>BSUD01000005.1:145792052-145804528 GCA_033239045.1 Fagopyrum esculentum
GGGGGGGGGGGGTTGGGGCAGAGGAAAAGCCTCTAGTACGTTGAGAGGCGCTGGGGTTGTCGTTTGGTTTGGCTCTGGAGTGGTTTCAGGCGGGTAAGCAGGGGGAGAGGTTTGGCCTCCCGGAGGCGCCAAGGAAGGCTTAGGATCAGAGTGTGAACTGGTGGAAGACGGAGAAAGTGGGGGGAAAAGGGAGACCGACGACATCACCGGAGGTTTGGACGTCGAGGCTTTTACAAGGCGGGCGTTGTTTGATCTTATGAGGTTTTCCGGGTTAAAGTCGATCGGGCTTGGGGGAAGTGAAGGGGAGCGGGGTAATGGGGGGAGGTTTGAGCAGCGATTAAGTTCAGAAAGCTTCAAGGAGAGCTTTTTGGAGCGTTTTGAGCCACCCATACCGGTGAAAAGGGGGTGTGGCAGGGAGGCCACGGAGGGTGGAGGAGGCGGGGAGCCTGCCTCCGGCAAGGAGGATAGTTTCTGGTAGGGTTTCCTTTGGGAGGGTTTTTTTGGAGCTTTTCTAATTGTTCCGTTTATTGGACAATTACAAGTTACATTGCAAGATATCTTCTAAAAGAAAAGAAGGAAAACAAAATAAACTCGTCAAGATCCAAATACTGCTTTCCCTACAGCACCAAATCTCCAAAAACGACATAAATAAAATTAACAGTTCATTGATAATCTTACTTGAAATTGATTTCCACCTTCGGTAGTCCTGTGCTCAAGGTGGATCCAAATACTACTCTCGCTAAACCACCAAATCTCCAGAAATCTACAGAAAAGACAGAAAAGTCAGAAATGAAAGGAAAAGGTAGACAAGTTACATTGCAAGATCTCTTCTGAAAGAAAAGAAGGAAAACGAAATAAACACGTCAAGATCCAAATATTGCTTTCCCTAAAGCACCAAATCTCTAGAAACAATAGAAATAAAATTAACAATTCATTAAGCTACTAAATATATGTTCGCCCCTAAACGTGCGTGCAAATAAGTTTTAATTTATAAAACTGAAATTAAGCAAGCGAACCCGCAGTGTACGGATCGGCGTAGTAAAGTAAGAATTTCAGAGTATCGAACTCAGGGATTTGGGGATCAAAATTCAGTTTCGAATAATTGAGCAATCAAAAATATAGAAGCTGTGCAAATATTGGGAAAATAGCAACCCTTAAGATCCAAGTATTCAATTGTGGCAATCGATTCAAGATATTCTATAGATGTAAGGACAGAGTTGAGATTGCAAATGTATAGCTAATGTAAGGTTATGTACGGTGAAGTTCCAAAACCCTATATAACTCACCCAAGGACACTCTCTATAAAGGTTGTTGAGGCTGCACTATAGAAAGGATCTAAGAACAAGAATTAATCTCAAATACCCATGCCCAAACCCAAGGAATCAAAGGGAATCAAAGATAAGTCAAAACGGTTAAGGTTGTGACACTTGAAACTGAAATAAAAGACTTTGAATCTCACTACTATCTAGAATAGGCAAGTCAAGGCTAGGTTAAAGTTAATCTTTAACTTTGGATCAAAGCAAAAGCAAAATCGTAAAACAGAGGAAATCACGGCTGGATCTTGAAGAACCACGGCCGTGATTTTCAAGAACAGACCGTGAAAAAGGTTGTCGACGAAGTTTCTCGTAACTCTCAGGGTCCAATATGTTTTAAATCAATCTATCTTCATCTAAATCACAACTATAAGCCCATAGGCCCATAGGCCCCATACATTCACATGAATCATAAAATCCTCCAAAATAAAATATATATTGAATTTTTCAAGGACAGGTGGGTTATTTGGTTACCTCAACCCCCTTAGCTAACTAGAAAGACGGCAAAATGGTCAATTAACTTACGAAAAAGCTAAATGCACTAGGTTTGTTTTACTAGCGTAAAAAACAAACGCATTCCGATGACGCTCAACAATTAAAAAAAAAAAAAAATTTGAGCATCAGCGTCTTCCGAAGGCGCTCAAATATTTAATAAAAAAAAGGCAAAAGTAGGAAGACTCTCATATCTTTAAATAAAAAAAGGGGCAAAAATAAGAAAAAAGAGGGTTTTGGGCGTCAGCACCATGCATCTGACACATATATACATCCAAAAAAAATGAGCTTTTAAAATATTTGATTCCAATTCATTTACTGATACTACAGTGTCTTTCAAATCCCAATATCTTCTACACAACCAATGAGTTATGGGTATTTGATATGCGCACAATATGACTGTTCACTTCATATATTAATGAGCATACCTAATAAATTAATTCACAAGATATTGACATAAATGTATTTTATATTATAAAAGTAATTGAAGAATAACACCTGTCCTCATTTTTGTTAGTTCTTTGAGCATATGGAAAATGATGTGCATTGCAAATTGAGTGGCCTGCCACTATCACATCTTCACCTATGCATTATCAACGTACTAAAGCTTCCTTTAGTGCTTACAACTATAGATTGTCGTCAAACAACCAAATATATTATATTTGCACCATCTTCTTATTTGTTTATAAGTGTCTACTACTTAACTTGATGATATATATGGTAAGTGTATACATATGATACATATATATGCAGCAACAGATGGGAAAGACAGAAGCAGAAGAAGAACACCCAGTGAAGGCATATGGATGGGCTGCAAGAGACCCTTCTGGTCTTCTCTCTCCATTCTTCTTCTCAAGAAGGTACTTCTAGATCTCTTTCTTCTTTGCGGTTGTGTGTATGCTATATAAATGTGTATATAGGATCACGTCAGAAATTCTCGTGACCTTTAAGAATCGTTGGATCAAAAAATAAACCTCTTTCAATTTGTGTCAAGTGTCCGTACGATTGTGCACTTCATAAATATATGGGTGATTGCTAGCGAGGCACACGATCTGCCTCCGAAGGAGCACGATTTGGGCATTAACGAGACGCTTGATCGGGCTTCTATACAAGGCGAACAATTGTGAACGATCGTGCGCATGTTTTTATACACAACGTACGATCGTGTACGTGCTTTTATACAAGACGCAGAATCGTGTACTTTTGAAAGTACTAGTATCCATTCATGTGCTACCCTTGTCATTAATGAATAAAGATTAATAAAAGGGAAATTCTGGATGGTACCCTCGTGGTTTGGGGTATTCCGGATTTTGCCCAACAGTTTTTTCAAGTTCGGATGGTACCCTTAAGTTTATATTGTTTTCCGGATTATGCCCAAATCCATTAAATTTTTTTTAAATTTCATTAAAACCATACAAAAGAAAATAAACTAAAATTAAAAAATAAATTAAAATAGAAAAAATAATTTATTTATATTAAAACTAAAGTTAAACAGTAATTTAAAAAAATTTTATTTTTTAAAAAAACTAAAAACAGTAACTTTTATATTAAAAATTCTTTTAAAAAACTAAAAACAAATCACTGTTTTAATTTATTATTAAAATAAATAAATCAGTTTTCTATTTTATAAATTTCCTTTTACTTTATTTTAAACAGTGAATTTTTTTTTAATTTTTTAAAAATTATCTAATTAATTTATTTTTAAATTAATATAAAACATTTTTTTTTAAAAAAGAAGTTACTGTTTTACTCTAGTTGTAAAAATAAATTATACTTTCTATTTTAATTTGTTGTTTAATTTTAGTTTATTTTATTTTGTATGTTTTTAATGGAATTTTTAAAAAAATTTAATGAATTTGGGCAAAATCCGGAAAACAACATAAACTTAAGGGTACCATCCGAACTTGAAAAAACTGTTGGGCAAAATCCGGAATACCCCAAACCTCGAGGGTACCATCCGGAATTTCCCTTAATAAAATAATATAGCATTTTGAACCATTGTCTTTTACATGTTAAATAAAAATTAAAGAAATTCAACTGATCTAATTAGTAATAGGGTGAGAGCAACTATTAAGTTATTAACCAAGTTTTGATCGTTCACGTCACTTTCTACCAATACATGTACACGGTTCGGATCACTTTCTACCATTACAAGTACACGAGCCTTTATGTACAAAGGAACACAATCGTGCACATCATTCTCACAGTTCTCGCTTGTACCATTTATGTACAAACAAGCACGATCGTGCACATCATTCTCACGTGTGGTACACGTGTCCAAATCGAGAAGTGCTTATGTATAAATGTATGTCATATATAGGGCAACAGGAGATATGGAAGTGAGATTCAAGGTACTCTACTGTGGGATATGTCACACTGATCTTCATTCCATTAAGAATGATTGGGGCTGGTCTTTCTATCCTCTCGTTCCCGGGTATGCAATATATAATCTTTAACTTATTCATTATTAGTTAAGTAAAGCAAGTCAATAACTCATATTTGTGAGCAGAAAATAATATGAAGAAACTTTTCGATCTTCTTACTAACTGTATATACGTACAAATGAATGATCAGACACGAGGTGGTCGGCGTGGCAACCGAGGTGGGCCCGAAAGCCACAAAATTCAAGACCGGCGATCTCGTCGGAGTAGGCTGCATGATCGATTCATGCCGCACGTGCGAAAGCTGTACTAACCACCAAGAGAACTACTGTCCAAACACGGTCTTAACTTACTGCGGAAAACACAGGGTGGACGGAACCACCACCTATGGAGGTTACTCCGATCACATGGTTGCCGACGAGAGATTTCTCGTCGGAATTCCAGCAACCCTCCCGCTTGAAGCTACAGCGCCGTTGCTTTGCGGTGGGATTACCGTTTACAGCCCACTTCGTCACTTCGGGCTTGATCGGGCTGGGATTCATTTGGGTGTTGTTGGGCTGGGCGGGCTTGGTCATTTAGCGGTGAAGTTTGCTAAGGCGTTTGGAGTTAGGGTTACGGTGGTTAGTTCTTCGCCTGGTAAGCGTGTTGAGGCAACTGAGCGGTTCGGCGCTGATGGGTTCTTGAACAGTAATGAACCGGATGATATCAAGGTTTTAACTTCTCTCTTTTTCTAATTTTTAATACTTTTAATATTTCATAAACATATGAAATACCGAATTTAAAGTTGTTGTTATATAAGACGAGTTATTCGGGCCCAGTTCGGGTTCAACTCTAAAACAATTTAAACTGGTTCGCTTTTATAAACAAACCAAAATACGAACGCATGCATATATTATAAAATAAATTGAATTTGAACATGTTAATGTTTAGCTCCTCAGCTAAAAATTTGGCGAATATAGGGTGCAATAGGAACGATGGACGGAGTGATTGACACGGTGTCGGCGTGGCATGCGATCGAGCCTTTATTGGATTTGCTGAAGATTGACGGGAAGCTGATCCTTGTTGGCGCCCCTCGTGAGCCACTTCACGTCCCTGCCTTCTCTTTGATCACCGGTGAGCTCTTTAACTTTAGCCGTTGCACCATATCAATTAACATTGTCACTAATGATCACTTTCTTCAAATATTCTATATATTGAGGTATACCCTTATCTCAGATGTTTGAAACGTGCTCTAATATAGCTATGATTCAAACCCTAGAGACTAGATCATTAGAGTGCATACAAAACTCTTACGATGTCTATTCTCGTCCCGTGTGAATAATTACTACAAAACAATATGTCATTGTAGCACTAGAGAATGAGCGATTTCATCATTTCCATTTCCTAATTTTGAATTTTATCAAGAGGTTGGTTCATTTTGCCGAATATAGTGTTTTAGGTTATTGCTTCTTTCTTCTTTTTTTTTTTTTTAGAAGAAGTAGATGTATGTGTTAATCGCCCAATATCTTCCTCGGCCAAGGATAGAAATATAGAATGCCCTATGGAAAGTTTGAGAAATACATGCTAATAAGAGCCGGGTCTAGCCATGTCATATAACGGGCAACGGTATTTCCCGAACATCTAACATGCTTACAAAAATAAATGTATTTCCAACCTACATTATATAAAATCAATATAATTCAATCCAAAATTTTAATATATAGTCTTAACCAAACACCATGTTTCAAGAATCAAATTTGGTCATTTAATTTCTCGTTCTATTCCAATGTCTATTTTCAATCTAATTCCTACACGCATATGAACACAAAACCCTACTAAACTTAATATTCAAACCTGATAAACATAGCTTTCGAACATACAATATTATATTATCCCATCGAAATTTGACAATAAAAAAAAAGATTTGTGGGTATATTTTTGTGTAATAATTATGTAAATTATACGTATTGCAGGTAGGAGGTCAATAATGGGAAGTGGGATAGGAGGAATGAAGGAGATGCAAGAGATGATGGATTTTGCAGCAGCTCACGACATTAAAGCCGACGTCGAGGTCATCTCCATGGATTATGTCAACACTGCCATGACTCGTCTCGCTAATGGCGACGTTCGCTATCGATTCGTCATTGACATAGCCAACACCCTCCCCCAAACCAAACCTTAAATTGCCCACCATCTACCTAGTAAGTACTGCATTTCATAATTAATGGCTTGTTACATGGATAAACCTTAATGAACTTTCAAGTTTGATCTTGGTGAAAGATAGATCTATATATTATGACTGGGTTTTAATTTGACTTTGATGATTGATCATACAATTTTAAACTATCTATATATGTTAAAAAAAAAGTATTATAAGTTTTGTGTGTTATAATTTTCAATTAAATGAAATCACTAAAGCTCCTGTGAAGTTTACTTAAATAATTATTGTGCGGAATACGAGTAAGAACAAAATTCAACTAATAAAAAAAGAAAAACAACACAAAATTTTGAACTATATAAAAAGATGGGTTAAGAGTATGGAAAACGCTATAATATATAGAGTAACGAAAATATAAAGATAATACAAAAGAATAAAAACAAAATTATATAAAAACCGGTCCAAATTACACGTACATCATACTGTTTGTGTCAGAGTTGTTCCACTTCAGACCTCCAACTCCTTAAATCCATCCGGTGTAAATACAATTTTTAGTAAATTAGTCGAAACATTTTCAATAGTATAGAAATATATGTATGTATTAACATAATTTCTTCGAGTGGCCTCCAATGCTCCCAACCTGAGGGTAGCAGCCTCAACCCACCATGTAGGCCACCGGCCCGGGATCTTTTGAGCCCTTGCACCAACCACATTGCCGAGTTAGTCGTGCAGAACAACACCCAGCCCCATGTTGTTGTTATCCAAAATGAACCATCAACGTTCACTTTTATAGTGTTTTCCCGTGGGGGTTCCCAGCGAAGCAATCTGGGCCAGCTCTGAGCCGTGCAACTTGTCGGTCTCCTTGGTATTATAACTAAACACCCGATTTTGGTGTTATCGTTTGCATTCGGCGAACATCAAAGAAAACCGACCATTTTTTTTTGTTGAAGTTCCTGTTTAGTAGATAAAAACAAATTGAGGAATTAAGATTATAGAAATTAAAAAAAAAATATTTTTCTTAAATCTTGTTTGATAAGGGAATGAAGGAGATAAGATTAAAGAAATTAGATTACGAGAATTGTGTAATCAATCCTATTTGAAGTTGGATTATAAAGATTATTGAGGCTAAAATTTTTTTTTTACCCTCTTCCCTTTTTTCATCTCTTTCATCTAAAAAAAATTTAACATTCGTAATTTAACCCACAATCATATTAATTTTTGCCAAACACTCATTTCATTTTTTTTTTCGTAATTCATCATCTAAAGAGAGAAAAAGAAATACAAAATCTCAACAAAGACGAAGGGATTTGGGGATCGAGGAAGAAGAAAAGGTCATAGTTTTAAGCAAAACTATTTGGTTGTTGTTGAAACTAAATATTAAATTTAAAACCTAATTCGTATCTAATTATTTGAGCTGAACAAAGTGATGACAAAGTAAACACATGTGTTATTATCTTATTTTCCTTTGAGGTTGGTTCAACATCTTTGGAGACATTTTGTTTCAATCACTATACAAATTAAAATTTATTAGTTTAACCGATTAAAAAATTTTAGGGAAGGTTGTTGGATAAAATTGAAAAATTCCATGTATAAAATTGAAAACGCTAATATAATATTATCAATATAAGATGGAGTCAATTATAAAGGATATTAGTATGTATCTAAGGTTGGTGCACTACTATTTATGTTGTGAATTGGTTTTAGATAAAATCTCACTAGACTTATTTATTATAATCGGAATGTGTATGCGTGCTCAGACGTGCAACAAAGCTTACATTAAATCTAATCCCTCCAAATTTTTCATGGCATCAGAGCAATCCGATCTCTTGGTTTCTGGTCTGCAAGCCTTAAAATATCTAAGAGATTAAGCTATTCAGACATGTTTTATTTCTACAATACTAATTAACTAGGCCCCTAAGATATGTTGTCAAGTATCAACCGAGTCAAATAACTACACTCAAGAGTATGTGTGGATGATGAATGTTTGGATATTGATATATAAAAAATTGATGAGCTATTATCTTTATCACCAAGTGATTTTATAATAAAACCTCGTTTAAATATATGTTAGATTCGAACCAAATATGCATATACATTTTAAACTTGCTATTCAATCCTTCGTATCAATTTGAAGAGAACAAATATGTTTTATGGGTCTAACGAAGATATATAATGGTTAAAAAAGTTGTTATTTGGTTTTTCTATCTTTATATAAGACATCTAACATTTTACCTTAACAAGTAAACAATATTATTGAATAAAATCTCATATTTCATTTCAATAAAAAATTTAATTAACATTATAAATGTGTTCCACAAATTATTTTATGGTAAAAAAAAACCCCACCATTATGCTCTGAGCTATTTTAAAAAGTTATGGTTATTTGTGTGCTTTTTTTAATGGTGTATATATGTATAAGTCTATTAAAAAAGTATGGAGAGCATTGCTTCTTGTACATAGTTGGAGTAATTATACTAAAAATGTGACGTATAAGTAAAAAAATTCACCATAGTTGTTCCTAAACTAAATAACTAGTATTCATATGACGTACAATATCAACCATCATTTTTTAATAATGAAAACTTAAGCTGGACATCTTTGTTTGCATGGAATTGCAAATCAAATATTCTTAGGGCTCGTTTAGAAGCGCTAGGAATCATTTCCAGTAACGGAATGATTCCGAATCAATCAAAAACCACATTTGGTTAGAGGTTATTTAACACATGAAAGTAATCTCATCATTTTCATCTCCTTTCCTCACCCTTATCCGATTCCATTCCGTTTTCATTCCACCGGTCTAACCAAATAGGCACTTAATCATAGTTTACTTGATTTATAATAAAGAAACCAGTTCAACATTACAGAGAATCATGTATAACTGACGTACACCCGATCACCTGATACGAAGAAAACAAGCAAAATTTCGTTAAATTACAGGTAACTATGAGTAGTTCGAGCGATGGATCATGTAAGATCTCATTAAGGTTGTTTAAACGGTCCGGTGAAACGGTCCATGGATCGGTCCATTACGGTCCGATCCACCACGGTCCGGTCCGGACCATTTTATTTTTTTATAAGAAAGAAAAGAAAAATTGTATGGATTAAATCCGGTCTGATCCGGGTTTGGACCGGACCGGACCGGATACTCTATTTGTTCAAATATAATTAAAATGTAAACCATTACGGTCCAGGACCGCACCGTAAGATCATGGATCGAACCGGACCGGACCGAATTTTTATAAATACGGTCCAAAATCGGACCGGACCGTAATTTCCGGTCCGGTCCGATTCGATTTTTCAGTCCGGTCCAAACCTTTGCAGCCGTAGATCTCATAAGTTATTATTGAAATCGCGTATATCATGTAGCTCAATATCCTCCCCGTATATGATATTCAATTTCATTTCCAAGTTTCAATATACGAACTTTCCAACAAAAAACTGTACCAAACTAAATCGGTTTTTCGCTTGACCCGGTCCGCATATAACCAAGACTCCTAATATACGTTTGTTCTATAATATCTCGTCTTTGGTATACGTTTACTTCTGTCATAAGAGAAGCACAACCTTCTCCATCACATTTACACAATTGACTTGGTAATTAATTAAGCTTTTAAAATAAGTTAGACCCACCTAAATTCTTCATACATATATATATATACAACAAAATATTGAAAAAATATATATTAAATTGAACCATTAATAAGCGTATAAATATGACAAGATCTTCTGCAATTGAAAGAATTAGGAAGAACAAAAGAAATGGCGACAAAGAGAGCACAAATTATAACTCTCTTATTGATCATCTCTATCGCAGCCATAACCCAACTGTTCTTTGCACTGCATCATAGTGTTCTTACAACTCTGTAAGTACTTCAAATTATCTTTACGTCATTTACATTGATCTTGATTACCTTAATCATCTTTTAAGTAGTGATTATATGGTTTAATCGTTCATGTACGTTGTTGCAAGTGTATTGGGAAAGATATCGAGTTTGCAAGAAGAAGATAATTACGTTGCAAGAAGGATTTTAGAATCTCATGCTCGTCTGGAACCATATGTAAGTAAAATGCAAGAAACTCCTGTTTCTATTTTAGAAACGGGGTCGATCGAGAATCGAGATTAGCTCGGCTCGACCTCGTTAACTTTCTAAATAGGAGTATGAGCAAAATTTTAACGAAAACCTTAAAGATGAATGTTAGCATAGAGTCAAAGTTTTATTTCGAACTCGTTCATTTAACTAATTAGATCAAATGTGATCATATTTTTAAGGCCAATTTTGGTAACTAGGCTTTTTTGAAAAAATAGAGTGGTAACTAGGCTTTTTAATGTTTCAATTAAGTAAATACTAGTGTATTACCCGTGCCCTGCACGGGATATGATTTAATACCTATTATAGATATATAAATATAAAGTTATTTTATTAGAGTTTAATATAATTTATGCACTATAAATTTTACAAAAATTTTTAATACACATAATGTGATAAAATCAACGTAAAAAACTTACAATACACTCTTTGAATAAAATTGACAAAAGATTTTAGGTACGTTTTTTTTAAATTATCAATTTATATCAGCAATTAAAAAATATACATTTAAATTACATAATGAAAAGATTTAAAAAAGCTTGTGGGTTGAGGAGAAATATGAGTCAAATTTTTAGTAATTATTTTTTAATTTTAACAATCTTATTGAAATTAATGAATTTAAAAATTTAAGATTTAAGATAAGATAAGATTTGAGATGTAAGAAACTTAATTAAAAAATTTTTGAGATGATATTAATTGTTAAAATGACACGTGACATTAGAGTTATCATGGTGATACACGTGAATTTAGATGTTACTCTTATAATATATATATATAAGATAGATAAATAGATAAGATAAAATAAAATTATTAAAAATTTACTAATTTAAACACTTAAATTAAAAATATAATTATTAGGACAAATTTGTAGATACTTTCATTAAAAAAAATAAAGTACAAAATTAAAAATCTCATATTTAACAAAATTTATTTAAATAATTTGGTAAACTATTTTAACGAAAAAGATTTAAAAATTTTCAATTTTAATTTTTTTAATTTATATTCTTGAATAGATAATTTTAGATATTTTACCAATTTTTTTAACAAAATTTCGTTTTTTTAATTTATATTTTATTGAAGAGATTTTAGTGGAGTAAAAAAATATTTGGGCTGAGAATAATAATAGATTTTAAAATTTTTAATTTATATTTTTGAAAAGATATTGTTGAATATTTTAACATTTTCTAAATGTATTTATTATGACTTAGTAATAATTTATTTAATAAATATAATTAATAATTTTTTAAAATAAATTTTTTGGGCTTCAATAAACGTGGCGTTGACACGTGACAAAAAGCTTCTGCTTTAATAGATATAAGATACTCCAACCTTTTGTATTTATTTTTCAAACTTTACACACTCTTCTCTCAAGAGTACATTTACTATACACAAAACTAGAAAAAGCCTAGTAAACCGAATTGTTTCTATTCTATTTTTAATCTCGTTCAAAATTTAGATTTGACTCGATTCTAACGAGCTGAATACGAACACACTAAACCTCGATTTTAAAATATTTTAAATTACATATTATTTTAAATATAAATTATATTAATGTTAGTTTTCAATATAAGTTTTAATTCACAATTTCTATTTTAGAATAATCTTAAAACTTTTCTATATCACTAAAACAAAAAAAATCTATTCTTTATTTTTCATTTTCCGTAATTAATAAACAAAATGAACTTATATTTAATATCTTTTTGATAATTGTATAAAATATTAATGTCATTACCAGGTCATTACGAATATATAATACGAATATACGAACCTTCGCTATATACGTTATTTCTTTTCTAACTTGTTCCCTCTTGAAACGCTTTTTGTCACGTTAATCTAAGGACTGTAGACCATTGAAGTGGTCAAAATATAACGTTTAAAATTAGTCTGTTGTATTTTTTCTCATGGAAAAAAAAAATGGTCAAAGATGAAAGTTACAAATTTTTAAATTAAATGACATGAAGAATGGCGTTTATGTTCAGCACATTAAATTCCAAGTTACAATTTTTAAAAATAAGTTCTATTTTTGGTTAAAAATAAGTTATAATGGACCTTTTTTTTTTTTTAT
>BSUD01000005.1:145810268-145845850 GCA_033239045.1 Fagopyrum esculentum
AAATCTTTTTTAAAAAATTTTGTAATTAAAACATTTTTTTTTCCGAAAATTTTTTAATTAAAACAGATTTTTTTCGAAAACAATAAAAACTCGATGTTATCTTTGTTGAAGAAATCTTTTTTAAAAAAATAAAACAAATTATCACTAAACACGGTTAAACATTCACAAATCTCAACAACATATTTTTATTTTAATTTTTTTTAATTAAAACATATTATTTATTCGAATAAATAAAAACTTGATCTTATTTTTGTTAAGTAAATCTTTTTTAAAAAATTTTGTAATTAAAACAGATTTTTTTCCAAAAAAATAAAAACTCGATGTTATCTTTGGTAAGGAAATCTTTTTTTTTAAAAAAAAATAATTAAAAACTCGATGTTATCTTTGACAAGGGGTTATCTTGCCCAATACTCTCGATTGTTGAGGATTTATTTCACTTCCTATATATACTGCTCTTATTTGCATCTTCCACAGTACTCCACCTGATCATCGTTATTGCCAAGCTCTTGCTCATCAACAAGATCGTCTTCATCAACTGATTTTTTTCGACTGTCGATCGTTTACGTGGTAAGTTTCCAAATTTCTCACCGTTGGTTTTAACTGTTTTTTTTCACTTCCTATGTATACCGCTCTTATTTGCATCTTCCACACTCCACCTGATCATCGTTATTGCCAGGCTCTTGCTCATCAACAAGATCGTCTTCATCAACTGATTTTTTTCGACTGTTCGATCGTTTACGTGGTAAGTTTCCAAATTTCTCACCGTTGGTTTTAACTGTTTTTTTTCGGCCACAGCTTCAAATGGTAGAAATTCTTTTACGTGGCTATTTCTCTCACCTGTTCTTATTTGTGAAGTAGTTTTATTTGAAGCAATTTTTTTGAATACAGTTTAGTCGATCTATCAGCTTCTTTGGTTTTACCTTTTTGAACAAGTTTCAGCCAATTTGGTTATATAAAAATTATATAAAATTATTAGTTAACAAGATATAGTGTAGATTAAACATAATGCCGAGATCGATAAATAAATTCAAGATTCCCTAACGAACATGATCTGCAAAAAATAATTTTGATAAGGTCTCAATAATATGTACCCATACACTGTTACATATCACATGTACGGGTCATTAACCCTAATTCAACTCTGAGGATTTTAAAGCTTCTTTATATCATTTGATTTGTTATTAATTTTGCTTTTGTGATTTTTAAAATTCGATTTATTTTGAAATATAGTATTATCCATTTTCTAAAGATTTGTCCTTTTTTTTGGCATATCAAGAGAAAGATTGTATCATGTAATTAACACGATATTGTAGCATTTATAGTCCCAATTTTGTGCCTAAAATGGAGTTTTATTAAAAAATATGAACAAAGATATACCCGATTCAATACTAAAAAATGGTTACAAAAATATATTCTAGAGGCTAGACGTAGATAAACTTAAACAAATTTTTTTATTTTAGTTAACATGTCAAGATTTTATTCGAGCAAATATTTTGATAATTAATAAAAGGTATTAAAGTTTGGTTAGTAAATTTTGTTAATATTTTTTTTTCTAATGAAGAGTTTAACACAATTAATATTGGTGTTAGAATAATTTTAAATTGTTTGTTCATTATACTTTTAATTTTTTTTTTTGTTGGTCGAGTAAATGTATTGCTTGATAACACAATAGTGAATCTTTTAGTGAAAAACTACTATTTTATTTTCTATTTAACAAAAGTGTTAGAATAATTTTAAAATTTATTATATTCCGTATCTTAACCTTGAAAACCATAACTAGCTATCAAATTACTACTCAGACCTGATTCAAGCTATTCTTCATCTTCAATGGCGTCTGATATGTATGTTCCTGAGCAACTAGTGGAATGGAAGCCGCCTGCAAAAGGAGTCATGAAACTGAACTGCGACGGCGGTGTATCGCGAGTCCGAGGGTGTGCAGTCGGAGCGGGCATCTTCCGTGACCACCAAGGCACGCCTCTTTTCTCCTACGCTTCCTCCGACCCTGGAAAGATGGGTCACACCTCCTACCAAGCTGAGGCTCGCGCTCTGTGTATGGGTCTCGACATCGCCTTGAGACTCGGAATCCATAGCCTTTGGATAGAGACAGATGCTAAACTTCTGGTCGATGTGCTGCGTTCTGGAAGGCCTAATTTTTGGTACGAAGATGACGTCATTGCATTCATCAGAGTTCTTATGACACGCTTCCCGGAACAACAATTTATGTTGACGCATATATACCGCGAGGGTAATATGGCCGCCGATTCGCTCGTACGAGCGATGCGGGATGATGCTTCCATGGCGGATGATATTAGATGGGGACACGATGACGGATTGCCCAGCAAAGTAGCGTCCATCATCGACAGGGAACGCACCGGATATACTTACATCAGGAATAGCTGCTACATTCCGCGTCCCAAAGATTGCTACTTCCCTCCTTCGATTTCTCAAATTTGAATCTTTTAGATTACATAAATCAATTAGTGTTGATTATGTAAAAATTGTTGTTATGGTATGTTTTGGTTTTACAATGTATATGTATATCAGTATGATACAGTATAGTAATGAATTTACTCTTTGTGCAGCACTTTGCACTGCTTCTGTTTTGGTATTTTGGTATTTATGCTTCTGTTTTGTTTGTTGTAATATATGCAATTGAAGATGTCAACAAGTAGACTGTAGTCTCTTAACGTGATATAGTTTAGCATTAGACTCACAACTGTATAACTGTGGAGAAGCTTTGTTGTTTAATTTACTCCCAAATACGCAAATACTTGCACAATTCAATGACACTTTTTACTTTGCCAGGTTTGCACCCTCAATGAATGAATTACGGAAGAAGCATATGCCTAGAACCATTGGAACCAAATTTCCCATTGTTATCACGCCCTATGAGGTTGTCTTACACGATGCTAATTATGAAACACCTCAGGCACTACAGATGAAAATATATCGTGGTAACGTTTAATTAGACTGTAGAATGTTGTATCTTAGGATAAATCTAATTCGACTTGTTTAATGGTTTCACTAACCACTTTTTTGCAATTATATCTTGAAGGGCCACCGTTTGAAGAACTCTAAGTGCTTCGTTTGAAGCTTTTGCCCACTGAAAACAAGCTTCTGTTAACTGGGACGCGGCTGCAGAACAACTTAGCAGAGTTGTGGTCTCTGTTGATTTTTATTTTGCTAGACATATTTTCATCACATGAAGAATTTGAATCTTGGTATATTGGGCTTTCTTTGTTTCTATTCTTTTTATTTTTATATTATTGATAGGATCAACATTGTTTTGATGATATTGATATTACTGTTACTTGCATGAGTATGGTAGTGTGAGTATAGTGATATTTTTTCCATTCGGATTAATGATTCAAAATCCTGTCCAGGTTTGATCTGTCTGGGAAATGTAGCAATGAAGCCGAGAGAGAAGAGTTAGAGGAGAAAAGACGCTCTCAAGTATGAATTCCCTAAACTGATGCGTAATATAGCTTTTATTTTTTATTCTCAAATAAAAAATTTGTGATTTAGGCTTTGTTTGTACATTTATATGAGTCACACACACAATTTGTGATTTAGGCTTGGTTCATATACTTTTTATACTTAATGAAAATGAGGACTTTTTCCCCAGATGGCCAAAGATCTTAATGTAGTTGACATTCTGGCATGTCCATTTTCCTACTTGGTTCTTGCATTCAGCTGCTCTTATATTATACCTTCAAAATTTGCTGAACTTAATTCTTGTATTTTTAACAAAAAAAAGCTTTGTTTTGCTGAATCATTACAAGATTGATTATGGGTATTGGTTTACCTCATAAGAATACCCATATAATGCCAGTGAAAATTGATCACATATTTTGTTTACTTTTGATTCTCTACATTTTGATATCAATTATAGAAGAAAGGCAAGATATTTTATCACTAAAATCAGCAATATATGTATCAGTCTCAATGCTTTCCTAATTAAGTTGGATGGTCATAGTATTTGCAGTTTATGAAAAACAAAAATCTGAATCTTTCCTTATATATACGTCTAGTTTTCAGGAAATAGTCCCCTTGAGTGCTGGAAGATGCATAGTTGGGCGTCATCGTCATACAGGTGTGATGGTTGGGATGGGGCAGAAAGATGCATACATTGGAGACGAGGCACACTCAAAACTGGGACGATATGGAGAAGATTTGGCATCACACCTTTTACAACGAGCTCCGTGTTGCGCCGGAGGAGCACCCAGTACTGCTGACGGAGGCACCTATGAATCCAAAGGCTAACCGTGAGAAAATGACACAGATCATGTTCGAGACTTTCAATGCACCTGCTATGTATGTGGCCATTCAGGCTGTTCTCTCGCTCTATGCCAGTGAGCGTACCACAGGTAATCCTGCTATGCTATCCTATATCCTATATCCTATTTACAACCAAATGTTGTATAATGTATATGATGGAGTTTGTTGTATATTATGATGTGTGACATCGGGGACATATATATATATAGGTATTGTGTTGGACTCCGGATATGGTGTGAGCCACACAGTTCCCATCTACGAGGGGTATGCTCTCCCGCACGCCATCCTGCGTCTTGACTTGACAGAACGCGACCTGACAGACCACCTCATGAAAATCCTGACGGAGAGAGGCTACTCATTCACGACGAGCGCAGAGCCTGAAATCGTGAGGGATGTGAAAGAGAAGCTCTCATACATTGCTCTGGACTACGAGCAAGAGGTGGAAACAGCAAAGACTTGCAACTCTGGACTACGAGCGCAGAGCGCAGACCTGCTGCCAAATGGTTGTCTTTGATAAACCAATCTCTCTGCAATTCCTATAGAAGTAACTCACTATAAACAAAGAGATTGAACCAACTTTTCTACTCTTCATTGATCTCCACTACGAGATATATATATACACATGTTCACCATATCTTTACAGAAGATCATAATTGAAACAGAAAGATAACAACAGAAGATACTGGATAACTACAAATAATTACAGTTATTTGAGGCTGAATATGTGGGACCGTTAATACCCCCTGGCAAGCTCAAGGTCGATCTCGAACTTGAAGCTTGTGTCGGAGATCGATGAAGCGTTGAGTGCCTAGAGGTTTTGTAAAGATGTCTGCTGTCTGTGCTAGAGAGGAAACATGACGGACAACTAGATTGTTGCGCTCCACTTGCTCTCGTACGAAGAAGTAATCGAGTTGAATGTGTTTCGATCGATTTCCGACAACTGGATTTTTTGTCAAAAAAGTAGCTCCAACATTATCACAAAGGAGTAATGGTGGTGACGAAAGTGGGATATGAAGCTCACGAAGAAGTTGGCCAAGCCATAATAGTTCAGCAGTGGTGTATGCAATAGCTCTGTACTCCGCTTCCGTGCTGGATCGAGCCACAACTTTCTGTTTTCGCGACGTCCAACTGATGAGATTCGAACCAAGATAGATGGCAAAGCCATATTGAGATCGATAATCCGTATGGTCAGATTTCCATCCAGCGTCCGAATAGGCAGTAATATGGGTTGTTGAGGAGGGCTGGATATGAAGACCAAGAGTGGGCGTACCTTGAAGATAGCGTAGAATGCGCTTTACTGCTTGCCAATGAGGAAGACGAGGTGAATGCATAAACTGGCATACGCGATTAACTGCATAGGTGATTTCCGGTCTGGTAATGGTGATGTATTGAAGGGCACCAACGGTTTGACGATATAGAGTGGTGTCGTCAAATGGGTCCCCATCATGAGTGAGTCGGGAAGACGAATCAGCCGGTGAACGTATGGGTTTAGCATCACCCATTTTTGTGCGTTTTAGGACTTCACCTATGTATTTGGTTTGTGATAAGTGAAGGTACCCGTCTCCCTGAGATACATGAATTCCAAGGAAAAAGTTGAGGGGCCCAAGATCCCGAACCGAGAATGTCGAGTTTAGAAGTTGGACAAGGCGAGATATGGCGGCATCATCAGAACCTGTAAGTATGAGATCATCAACATAGGCAAGAGCATAAATAGTTACCGACGAGGTTTGAAGCACAAAGAGGGACGTGTCGGAGTGACATGCTTGAAACTGATGTCTTGTGAAGAAGTCTTTTAATTTATTGAACCACGCCCTTGGAGCTTGCTTTAGGCCATAAAGAGCCTTTCGAAGATGACATACATGGTTAGGACGTTGTGAGTCAATGAAGCCAGGTGGTTGCTCCATGTAGACCCTTTCTGATAGATCACCATTGAGGAAGGCATTATTCACATCTAATTGACGGATTGACCACTTACGGGTAACAGCAATGGACAAGACTAGCCTCACGGTTGTTGGTTTGATGACGGGACTAAATGTGTCGAAGTAGTCAACACCTGCTTCTTGATTGAATCCTTTTGCAACAAGCCTTGCTTTATACCGTTGTAGTGTACCGTCTGCATTCGTTTTGACCCTGAAAACCCACTTACAACCAACAACATTAGTATCACAAGATCGGGGAACAAGTTCCCACGTGTTATTTCGCATAAGGGCGTTATATTCATCTTGCATCGCATGTTGCCATTCGGGAATTTTGGAGGCTTGTAGAAATGTATTTGGTTCGGATGGAGGTTGGGTCATTATGGTATGACATTCGTAGTCATGAAGGTATGCTGGAGTGGTTGTGGTACGATTGCTGCGTCGTGATAAAGTAGGAGGTGGTGGGGGAGGGGATGGTGAAGGAGGTGACGCAGCGGCTGTAGGATGGATGGGAGAAATGTTTGGGGGTGGAATTGGGTCCTGGTGAAGGTATGGGGAAGACGGTAATGTAGGAGCAGGAGTAGGTTGATGAGATGCTAGCTCTAGTAAAGTCGAGGGGATGGGGTTTGTTGTCGATGGTGAAAGCGAGGGCATAGAAAAAGATTGGTAAGGGTAGATGGTTTCATCAAAAGCAACGTGTCGAGCAATGTACAACCGGGATGTGGGTAAATGATAGCAAAGATAGCCTTTGTGCTTCGAGCTGTAGCCAAGGAATAGACATGGAAGAGAGCGAAAATCAATTTTGTGGTCGTTATAGGGACGGAGGAAGGGGTAGCAAAGACAACCGAAGACTTTAAGAAATCCATAATCAGGAATGCGATTGAAGAGAAGTTGATATGGAGACTTGAGATTGAGAGTAGGTGATGTAGTTCGATTATGAAGGAAGGTGGCAGTGTGAAATGCGTGTTCCCAGAAAAGTTTGGGTAGAGATGCTTGAGCTACTAGGGCGAGGCCTTTTTCAATTATGATACGGTTTCGACGTTCAGCTGCGCCGTTTTGTTCCTGTGTGTACGGGCAAGAAATTCGATGTATGATACCATCGGTACGTAAGAGTGAGGAAAGAGCGGCAAATTCACCACCACCATCTGTTTGGAGGGCTCTGATTTTGGCGTCAAACTGTGTGTGAATCATGGCTTGAAAGTTTTGGAATGTTGTGCGAACTTGTGATTTGTGAGATAGGAAATATATCCAAACAAATTTTGTGGCATCATCAATGAAGAAAACAAAATAACGAGATCCATTTAATGATAACACCGGGGCCGGACCCCAAACATCCGAAAAAACAAGATCAAAAGGTTTTGTTGACACAACGGGACTAATAGGTAAATGTTGACGGTGACTCTTTCCTAATTGACATGCCTCACAAGTGAGAGGGAGTTTAGTAGTGGACACTGGAAGATTGAAGGACGATACGATGTTGCGAAGCACAAAATCATGAGGATGGGCTAAGCGACGATGCCACCCTTCCAAGGTTGTACGAGAGCTCAACAAGGCATGAGGAGGAGAGGGTGATGTAGCAGGCAGGAGCCGGTAGAGACCCCGATCAAGCGTTCCGCGAAGAAGTGTTTGTCCCTGCATAGACTTGACAAGGCAATAAGTAGGGAAAAATACCATGTAGGCTTGGTTATCTCTGGTTAACTTGGATACACTAAGCAAACTCTTTGTAATGGATGGAACATGTAGGATATTAGGTAGATGAATAGAAGCATGCGACGTAGATAAATATGTAGAACCGATATTTGAAATAGACAAGTGGTTACCGTTTCCGACTTGGAGACGATCATTTCCTTGATAGGGATCCGACACTTGAAGATGATCAAGCTGTGACGTGACATGATCCGTAGCTCCGGTGTCAAAATACCATGAGGGGTCTACAACAGAGGAGGGTGAGGCCAAGTTTGCGACATGGGCGGAGCGTTGTTGATTAGGAGCAGGAGTGGTCCGACGACGAGGAGGGTAGTCTGCCTCATTGTGGCGGTTCCAGCAGTTCAAGGCTTTGTGGTTGGTCTGACCACAAATTTGACACGGTACTTTTGGACGACCGTTTGTATCGAAACGGGAATCAGGCTGCTGAGACGGACGATCCTGAGATCGTTCAGAGGAAGGACGATATGAAGATCGATCAGAGCCATTGTAGGTAGGACGACTGCGTTGTTGCTGAGGCGGAAAAGAGGAGCGATTGTTTCTGCTGGAATAGTGAGCCATTGGTGGAGAGGGTGAGCGTTGAGAAGAAGTCGATGAAGTGGTGAGAGCAGTGGATTGAGTTTCACGTGAGAGGCGTTCCTCCTCTTGCAATAGAAGACCACCAAGATCATCAATATTGGGTTCTTCAGTTTTCATCATATATGCAGTGATGAAAGGACCATAAGAAGCATCAAGTCCATTCAAAATATACCCAGCAAGATCCTCTGTGGTAACCACATAAAGACTGTCAGCTAGAGCATCTGAAATTGACCGTTTCTTTTCAATATATTCGCCCATGGACAAGGATCCTTTTTGAAGAGTTTGGAGTTGTTGCTTGAGTGCCATTCGTCGTGCTCGAGTTTGTGATTGAAAAGACTTTTCAAGAGTTTGCCACGCCTCATAAGCCGTGGTAGATCGAGCAACGAGCGCTAAGGCACGCTCGGTAAGAGTGAATCGGATCCAGAGGAGTACAAGTTTATCCTTTTTCTTCCAAGATGTGTATTCGGGATTAGTCTTGGGAGCAATATCACCTTCTGTATGCAGAGTAACATCCGGTGGTTTGGTCGACGTAATGTAAGAATCAAGATCAAAGGCTTCCAAGGCTGATTGCACAGTGGACTTCCATAGGTAGTAGTTGTTATTGTCAAGCTTAACGTTGATTGGTGGAAGTTGAAAGTTGATCGATGACGAGTTTGTGGCGGCGGAAAGGATGGAGTTTGTGTTTGAAGTAGACATATTGAATGAAGGAGGGTGATATGGATTTTAATCAGAAGCTCTGATACCATATAAACAAAGAGATTGAACCAACTTTTCTACTCTTCATTGATCTCCACTACGAGATATATATATACACATGTTCACCATATCTTTACAGAAGATCATAATTGAAACAGAAAGATAACAACAGAAGATACTGGATAACTACAAATAATTACAGTTATTTGAGGCTGAATATGTGGGACCGTTAATACTCACTACGAGAAGCAAAGTCTTGTTCAACTACCGAAGGACTATCCGAACTAATGAGCACCCCGAATGGATCCCTCTTCCAGAAACACTCCCTCAAGGCGATATACAAGCAATTCAGGACCGAAATCAAGAAGAAGCTCAAGGCTTGCAACTGTGTGTCTAAATGCAAGAACTATGTTAGTGAGAGTGATTTTTATTTTTGGATTTAAAAAGGCATAGTTGTATATAATGCTTCATGTAACACAGTAACATACAATTTACATTGCTATAACTTGCTAAGCTTCAACACCGTAATCTCGTTAAACTTCTCGGATTCTTTCATATGTTCTACCGCAAGTTTGGTAGTAGACTCACAATCACTACAACTTATATCATTACGGACATCGGTGACGACTTTTTTTTATAATCACAACATGTTTCCATATTGACTAACATTTGGACATTTTCAATCCTTAACTACATCTAGTTTCATAGAGAGTTTGCTTGGTACAATTTATAGGGAATTAGGAATCAATTTTAAAATCCCTTAAATGGATTATTCTGGATGGTTGTAAAAAAATATTGAAAAGACCAGTTTTACAGAATGAATGATTCTAAGTTTTTTTTATTCTTTCTTTTTGAATTCATCATGGTAGAATTGGGCAATGATATCTTATGGCCTTATCCATATGGTTACCTTTCTTTTTCATGTACCGATTGATTTGTTGATAATGACATTGGAGCTTCCAAAATTCTTTTTTTTTTTTTTTTTTGAAAGGTTAATTGTATTAGGTAGAATGGAATATACAGGATAGTTCATGGACAAGATCAAAAACAAGCAAGATGGGGGATTAATGGAAGTGGATTCCTAGCATTCTAGCATCCGCAAGGTTACTCTCAGATCTGCCCTTCCAGTGATGAGCAAGACGCAGTTTGGTATCGTTGATAATCATACTTGCACACTCCACAGCTCTTGTGTAGGTCTTGTTGTACACAATGTTGTTTCTTGCCTTCCATATAAAGTATATGAATGCAACGATAGTAGCAATTCTGGCGCTTTCCAGTAGGTTGTGTCTTGGAGGAGGACTCGAGCAGAGCCAGGGCCACACATTGTTAATATATGGCGCGGGATAGGGAGTTCTAGTCCATCTAGAGATTATGTCCAGCACCAGGGTGGAGTAGCTGCATTGATACCATAGGTGGTTATCGTCTTCCACCATGCTACTACATAACATACAAATATCATTAGTAGCCAGGTTCCACTTTTTGAGCCTAGCGAGAGTAGGAAGCTTCCTGTGATAGGCAGTCCATGCAATGTAACAACATTTGGGCGTGTTGGTTTTTAGCCATATAGATTTGAAGGGGTTAGGTAGGGTTACATGGTCATGGTGATTGAAGAAGCCATAAGCCAGCTTGGCGGTGTAAGCGCTTGAGGGGATAGTAATGGGCCAGGGATTGGAGGAACTGTTAGGAGGGTTAAGGATCTCATCACGCACCGAGAACAGGTTCTTCCAGAGGCTGTTGTGGAAAGTTTTAGGAGTGCAGTTCCAGATGCAGTGACTTTTGAGGATATGCTTCTTGGTCCAGGCCGTCCAAAGGTTGTCGTCGTCCTTGTCTAAGTCATAGATAAGTCGAGCCAAGGCCGCTGTATTCCTAGTGAGTAAGTTAGAAAAGCCGAGTCCACCCTTCATTTGATCACTGCAAATGGTAGACCAGGCCACAAGAGAACGGTTGCTGTTAGCCTTTCCGGACCAGAAGAATGAACGAATGAGAGCCTGAATCTTGTTTAATACTGCAGCCGGGATCAGAATCATCGAGCTCCAGAATTGTGTGAATGTGCTGAGAGTTGATTTGATAAGTTGTGCCCTTCCTGCATAGGATATCTTCTTAGCACTCCAGGACTGGATTCTTGCCGTGACTTTGTGAATGAGGGGAAGGTAGTCAGTAATTGCAAGTCTCTTGGCACCAATGGGTACCCCAAGATACAGGAAAGGAAGTGAGCCGATCTGCATTCCAGTGAGATTAGCAGCAAGATCCTGGTCATGCAAGGTCATACCGCCAGTTAAGAGGCAGGATTTGGTAGGGTTGATACGAAGTCCAGAGGCATTGCCAAAGTCCTCCAGGGTTCTCAGCAATATGTTGATGGAAGGTAGATCTCCACGACACAGCAGCAGAAGATCGTCTGCAAAAGCCAGGTGAGTAATTGCAGGAGAGGTACACTTCGGATGGAAGTTGAACTCAGGGTCTTTAGTATTTTTGTGGAGCATTTGGGTGAGCACCTCCATTGCAATAGAGAAAAGGAGAGGAGAGAGAGGGCAGCCTTGCCGCAGGCCTCTACCCCCTTTAAAGTGGCCGCATAGACTACCATTGATGTTAACGGAGAAGGAGGCAGTGGTTATGCATTCGTTGATCAAATTGATGAAGCTCAAAGAAAAACCAATCTTCTTGAGACATAGTAGGATGAACTCATGACTAATAAGATCAAATGCCTTGGTAATGTCAATCTTCATGGCAGCTCTTGGTGAGATATGCTTTCGACCATACTTGTGGAGTAGATCTTGGCAAATAAGCACATTGTGTTTGATTGAACGATTTGCAATGAATGCACTTTGATTGGAACTAATGATATGTGGCAGGATCTTGCTGATTCTAGCCGAAAGAATTGTTGCTATTACTTTGTATATGGTGTTGCAGCATGCAATGGGCCTGAAATCTGCAGGAGCTTGAGGGTTGTCAATCTTAGCAATAAGGGAGATGGTAGTGTGATTAACCTGTTTAAGAAGCCTTCCATTTGAGAAGAAGTCCAAAATAGCCTCAGTTAAGTCCTTGTGAGTGGTATCCCAAGCAGCCTTGAAGAATAGTGAGTTATATCCGTCAGGTCCCGGAGTTTTGTTGTCCGCAATGGAGTATAAAGCATTTTTGATTTCATCGCCAGTGACCTGCAAATAGAGAGATGCAACGTCCACCCTATTGAGACTGGGAAGGGAGATATCAGGGAATGGTGTATAGCTGGGTGGAGTGGGAGGGCTGAGGATGTTGCAAAAGTGATTGACAATGGTGCGGTTGATGGTAATGGGATCATAGGAGATGGAACCGTCGGTGGTTCGAATAGCATGGATTTGGTTACCACAGCGTCTGGCTTTGATGCATTTGAAAAAATAGGACGTGCATTGATCACCATTAGAGATCCAGTTGGCCTTTGAGAGCTGTGCAAGATATACATGAAGGGAGGCAGTAGCAGTGTTTAGGGTGGTCGAGAGACAGCGCTCTTCACTCTGAAGTAAGGGGTCATGAAGATTATCATTCAACTTGTCCTGGATCTCATGGAGGAGAGCTCTAGTCTCATTGATTTTGTTGTGAATGTCTTCAAGTTTTAAGCTCTGAAATCTTTTGAGCTTTGGTTTGAGAAGCTTAAGCTTGCTAGTTAGCCGAAACATAGCATTGCCCTCAATATTAGTTCTCCAGAAAGAAGCAACACAATTAGGGAAGTCTTCATGATCAGCCCATTGGTTGTTGAACCTGAAGGGGGCTCTCGAACAAGTAGCAGTTGACGTTGTATAGAGAAGACCAGGAGAATGGTCAGATATATCAGGGACATCAAAATGGGCAAGGGAGAGTGGGAATGCGTGGCGCCAACTCTCATTAGTGAGTATCCGATCCAGTTTCGACCAAATGCGAGTTCCAATCTGTCTGTTGTTCCAGGTGAACTTGCATCCAGAATAAGGATGATCCTCGAGTTGGTTAAGTTGAAGGCATGAAGCAATCTCCGTAGAATGTTGAGTGAAGCAAGGTCCATGGACGGTTGATTTTTCATCAGGCGATAGCGTGACATTAAAGTCACCAAGGATAGCCCAAGGAATGCTGGAATTTAGAAGCTTGATTGTGGAGATTGTGTTCCAAAGGTCGGTTCTGTCTTCAGGCGCATTGTGGGCATAGACAAAAGAGAGTTCGAATTTTGTGGTTTGGTTAGGGTTGGATTTAGGATATGTGACGTAGCAATGGATAAGTTGGTCGGTTATGATGGATGTGGAGAGGTGGAGACGGTTGGGGTTCCACCAAACCCAAACCCTACAGTTACGGGAGGTTGGTGAGTTGGAGATGTGGTTCCAAGCAGGAAAAAGGTGGTTAGAGAGGTGCTTCTCTTTGCCAAACTTCAGCCTCGTTTCAAGCAAGGCGATGACGTCAATGTTGTTCTTCTTCACAAATCTTTGAACAGCTTTTTGTTTCACGGGGTCGTTCAACCCCCGTATGTTCCACGCACAGGTTCTAAGATTCATTGGAACCATTGTGATGGCTCATAATAGCACTTGCTATTAGGGGAGTAGTTGAAGTGATGTTGAGCAAGGGAGGATCATGGCTCATGATGGTGTCCGTCGGCATTCTGGTGGAAGGGGTTTGGTTAGGGTTGGGCATTGGGTGTAAGGGTGGGCATTGTGTAGTACTTACAGTACAGATAGTTGGAGATGAGGTAGAAGCAGTGGCCAAAGGTATGCATGGTTGTGGATCTTGGGTTGGGATAGGATCATTGGAGGTGGTAGAAGGGTTATTGTTGGTACTAGGGTTAATAGTATTATCCATGTCCCCTACAGGTTGGGTTTGGGCGTGTGTTGGCCCAGCGGGCGCTGTGATAGGTTAGGTTGGTGGGCAGGTCCTACAGCATGACCAGGAGGCCGGTTGCTCAGTGGGAGTCGATGGGTGGCGTCAGGAGTGGGAAGGATTGGAGCGGGGTTGGGGTTTCCAGTATGAGAAGGACGTAGCCTTGGTTTGCTCATGGTTATGGTAGGTTTCTTGTGGATTGTTGAGCAGTTGTGTCCGAAGGTTAGGCAGGTTGGGCAGCGGGAGGGTATCTAGTCGTAGGTTAGCTTTTGAGTAATGGTTTCCCCATCAGGTCCTTTTAAGGTCACTTCTCGAATGAGCGGACGGGCAGCTTGGATGTCCACCAGGATCCGAGCGAAGCCAAGCCTATCTTGACTGGCTGAGCATGAGTCCGTAAGTAGAGGGGTGCCAATAGCCGAGCCGATTTTGGCTAGCATGTGGGCGGACCAAAGCCTGTAGTCAAGGTCGTGGAGGGTGACCCAGACTGGAATAGAGTGGAGTGAGGAGTAGTTCAGTTCTAAACCATGGGTCCAACGCTTGAGCAGGAGGGTGGTAGATCCATTAGTGACCCAAGGGCTTCCTAGTAGGATGGTATTGAGGTCTGCTTCATTGTTGAATTGGAGAACAAAGACACCATTCTCATTTCGAAGGATTTTAGGCTGGGAGATGGTATTCCAATAATACTTTATGAATTTGCACATTTTTTGGAATGAAATGGGGCTCCCTAGAGGGAATCCAATAAGCGACATGTTCCATCTGAGTGTAGTATCAGCAACCTCCTCATACGTGAACTTAATGTTATCAGCGTCCATTCCTGGAGTGTAGGTGAGGGGCACGTGATTCCAGTTTGCGTTGTTCGAGACCATATCCTTGTAAGAAAACGAGGTGGCGGCTAAAGGTTCTTTATGGTCGAGGCATGCAGTAGCAGGGGAATTTGAAAGGTTCGGCGTGGGATTGATGGTATTGGTAACTGGAGCGGTTAAGGAAGATGGGGCGTTTGAGTTCACATTGGTAGGTAAGGTAGGGTCAGGTGAAAGGTCATCTTGGGTGGAGCTCGCCATCATTGGGTTGGACGGAGGATCCAAACCAGGAGCATTGGAAGGGATATCAACGTTAGATGACTGTGGTGAAGAAGCTTCAGGTTCTGGCAAAAGCTTAGAGATCTCAGTAGGGTTACACTTGGGTGGGGATTGAGGTTGCATGGGCGGGGGAGTAAGAGGAGGGAAGAGCATGTCACAGGAGAGGGCTGGCGGCGTTGGAGGCATGGTGGTAAGGCGCATGTTGTTGGAGTGGATGAGGTCATCAGGGATGGCCTCATAAGGGCTATCCGGGGATGGGGAGGATGGAGGTTGCGGGTGATGAGAGGCTGGGTGTAGGGATGAGGGTGGACGGAGCATCTCCGATAGTTTGACGGTACGTCGACGGGCTTTCCGGGAGCCGGCCATTGGGGCCGGGCGGAGGGAGTTGGGGAGGGGGGGGGGTGTGGCCGGGGGGCCACACTGGGGTTTTGTTTTAGGTGAGAGAAGAGAGCGTTTTCCTCTAAGTTCAAACACTGGATATATTGGTTGGGCCTATTTCAGTTGAGCCAGCCCAATTAAACCCTTTGCATAAACTTTGCCTTAGTCAAGACTACACCCAAATTCAAATTGGAAGTGAGAAATCAAAACAATGAACCCAAAATTGGATCTAATCCATCATTCATGTGCTTTTGTCGGCTATGTAAATTTGACCCGGATCGAAAAACCTAGTCCAATCTACGGTCCATTGTTTTTGAGGATTACGGTCCGGTTCCAGTCTAGAATCGAAAAAAATTGACGGACCGGGTCGCACCGGATTTTTTGTAGATTTAATTTTATATATTTTAAAAATTATTTGATGTAGAAATTTAAATAATAATATTTTTTAGTTTTTTCAAAAATAGACATTTTTTTTATTCGGGTCGCACTAGATTTTTTTTAAAGTTTTGGTTCAATCCCGATTCGGTTTCTGATCCAAGGTTTTAAAAGCTCCGCTCCAAACCTGATGTACAATCCTACACTTATCCGAACCAATTTGGTTCAAAACACCAATCCGGACCGAATTTTTGAACACCAATTATGACCCAAAGGTCCCAAACAACCCAAATACCTTACTTATTTCTCTTCCTCTCTCGTTATCCTCTTCCTACTATATATCTCTTTTATTTGCAACCAAAAGCTTCAATAAATCTCCTTTAATTTCAATACTACCGCCCATTGCCGTCTAGTATGTTTAGATTTGTCTACCACTATCTCGAGGTCGTCCAGACCAGTTCCAAACCCTACTTCAACCCAACCCATCTAGATTAGCCCGTATAGTCCCCAAACGGGACGGTGTCGGATTGTCCAATGTGTGGACAATCGTTGTCCAAGGTGTTTTTTTAGAACATTGTTCATAGTCACACAAATTGTGATCCAATTTTAAATATCTAATGAATTTTCCATAATTTTTTTAATATGTTCATGTTTATATAGAATTTGGACATATCCTAAAATTAAATATAAAATAAAAAAAATAAAAAAAAGTCTTGTTCGTTAGAACCCGTCTAAATGAACGTATATAGACGATATACAGTGTTCCTCCATTCAGTTTCCGTTTCGCATATTTTGAAACATCGACTATTACCATGGTGAAATTAACTCAACTGTTAGATTTTTGAGATATATATATATATATATATATATATATATATATATATATATATATATATATATATATATATATATTACATTTTAGGAAATATTATTTACAACTATGTGTATATAGTAGATAATTTTGACATAAAATATCCTACCTCTGGGAAAATCTTACCTGACATTAGGATCGATCCGATCCGACCCACTTATAATAAGATAAACACTCCGAATTAGGGTTAAGCAAAAGACTCAATTAAAATTATTATATTATATTACATTGTATTTGACGTAATTATATTCCTATATGCTTTATATAGTGATATAAGCCCAATCATTCACATGAATCATAAAATCCTCCAAAGTAAAATATACATTGAATTTTTCAAGGATAGGTGTAGGGGTGTAAATGGGGTGAGGATTACCCGAAATTCGCGGGTATTACCCGTCATGGGGACGGGGATGGGGATTTTAAACGGGGACGGGATGGGGAAAACTTTGTTTCCCCGCTTGGGGATGGGGACGGGGATGAAGATAGTGGTATCCGTCCCGCTCCCCGATCCGAACCCAAACCCGTTGGGATCCCCGCCGGATAACCCGTTGGGGATCCCCGCCGGATAACCCGATGGGGATCCCCGACGGGTAATCGGAATCCCCGACGGAGAATATGTCGGGGATACACATATAAACAAATTGTATTTATATTACAATTTCTTTGTAGTTTCATATTATTTTAATTCAAAAATTGTCGATGATTACTATAACTTCAAGCTATATAAACTTTTGTACTTTAAGGGCTCGTTTGGAATCACTAGGAATCATTCCCGGTAATGGAATGATTCCGAATCAATCAAAAAATGTGTTTGGTTAGAGGTCTTTTAACACATGAAAGTAATTCCATCATTTTCATTTCCTTTCCTAACCCTTATCCGATTCCATTCCGTTTCCATTCCACCGCTCCAACCAAACGGGCACTAAGATTACTCGTTACTACTTACACAAAATGTATTTTAATGTTAAATATTTATTTGATAACGTGAAAATTTTCAAATACGTCATGAACGTCAAATCATGATAGTCAAATGCACATCCCACTACATGCTATTTTTTTGTGTCTTACTCTTTTAGATACGTGTTTTGAATATTTTGATGTACAATCTAAATCCTAAACTGTAAAATTAAAATGATAAAATAATATAACACTTTTTCTTAAGATCGTAATCTAAATGTTAGTAACATATAATTAATTTAGTTTACACAAGTTTGCACTACGAGTCTCAATTCTACTTGAACGAACGAAACTTAATATATAGACGGTATAACTTTACTTTGCCAAATTTGTATTTTTTTAAAAAAAATAAATTTTTCTTCTTTTTTTTGCTCGTGTTTTTTTTGTTATTTATATAGTTAAACAAAATAACAATTTTGTATTTTACGGTCTAATTTCACATTTATTATCCGAGTCAATATTTTTTTTGTCAAACTCCTAAAAGTTAAATGGGGGTGAGGATTTTTACGGGAAAAACCCATAAAGTTTTGAAAATGGAGAAATTAAACGGGGACGGGAATTCCCCGATGGGGACGAATATCCGACGGGTACGGGGTTGGGGACAATTCTCAATACCCGAACGGGGATGGGGATGGGGACGAGGAGATCATATTAAACGGGTATTGAGATAAATAGGGTACTTCCCTACCCATATCCGACTCATTGACATCCCTAGACTGGTGGGTTGTTTGGTTATCTCAACCCCTTAGTAACTAGAAAGACGGCACAAGGTTCCGATATTATTTTATTATTTACCTAGCCATCTCATGCATTTGTTATTTATACTTACTTCATGTAGTAAAATTTATGTATCTATACATTGTTGTTTTTTTGGTGGGAATACATATTGCTACTTTTAAAATAACTATTAAGTTAATAATTCAATCGCTAAATTGTGGGATTTTTTTACCATAATAACAAAAACAATTAAATTAATTACTGAAATAACAAATAGTAAAAATAATTTACCAACGTAGCAAATTTTCTTTTGCAAGAATTACTAGACCTCTAGACTAGACCTCTAGCTTGTAAAAGCTTAGAGTCCTAATTAAATCATTTTTACACAAGTCCGTCTTTTACCGTCTGTCTTTTTACACAAGTCCGTCTTTTACACAAGGTTTGGTTACACAATTTCAAGTCCAACGAGTTACACAAACTCAATTATAACTATAAAAAATGTAGTAACAAATTATTTAATTAAACAAATTGACAATTGGTGAAATAAGAACTAAGAAGCAAAAGTGCTACCTAACCAACTCAACCTTGTCCTACAATTAGAATACATGGGTTATTTTTTTGTAATTATACAATTAGGGACAAATTTACAAATTCTAAAAGTTTGGGTCAATAGTATAATACAAAATTTTGGGTCATTTATTATAAATGGCCATAAACTCGAAAAACCCTAATCAACTCCTCGCGTGCTTAATGGGGAGCATCAGCAGTGGACTGGTGCGAGTCACAACCTTGAGAATCTAGCCCACCTAATAGGCTCTAGAAAACGGTTACTTGGATCGAGTTTGTCATAGGCTATTTAGTGGTGATTACTTTCTTTTTGAACTAGTTTACCGCTATTTGAAAAATACATATTATATTTTGAATACATTGATAATATACGTTTAATATTTTGCCATATAAATATTGAATGTGTAATATACACATTTTAAGGGTCGTGCTTGATCTACGAAGTTTCCACCAAGAATAATGTGCCTTACCTGAATAGTACCCAAATTGTCATATAATCCATGAACTATTACTTTTTAATATAATCCATGAACTATTACTTTTTAATATAATCCATGAACTATTATATTATAATTCATAAACTATCCCATAATAAGTTTTGAACTATTACTTTCACTCCTTTATAAATTTTGCACTTTGAACTATTCTATTATAATTCATGAACTATCCATAATAAGTTTTGAACTATTATAAGTTATGAATTATTCCATAATAAGTTTTGAACTATTACTTTCACTCGTTTAAAAAAAAAACTCGTTCAGAAAAAAAAATAAAAAAATAAAAAATAAATAAAAAATTCGGGACACGTGTCGGGCGTACGTTCAGCCGCACGCCCGTACCGGAATAATGTGTCTTACCTGAACAGTACCCAAATTAGGTGATATCTGTTATTATTTTCTAATTAGTCTTTTTCTACATAATTTTAAGTGCCTACTTTGTCTATACGTTACAAAACATACCTACTATGTACACAAAAATACGTTATGTGCATACTTAACCAACTCATCCTCAACTATTCTATTATAATTCATCAACTATCATTTTATAAGTTATGCACTATCCTTTATAAATTTTGCACTATGAACTATTATATTATAATTTATGAACTATCCTTTTATAAATTAATCGTTTATATGTTATGAACTATTCAATTATAATTCATGAACTATCATTTTATAAGTTATACACTATCCTTTATAAATTTTACAATATGAACTATTCTATTATAATTCATGAACTATCCTTTTATAAGTTATGAATTATCCCTTAACAAATTTTGAAGTATTAATTTCACTCGTTTCTGAAAAAAATAAAAATAAATAAAATTTAGGGACACGTGTCGGCTGCACAGGAAGCCGCACGGCCCTCCCCTAATAATGAGTCTTACTTGAACACTCCCACAAATATAAAGCCAAAAACAAACGCTTATTTTTTGCATAGAAACAGCTATCGATATTCAAACACTAATCACAAACTCTTGTCTGCTTATATTCTTCAAACAAATGGAAGAACTAGATAGTCGCATCTTGGACAACAAACAACAATCATGAAACGAAATCGGTCAGAGTGAAGGATTGCAAGTAGATGAAAACGAAATCAGTGAAAGTGAAGAACTAGATAGTCCAATCTCGGACAACAAACAACAATCATGAAACGAAATCGGTCAGAGTGAAGGATTGCAAGTAGATGAAAACGAAATTAGTGAAAGTGAAGAACTAGATAGTCGCATCTTAGACAACAAACAACAATCATGAAACGAAATCGGTCAGAGTGAAGGACTGCAAGTAGATGAAAACGAAATCAGTGAAAGTGAAGAACTACATAGTCGCATCTTGGACAACAAACAACAATCATGAAACGAAATCGGCTAGAGTGAAGGATTGCAAGTAGATGAAAACGAAATTAGTGAAAGTGAAGAACTAGATAGTCGCATCTTAGACAACAAACAACAATCATGAAACGAAATCGGTCAGAGTGAAGGACTGCAAGTAGATGAAAACGAAATCAGTGAAAGTGAAGAACTACATAGTCGCATCTTGGAAAACGAAATTGGTTGCAAAGTGAAGAAATAGACAGTCGCGCAAACAACGAAAACGAAATCGGTTCTACTAGATAGTCGCATTGGAAAAATCATTGTGCAAACTAAATGTACATAATCTTACTTGAGACCGGTTTCCACCTTCGGCATTCCTGTGCTCCAGGCGGTTCCAATGGCCGCTGCTAATCCATTAGTCTACTTAAAGGCGGATCCACTCGTCCTTCTCTCGTTTGCTGTCGACTTCTCCTAATCCATTAGTCTACTTAAAGCGGTTACTTATCCCCTCTTGCTCAAGGCGGATAATTAGTCTTCTTTTTTTTTATAATTAACTTACAATTTTAACCAATAATTTAATTATTAAATAAAAAAAAATCAACTTACAAATTTAATTAAGCAATCATTTATTGTCAAATAATTAATTTATTAGGGGTATTTTTTTATAATATATCAACTTAAATATGAATTAGTAATTGTAATGTTGCTAAATGGAATCGAGTAATTGTAAATTGTAACATTGTATAACGGAATTTGTAATGTTTTTAGTAATCAACATTTAAATTAATTGGTCGTACAAAAGTGAAAATTACTTAATTACATAACTTATAAATGTTTAATACACTACAAATACGAAAACACATAAGGATTACAAAGTAGAAAATACTAGAACGAATTAAAATTGAAATCCGGTCCTTTAGCGCGTTTGTCTCCACGTTTGGGTCACTTGGGGGTGTAGCCGCTCTAGACTGGAACATGTTATACGTTTTCTTGCATCCCTTCGATCATGGTCGGATATCCACGATTTTGAATTTGGGTCAATTTGTCGCCAATTTGTATGCATCGTTGTAATATTGTTTAACGGAATTTGGTATGTCGGTTACAAATGGTAAAAGTAACAAAATAAATCAACTTGCTACTGCAATCAGGTACGTGAGGATAGAGAAGGGAGTGACTAGGCTGATTAAGACTTCTCCTTTGTAATGTAATCATCATTATCATATAAATCAGCCTTAAGCCCAAAAATACTCCGATTGAAGCTAAATAGTAAAAACAAGGCTATGTGAAATTTTGGTGAGAAGAGAGAGAGGAAATCAAGAGGCAAAGTTTTGAAGTTTGACGAGGGGATAAGTCGACAGCAAACGAGAGGGGGAAGCAAAGTGATTCCACGTGGGTACTCGACCACGCAAAGAGCTGGGCGAGATAGGGATCACAATAAGGTATATATTAGAAGGTTTCGTTTTTAAGTTTTCGATCGAAAAATCAAGTTATAGGACGAAATAACGAGTAAGGTTTGATTTTGGACGTCCTAATAAATTTATAATCAAGAATAAATAAGAATGGAACGAAAGAAATCGAGAAACGAAATTAAAACGGATTAAAAGTTGTTTTGCAGAGTTTCAGTATGAGCTGTCAACTTGCGGCGACTGTTTAAATATATTCTCATTGTCTGATGTTGCTGAATTTTTGATATGTTGTAGGACTAACATTCTCCTATATCATATTAAAATTTTGGATCGATCCAACGGTTGGATCAAAAGATACAAGGGTATGTATGTACGTTTTTTTAAGGTTAATTTGCCCAAAACATTTATTGGGTAAATTGTGGTATGTAAGGAGTTGTTTCGTTATAATGTTTTGACAAGGATATATTTTGGAATACTTTGAAGGTACGAGAAAAGGAATATAATCGAGAGCGAGAAGTCGGACTTATGTTTGGATCGAGAGCGAATTAGGGTTATCTTATTTGCAAAGTAAGTGTATATGAATTACACTTGCTTAATATATGTTATGTATTTAATATGACCTGATTTTATGCATGCTTGTACGTATATATATAATGTTTGCTATGATTGTATGCATGTTTATATATATGATTGAGATGACGATGACAACTTGATATTGTTTATGAAAGCATGCATGATGTACATGATATAATGATGATGATAATGGTGGTGATATAATGTTATAAATGCGAAGAGCATGCATGAATGTGGATAAATGATAAAGAAAAGCATGTAATGAAGGCAAACATAAAAATGAATGTTATGAGATGGAAATGATAACATAGGTAGATGATTATTAACTAAGTTCAATTGAGTCCCGCACCACCTAGGGACGAGAAACATATATAGAGGTAGCGCTTGATCTACGAGGGGCCTCAGAGATTATATATGAGACAATGATCGATGTACGAGAGGTCTCAAGATTAGATAGCCGAGGTCAACGTTTAATCTACAAGGGGGCCTACGACTCTATCGGGTTAACCAACCTAAAAAGAAAGAAAGAAATTAAACACGAAAGCATACGAGAAAGGAAAAGGCAAATCATATGATCAGTTAGGATTAGTTAGTTAATTATCACCTAGAATATGCTAGTCAAACTCTGATTTGGACATTGTTCCCTAAGTATGCTGACAATATGTTGAACGAATATTTTCAAATCAAAATACATTCATATAAAATTCTTGCTTGTATAGTCAATTTTTTATGTTCATATATCTTGTTGATAATTTTTTTAAAGAAAAATATCAAAAACCACCTCTTAAGGTTTGTAAGAATTTTTTGGAGTTTAAAATTTTAATGGGTATTCAATATAGATTTTTAAAAATCTATGTAAATCTTTTGATATTTAATTAGGATTTTAAATTTTTCATAAAATTACTATGGTATTTAAAAGTTTGTTGGTTATAAAAGAATCTATTATTTTATTGATTTTGTTGAATTTTTCTATCACTTATATAAATACCTAAAGTTTAAAAAAGTAGTAGAGCGCATATACTTCTTCTATCTTTGATTATGTGGTCCGGCGGAAACTTGTTATTTGGTGTGAGAACTTTCTTTGGTTATGTATTAATCTGACAGAATTTGTATTAACTCTATACAGAACTACAATATCCCACATAATCAGCAAATTCTATGGATTATTAAAAATCAGTCAAATTTTATAAAAAATTTAGATTGAATACACTCCTCTTAATCATATGAAGCACCTAATCATTCAATAAATTTGATAGTAGTGAAAACCTTGAATGAGTGATTGATGAATTTGATGGATGGGGTAAAAATAATTTACCTCACTATTAATTTCACCGCATTTATATATTTCTCGAACTTTGTATTTAATATTGTAACCGTCGTAGCCACTTGAGTACAACGTAACAACTTGATTCAGTTTCTCGATTGGTACAAGCGAAACAACAAGATTATCGAATCTTTCTAACAAAACCAAGGGGATCAACTGCATAAGAAAACGAATGATGGATGCAGTGTATGGTGACGGGAATGAAGCATTGATTCTTCTTCTCTTCGTCACAAGCTTCACCCCATCCTCACATTTTAAGGTAGCCCTTTTCTCCGCCTCACATCCATCATTATGTTACTATATTAATTATAATATACGCAACTTATGTGCATATATCAACCACTAGTAGACCTGAGTAAATCCAGGTCCGTTTTTCTGAACCAAATCTGAAATTTGGGGCTAAAGCCTTGCACATACCCATTCAAGTAAGGTTTTTGGCAGATTTTCGGGTCTCAAATTTACCCTTTATCTTTTTTTCTTTTTTTTTTTATCTTCGTCCACTAAAATAGTTTTTGGATATATAGGGTTATTATATAAGCTGAGCAATGACAACTCAATCTCGACTCATTTATAAACAAGTCGAGTTGGAGCTGAACCAAAGTTTTATTAAAGCATTAAAATGTGTACATAATAGACTCGTTTAGAATATGAACGAGTTTGAGCCGAGCTTTTTACAAGTTCAAGTCGAGCTTTTTTACAGTTGGATGAGTTAGATCTGGTGGCGAGAATAGAGAGGAAATATATTTGTGCCTCATAAATCGTTTATGCGTGTTTCATAAGGCGCATGTGTGCATCTCATAAGGTACATACAAGATCATGTGTGCATATTATGAAACGCACGTCTAGAACGTGTCGTGAATTTGGGTTAATTAACTGTTCATGATCATTGTTTTCTCGACTCTCGATTCATTCTCATGGAAATGCACCCTTATATACATAAAAAGTATCATTCTAATTTATAACCAAAAAATTTATATCAAACTAGCCTTTGTTAATATTCAATTATATATTGATCACAATAATCGTCACGTTTATAAACTTTATATTCATCGATCATAAGATAATGGGTGTGTTTGGTTGTTAGGGATAGAAGGAACCTAAAATTACGAAATTCACCAAATTTCTTCAACCTTCTAGTTTCAAATTATGGGATTATATATGAAGATGAAGGGGTTGAATTTTAAAACAATCGAACGGACCCAATATAATATTTCATATAGATCGAAATCGTCATTTTTATGTTCATCTCAAAACAATGTAAATTTTTAATATTAGTTAACTAATTTTAATTGGTATGCTATTATGGATGGAAAATTATCCGTAACACGGCATTGAGAATATGTTCAGTGCAAGAAGCTTAATCTTAGAGGGTGTGAACTTTTGATCTCATATTTATGAATCATATTTCATAAATGAATGAGAAAATAGTTAAATAGGGTTACTCTCCTATTGTCAATTGATTTTAGATGGAATCTCATCGGGTTTATGTGCTGGGTTTGGCCCTAATGCGCATTTGCGATCGGATGCACACGACTCTCACTCTACCGGTCCGTCTGTATCGGATGGTATCAGATCAGGTATGATTGTTGAGATGTAGGGAAAAAAGTACCACATTAACAATACGATGGAACTAGACGTGTGCGCCCTCCGTGTCATTTGGTTCCGAAACGGATATAAAAAAAAGTAACAAAATATAATATAAAATGGGTAAAATATCTCCTTTATCTTTAACGTAGAATTTTGAAACAAATTAAGGATAATTCTAATCCTTAATGATAAAAATGCTCTACCCTCACGTTATATACAAGGCTGTGTAACACCAAAGAAACCAGCTTGCTTTTTCTATACTATTCAATACTTATTTCTCTTTCACACATAAGAAAAACCCACTTAAGCTTTCCATTTCCTCTCAGCTTCAAATCCACATTTGCATGAAAAACCACTCAAATTCGATCCATGTCTGATCTACTTTCTCCAGCAGCGCCCATCTCGGCGGCGTTGCAGTCACCAGGAAACACTCCACCACCACCGCCCCGCCACGGTGTGCGATGCCCAAGGTGCGGGTCGAACAACACAAAGTTCTGCTACTACAACAACTACAGCACGGCTCAGCCACGTCACTACTGTAAGTCTTGCCGTCGTTACTGGACAGAAGGTGGGTCCCTCCGGAATATCCCTATCGGCGGCGCCACCTCTTGCCGGAAAAACAAGAGGCCCCGTATCTCCTCTCCTGGAGAGACTAGTGATGATGGTGGTGGTGGTGGGGTATTTATGATCCCTCAGGCTCCGCCGCCGCCGGTTGATCATTTCCAGCTGGCTGGAAATCTCTACCCGCCAAATCTCTCTCCCTTCGGCGATCACCTCCTCTTCAGGGCCCCACCGCCACTACCTAGTGGGTCCCCTCTTGATTTACTTGAAGGCTTGAATTTCAACTCTCCTCTAATCAATAACTCAGCCGTCGGCGTCGGCGGCGGAGGAGGGTTGATTGAGTATTCTCTGATCAACTACTCTCTTAACCACCAGCAGCAGCAACACAGAATGGACTTGCTTTACGGCGGCGTTAGTGGCGGAGGAGAGATTGCTCAGATGAACACTATTCTGAATAATAAAGACAAGAATTACCAGAACGAAGAAGAGGATATAAAAAATGTCAGAGTTGTAGGTCCCACAGATGATGTCATGAATTTGTTTGGGAATAGCAGCACTAAAACACAAACTAAGTATGAATATTCTCATTCACATGATCAAAGTGTTGCAGGTAACTATGAAGATCATGAAAGCCCAGCAGCTTCAGTTTCAAACCGTTGGCTCTTCACTGGAGCAAGCAGCAGCAACAGTGCTATTAATGGAAACAAGAACAATATCAACAACAACAATCATGAGAGGAGTGATGGAAATGCAACAAGCAGCAGCTTGAAAAGGTGGATGAGTTGGTGATCAATTGGCTTTATGCATGTTTTGTTATTTTGTTCATGGTATGCATAGAATTCAAAATTGTATACACATATTCTGTGTGTTTTGTACTCTCTGTTATGGGGAAACAAGAAGAGTTGAAAATGAATAAAAAAAAAATTGCAAGTTTTTTTCTTTTAGATACTGCAATATTGCATGAATGGATGAGGAAGCTATTGATCAAATACTCTTGTCAGACACGTCTATATATGATGATACCCGTTTTCAGCAGATTCGTCTCCCGATTTTTTATGATGTCTTTCTCGTCTCCCGATGTTTGATGATGTATTTTGTTGGCGGTTCGAGCGTTTGTGATCAAATACTCTTTTGATTTTTTGCTTTCGGATTGCTTTTGATGTATTTTTGTGTATTTCTTTTCTTCTTTTGTTGTGTGTCCTTTCATAAGCTTAGTCTGTCTGCAGATCTTTTTCTGTATTTCAAAATACTAGACGGCGCGTCGTCAGATGGTTCGACCCGTTTTTTGTTTTTTTTAAAAGGAAAAAAAAAAAAAACACTCTTGTCAGATGTTGTTCTTCTGCACACGTACATAAAAGCTTGAATAATGACACCCAAAATAATTTGGGCAAAATATTCACAATCAGAAAACACAAGTTCTCCAAACCTAGGTAGCTGATAAGATGTAAGAACATCACAATCTGACTTACACTATAGAAGATTAATGAAACCCACAACCATATGATGTGTATACAGAAGATTACAATAGAAGACAACATTCAAGGAGTTGGCTTGTTCTTTTGTCTTTTAAAACCCACCAAATTATCAGCACCACATCCTCTTCTTCACATCTCTATCCTTATTACCTTGAATCTGATCTCGGCTGTTACGGCCATTAACAGATGATGGCCTTTGAGTGGTAGGAGCAGCAGCCGGCTTAGTCACCACCTTTGTTACCCGCGAAAAGGGCTTTGGAGGGTCGGATTTTCGAATCCTCTTCTGCATTGCAGTATATATGGGCATGTTGTTCTCAGTTTCGGCGTTTCTGAAATCCTTGGATCCTCTCTTCCTTATCTCGTTTGTAACTTCTTTGCCCTTTGCCAATGTTGAACCGTGATGATCACTCATTCGATTTGATGAGGTTGAGCTCTTTAGTATAGCAGGATCCACTTCACTCAATACGCCATTGTTCCTTGAAAGATGACCTCCAACAGCAACAGGAGTGGCTTCTGGATGTAGAGAAATTATGTTTTGAGCTTGTTCTTGTTCTCTCAGTTTCACCTCAAGATCCTTTATCTGTCAATTGTGACCAAAACAGAATGAAGGTTTCAGTTGATATAACTATGTGAGGTTACTTTGTGTAATTGTCAAAATATTGATACCTTTTGATGAAGCTTGGTAGACTCTTCTTCAATCTGTTCCTTCTGCTGCAATTTTGCCTCGAGCTCATTAATCTGAAAAGATCAAGAAAAAAAAAGGTTTATGTTTATGCAATTGAAATTGATTCGGCCCATTATCATCCAAAAACAAAATACAAAAAATACCTTATTTTGTAGAGCTAATGAATGAGATTGGGATTCTTGAATTTGCTCCTTTAGCTTCTTTTCAAGGTCCTTGATCTGGTTAAGTAACAAACACAAGGATGAAGGATCACAAATTATAATCCTTCAAAAAGGAGATTCCTCCTTTCTTAATTCTTCATATGATCAATATTCATGATGTTACCTACCTGTTCAATAGAAGCAGAATCAGAAAGTTCATTTTCTATAAGCTTGTTCTCTAGCTCTTTGACCTGCATGGACACCACAGAAAAATTATAAACGGCTAAGTTTTAGATGCAAATTGTAAGTTATATAACGGAAGTGGTAATTAAAGAAAAAAAAAAGCAACCTTGAACTGCAGATTATTGCAAACTTCTTCCTTTCCCTTCAATCTCTCTTGAAGATTCAAAATTTGCTTCTCTGTCTGACTATGTGACGCTCCTTTTGCTCCTAGTTCATCCTCAAGTTCTCTAATTTTTTCCTGCTGCGTTTTGTATGTTTGATCTCTTCCTTTAGCCTTGTTTTCCAAGTTCTGTAAACTCTCTTCCAGTTTTCTTATGGATTCATCCTTGGCTCTAGCCTCCATTCTTGCTTTGTCAAGCTTCACATTTAGAAGAGTACGTTTAGATGGCCATTTAAGTAATACTAGAACATGATATAAAAAGGGAAAATACAAGACTACAAAAAAAAAGGCAGCTCTAACTTTACCAGCATCTTGGTCTTTTGAAGTTCACCCGTGTCAACTTGTCTTTTAGCTGGGCCTAAGTCAATCCCACGAACCCTACTAGCAAAGTTGAGCGAGCTGACAGTCTCACCCAAGTCTTTGTCTGCGGGACTAATTTGGACGAACATCAAAGCTTTGGAGTCACCCCCTGTACAAATGAAGAATGCAAACAAAAGTATTACAACCATTCGGTGTATACGAATTATCCTTGAAAAGTTAAGAAAATAGTTTATCAATGAATTTGCTTACCTAGTGAATCTTGTAATAAATGTGTTAGCTTGGAATTCCTGCAGAAAGAACATAAAACAGCATGAATAATTAAGTCATCTGCAGTGTAATAATACAAGTCATATAACATGTAGTCACCTGTAGGGAATATGATTGCTCTTATTTGCTAAAGCAGAGATGACATCTCCTAAAGCTGAAAGTGATTTGTTGATACTCTGAGCTTCCTTGAGGCGTTCTCCCTGCACGTCAGTCTTTGCAAGTCTCTCACTCCCCGCCAAGTCCACGAGCCAGAGCTTGCTCTTGGTTGACTCGCCATTTATTAAGCTCTTAGCTCTTACTGATACACAGAGCATGCTGTAAACCACAGTACATAATGTTTAATATCATTTCATTAAAGGGAAGAAGGTATCAGTTTGGTCACATGGTTAAGTTCAAAAATACGAGTTATTACCAGTGAGACCGGCTGCTGTGCTCGTTCACATTGTTAGATCCAACTGCCCGAGCATTACTTCCAGCCCGCAATATCTCCCAGGCTTGTTTTATGTTTTCCACTTTTGCTTCAACAAGACCGGGAACATGATGAGACCCTTCTGGCGATTGTTTTATCTCCAACCTAATTATACAAAGAGACAGACTCAATACGAGATGCTAACTCAAAGCCAAACCCTACTATAAGACCTCTATACCTTTTAGTAGGAGGAGAATTGCACAACAGGTCCCGGATCTGCTCGTTATATATTTCTAGTACACTAACATATATGTCATAAGCGGAGGTGTCACTCCGATCCTCAACAACTTTAAACAATTGATCAAGAGTCCTGTAATTGACTCCTCTATTCTGCTCTGGTCCCTCCATTGTGAAAGTTTTTCCTGTCCCTGTCTGTCCATATGCAAAAATACAAACATTGTATCCATCCAAGACCGAGGTCACCATCGGAGAAGCATCAGCAAACACATCAACTGTACAACACAGAAAATCCTCGAATCTCAGAATCCGAATAGCATCTAATACAAACAGGATACAACTGAAGCTCCTAATTGGTTAATTTATACCTTGGTTGTCTTTTGGCGTGTAAACTCGATCAAACTTGAATGTCTTTTTGCCTGAACCACCAGTTAAAGTTGTGATATCCCCATCTTTGGCTCCTTCAAAATCCACAGTTGTTGAGCAACCTGCTGCCTGCTCCTGCTTAGACAAAGGTCGACACCGACAAAAGACCCTAATATTTCCTGAGTTTAATAATAGATATGGTCAGATTCTAGTGTCAGTTGTCAAAATTCTGAAACATACATTTAAAAAGTAGGGCTAATGCTGGAAAACATATACTAGAACCATACCTTTCACCTCTTGCACTTCGTTAAAGTACTTCTTTCTCATCCTTTGCTCTTCAAGATATTTCAATTTGAGATCCTTGCACTCGGAAACTACAAGAGAAGACAATTATTTAGATATCTATTCGTTATTTCCATGGGTTAAGTGAAGGATCTGAGATAATCACACTTACCAAGGGCCTGAACTGCAAATATCATTTGGTTTAACTCCGGAATTGAATCTGCACATTCATGTGCTTCATGAGAGAGCTGGATGTGTTCGTGTTTCATTGTCTGCAATAGTTTTTTGTTAGAAAAATACTTTGTTCATACTGCCAACAAAATGTCAAATGAGACTATTTTAGTATTCATTCAAACTGATCAAGTGCTTATGGAACAAGAAAATGATGATTTCAACCTTTATTTTCTTTTCCAGATCAGAGATTGCGGTGATCCAAAATCTCTTGTCATTTTCATATTTGGTGGATATCACCTTCAAGTCATCAGCTTGCTTCTGCAATTTTTGGTCTGTAAAGTGACGGGGGTTAGAAATTTTTGTCTGTAATTGATATAGAATAAAATACAATTTCATACAAAGATGTCAGTTAGAGTTGTTGTGAAATAAAATGTGGGTCCTAAGTTCTATGTTGATCTTCTCGTGTTTAGCACCAAATTATAACCAATCATCTCATCAGTGGTGGTTTAGTGTAATAGAAGCTACTAACTTCTTGATTAGCAGCTATTAAACCTCTTGTTCACCACAAAATGTTTCTGATTGATTACTAAATTACTTCATTATGACACGCTTAAAAGCAGCTTTTCGTATTTCATACGAAATATTCAAGATTCCAAGAAAAGTATGTAGCACAAGATAAAAAGGATATAGAACCTCAATTAAATCCTCCTTAGATATGAATATAAGATCCAAGTGCAAGTATTTTGCCCAATTGAAACGATTTCTAAACAAGTTAGATCATGGCTGTAGCACTTACCTAGAGAAAAAGAATCGATGGACGTTTTGTCAAGCTCTGATCTAATATTCTCCAGCTGCTGGTTAGCTGCAGCTAATGACATCCAAGCTTCTGAACATTCCTCTTTCTTGCGCTGGACCTGAATGGTAAGGTCTTCTATTTTCTTTTCATACTTTGATGTGGCCTTCTGATGTACATCTCTTGCCTATGTACAAAGAAGAGCATAATAACAAGATTAGATTATGAACAATTAATCCTTTTATTATAAATGAAATTCCCTCCAACGTTGACTTACCAAGGCTAGTGGAACTTCAATCTCAGCAGTACAGCTATGGCATCTAAGGAATTCCTGTTTCGGCTGAGACTCTGTCACAAAGTTTAAAATCGTGAGAAAATGGAATTCGAGAGCTAGAAGCACTTCTTCAAAATGCTAAATCAGACTTACCCAACAAATCTGGTGCTCTCCTAATGCAAATCCCACTAACCATTGGGCTACCAAGAACCTCTTCAAACCTTACGGCTATCATGCCATCCTCATTGACTGAAACTCTAGAATCAACTAACTGCACTGGTTTGTTTGCTCCAACAAGGGCAAATATATCAAACTCAGAAAGCACCTGCCAATTTTTAGGGTAAACGTTACTATGTATAATGTTTGTAATTCCATCTTCTCAACTTCAACAAAATAAGAAATGAATCTTGAATTAGATATCCTTGCCTTCTCACCCTGGATGAAGACATTGAATAATCTCATCCCTCTAGGCCCATTTGTGTTTATAATCTCAGCAAAATGAAGGTCTGCGAAGTAGTTTCCCGGAGGAAGATTGTTGAATTGGTAGCAGAAGTTCCCAAATCTCGCTGTCTGATATACAAATGAGTAGTCACCAGCGTCATCTATGCTTTCATTAGTTCGCAAAACATTGCCACCGCTATAATAAGCATCACCAACTAGTTTTATAGGCGAACCTACTTCTCTCACAGCTTCATCTCCAGCATTTACAAACACGATGACATCGTCTGATTCAAGACAAATTTAAAGTTATTTGCCAGAATTTGCGTCATCAAGATAGCTCTTCTTCTTATCTAGCTTACATTTGCATCTTACTATCCCTTTTTGCATCTCTAAAATGGACAATTTAAGACTTCCAAAATCATTTCCCTAAGGCTTAAAATCTTTTTCTATGACAAACTTAAAACAACACGAAATCTAACCTGAACAGCAGTGTTCCGAGATCCCACCACGCACCAATCTTGAACCTGAATTGCAAACCATGGAATCACCCTGATAATCGTCATCTTCAACCATCGGAAAATCGTTCTCTTGAACGAAAGGCTTGTCTTCCAATACAAATTGTACATTATTTCCTACGGAAGCCGTTTCGGGATCCAAAACCCTAGGTCCAGACAGACCTGAAGTTAGGGTTTCTGTGGCTTCAAATTGAAGATCTTCCATGAAGTTAATCGGAGAGATGAGAAGAGAGATTCAGATGGAGATGTTTAGAAGTGAGAAACAGAGTAGAAATGGATTTGCGATTGTGAATTTGGTGTGGATTGAGAGATGAGGTTCTTTGCTTGCTTGCTTCCTTTCCTTTTTGAGGAACGAGAGATTCAAATTTTCAATTTCGACCGTTTGAAGGGAACAAACACTGTAAGGAGTTGAACGTTATTATAAAATAATATCATAAATGCAATTATGTAAACGGATATGGCCATAAAGTTAACTCATGGTCCACTGGCCCATTACATGTTGCTTAATTGGGCCTATAACGTAGAATTCTATATTTTATGTGTGTTTGTTTCTTGAATACATTTATTTTATATTATTTTAAAGGAATCTATATAACTTACTAAAACAAAGTTCACATGTCAATCAACTAGGTATGCTACATAGGATTTTTTGTAAAATATTTACTGAAATGCCATTCCTAAAAAATTTATGAGAGATTACTAAATTAGCACTCCTAAATAATAGAATCCTAATTACTAAATAAATATTAAAGATTTTTATCTATAAATAATCTATTATACTTACTAAAACAGAGCACGGGTTGATGACGTGGCGCGCTGTGGACGCAGGATTTTTGAAATTGAGCTCCCACAATTAAAGCCAATAAATCTTTATTTTTTACACTATTTTTTAAACCATAAAATCTTTTATTATTAAAATAATAGTTTTATAGAAACCAAATCTATTATCAATATATACTACTAAAGTAGAGTCTTGCCCATGCTCCTAGAATTAAGAAATTTAAAATACAGATTTCTCATTAAAGCTATAAAATTCTTTTTTTTTTTTTGAATTACTGATCCATTTAAATTTAAAATTATAATTTCGATCTATAAAATCTCAGTCCAATATCTTATTCTGATTCATTTTTTTAAAAAAATTATTAGAAATAAATAAGTATAATTATGTTGTTATTCATTATAATCTTATTCAGTTTTTTCACAAGATCTACAAAATCTTAGTTCAATAAAATCTTGCTGATACGATTTGGATTTGTACACGGTAAGCTTTATCAATCATCTGACTATATATACATACAAGATACACAGTGCTAATACATCTCTTTCGTCTTCAGCCATTAGTTCACGCATGAATTGAAGAGGTACGTATTGCTTCTAATTCTTCTCCTATTTTCCTGATTTCATCCTTTTCTAATACCATTAGTCCAAACTACAGACAGAGGAGGTAATTCTTCCGTTCCTTTGCTTCTTTTACGATTTCCACTTTCAGTTGTTTTGTAGTCTTGATCCCAATAGTTACAAGAATGCCCTTTTTTAGTTTAATGCTTTAGCTTTCGAACCTACTGCCTATTGACATTGTATGTACTGATTTCCATTTTCATTGAGGATACTGAAATAATTTTCCATTTTCAATGATTTTAAATTTCATGAGCTTTGCTGATTTCAATTTCCTGAGCTTTTCTGATTTCCATTTGTATGTACTGATTTACATTTTCTTGAGCTTTGGCTGATGTCCGTTTTGATCAATCCACAACATGAACCATTTGGAAGCATGGTGTTATGTTATTTTACAGATTGCATTGGCTAACCAACGAGTTTGTGCAGGGATATGCACGTACAGGGTGCGGTGCGCACAAAATCGATGATAGCCCAAAATGCTTGTTGTAAAGATAGGGTGTATCCTCAAGAAAATCACCTTCAACTTAGAGTTGCAAGAAAATCACCTTCAACTTATGTTGAAAATTTTGTTTACCTTTATTTTTGAGTTTACATTTAATAATTTGTTATAACTTGTAAACAACTCACGTGAAAAATTAAAGCTAATCAAATATGGTTCTCTTTTGTTTTGAGCAGTCTTTTACTTGCTATTTTAAAAAACAAAGATGAAAATAATGAATAAAATTGCACATAGTAGAAAATATTAAATACATATCATGTAATTTATTATTTATTTTTATATATAGCGAATAAAATGTAATATAGTGATAAATGATGTAAAACATAATTGTAGAGAATTAAGCTTACAAGATAAACCAATACTATCTTTTTCCAAAATTTTCCGTTTTATTTTTCCTATTTTATCTACGTCTTATTTAATTTTCCTTTTTTTCATTATTTTTTAATGATTTGATCAGAATTTTGATTTTTTCATGATTCGATCATAATTTTTATTTTTCATATTTACGTTTTGATTTATAGATAATTTCATATAAATATATTATATATTTCTAACTATTTCGGTTACAATTTTAAATATATTGTTTTATTATTATATCCAATCAAAATTAACCTTTTTCCCATTTTTTCAAGATTTTACTTTTTTTTAAAAATTTTTTTTTTCCATTTTACTTATCCTATATAAATTATGTTGTTATTTAGTTTTTCTAATTT
>BSUD01000005.1:145853490-145898176 GCA_033239045.1 Fagopyrum esculentum
AAAAAAAAAATATCATATTAAGTTTTAGTTGATAAATTCCTATCAAAATATTCTTTACAAACTTTTTATAAAATTAAAGTCTTTTAACCTTTTTCAATCATTTTACCTAAGGTAATTTAATCTTAACAAACAAAAAAGTAACAAAGTTTCATTTTATATCTATTAAAATAAATAAAAATTTGGAAATTTATTAATTGCATATAAATTTTATCAAATTTAGTTGTCTAGAATGATTAGAAACATATCTATAAACTAAACTTTTATACTCATGACGAATATTATAGAATTCTAAACTTTGTGAACTTTTATACTCATGACGACGAATTTGTACATAAAATTTGGTCAAATTTACAATAAAATATTATCTCTACCTCTAAAATGTAGAATATAGAGATTTGGTGGAAGGGGTCAAGACTCAAGGGTAATGGGATCATTGGTCTAACCATACATGTTAGCCACGTCCACAACTAGAGAATAATTAGTATGAATTGGAGTCAAATAATTACCGTGTCTAAATTGATGGACCGAGTGATAACAATCATGACGATTTAAACGTTTTTTCTAATCATGGCTAATAATAATTGATAAATTATAATTATATTTAGGCTATTTAGATATGAAACATAATAATCGGTATCTTTGTACGATGTCATATTTTTAAGTTAGATATTATCGAATAACGTCTATTATGGATTCATTTAGTGCGGAATAGACTATATTATTATAAAAATAATTTTGGATGAAATATAATTTTATGTAAAATATTAATATAAATGAGACTAATTTTACATGGTTTTAATGGACGTTATGGTAATTATGTATATTCATCATAATTATTTTGATTATACTTTTTGGTTATTTTAATATATTTAAATTATATTGGATTAATAGGGTCAAAGAATTGAAGTTATGACAAGATATATATATATATATATATAGTTTAAAAGTATTTCTTAACAAATACCCGTGCAAGGCACGGGATATAAACTAGTAATAGATTAAAATAATGTTGACGTATCCTTTCTAAGTTGGTCTTGTGGACTCGTTTGTGGCTACAACGTTAAGTGCATTTTTTTAACCGTATTGATCATTGTTGTGTTCGAGTTTTTTTTTAAAAAAAATGTAAGTCAAGAAACGTTGTTAACATGTATTCTTCAAGATTTGTCACATCTCGTATGTTTAGTCTTTCTCATATTGTGTTCTCGTTATCATTTCATTTGTTAGTGTTCATTTCATTTTATGTGTGTTTCGTTTGTTGAATATATCAATTTTGAGGAACGAGAGAAGTGCACAACAGGTCCCTGATCTGCTCGTTATATATTTCTAGTACACTAACATATATGTCATAAGCGGAGGTGTCACTCCGATCCTCAACAACTTTAAACAATTGATCAAGAGTCCTATAATTGACTCCTCCATTCTGCTCTGATCCCTCCATTGTGAAAGTTTTTCCTGTCCTGTCTGTCCATATGCAAAAATACAAACATTGTAGCCATCCAAGACCGAGGTCACCATCGGAGAAGCATCAGCAAACACATCGACTGTACAACAGAAAATCCTCGAATCTCAGAATCCGAATGAGAAGAGTGTAACATGATTACATGAGATTGGGACATACAAAATTTTCTGACATTTTCTACCTAGAAAAACATACACACTTGTAACGTGCAATAGACTATCAGATAACACAAATCAGAAGCTGCATCTGTCCATGTTTCAGCCAATTTTGTCTCTAGAACTATTCTGTACAATTTCACAAGTACCCCCAAAAGTATTTTAGCATTATAGATTGTGGTGATAATTTAAACAAACTAAAATATTTTTCAGGACTACAAAGTTTGTAAGTACTTACTATCATCACGTATCATCTTGATGTCGCTATGTAGGCACGGAGGAGGCATTGTCTGGCAAAGGTTTGGTCTGATGTTCCCGATATGATCACCTTTCCGTCACTACCGTCACTTGGATGTTGCAGTTCAATTTTAGCACCCGAAATGTGGTAATGCAAAAGGATTTTGAGATCAAGTCCTTTAAGAAAAATGGAGATTCACTGGAATAGTACACTAATGTCTTAAGTTGTTCTAATTTACCTCTATAATTCTAGCCAAACAGCTGCCACTCGCGTCAAAAACTAAGCTAAAGATGTTTTGAGGAAATGGAACCTCGAGTGTTGCATTTCTTACAGTTGTGGACCTATCTTCACTGCTTCATGCAACAAAAACAAAACAGATTAACCATTCAATAAGCCGTGAACTTAAGGAATTATTAATGCAGAGCATAAGGGTTTTTTTCTTTTGGATATAGCAAGTAAAAACGACATACTTGACAAGCTCTGATTTGCCTGTGGAGATTCTAGCATGCCTTTGACCCGCAAAATGTTGTTAGCAAAGTTGAAGTGAGTATTCAAAGTCCGGAGATTGAACGTATATGTAACAAAAATAAGACATGAAACAAAAGAAAGTGTTTTTACCTGATGTGGAAGAACAGTTAACCCTTGAGAAACATTAACATTTGAAGTGGAACATTCCTCCACTCTTTTAGAAGGCACAAAATCGGGCACTGTATAAGGAGAAGAACTTCTAGCCTGTTCGGAGTTTAGTAGACCCTTGCTGGATAGTATTCTTTCTCTGAGTCTTCGAGTAACATCAGTTAGGGCACGTCTCACCTTGGCATACCCACCAGCTATCTGCAAGAAACCGACATGATTATGGTCAGCCTAATCATAAAATATGATTTGGAGATCGTTATATTCGATCTTGCTGTTAGCAAACATGTCAAACTGTCAAAAAACACACCAGCACAACCCTTTCTTCATTTGAAGCACAATGTGGGACGTGATATTCATCCAAAACTTGTATCACAGCACCGGTCGACCTTTGCATATCTGAGACAATTGTACCTTGTTTACCAATCAAGCATCCAACTTGGTTTGGTGGAATTAGTAGTTTCACATTGACACCTTCTACGTTGTTCCATTTCGGTAACAAGCCAATTTTGGTGCGAATTTCCGTGGCTTGTGCAAAAACACGGAGAAGAGCATTCTGTGCAGGCGACTGATGTGATACAACTTTCTACAGGAGACAAAAACATAATATATAATTCTAAGTTTCATATCAAGATTTTTATTTCTACTTAGCTTGCACTTCATATAAACCAACAAACCTCCATAGCGGATATAGTCACAACACGCTCATTACATCCGGCTACTTGAATACCAAAGTGTATAAAAGCCCCGGTATCATCTTGCACAGTCCTAACCATGCTTCCACCCTTGCCAATCAAACGACCAGTTATATCCGGTAAGCAAAGCATCCTGAAAACAATTTCCACAAATGTTGATTCATTCATGTTAGGATTTGAGTCTTTGTCTCTAAAAGATTGATATATTGGATCTCTCGCGACATTTTGTGTAAACGGTGTGAAAGAGGAAGATCCATTGTTTGGATATGACTGATAAGCCCCATAAGAGGAACTCGGATTAGGAGGAGCTAATACGACTGCTGATGCCTTCTCTTTTGATTGAAACTCTTGAAGACATCTTGACACTACAACCAGTGCTTTCCTTACTGCTATACTATTGCCCGTTATCTGTATTACAGTAATTAATGAAACTCAAGATAACAACATGCAAGAAATATATAGAAAACTGAAGAAACAAAGTTCATCTGATATCAAGTTATCATCTCAATGACATATCGAATTATCATCTATCATCTCAAAGATTCTGTTGACGGATGAAGATAACCTCTTATAGCATTTGCTAACAGTATCATTTGCTTATTTTTGGTTCAAAGTTTGTTGCATTTACTGATGATTCAACTATTGGAAATTGATTGACTAATCTCTAACATTCCTCAAAAGATTTGTTTTTGAAAATGCAAGAATTCAAAGTTTGAGAGCTCACCTGGATTAACTCGTCATCATGATCTGCGAATGGTGGTACCTGATCAGCACCCAAAACACTAATATATGCGCCACTCCCATTCCTAATCATATCAATGTTCTTCCCCTCTCTTCACATCAGTGCTCCAATCTGAGCTCTTACTGCTAGCAATCTAGAACAGCACATAACACCTTTTCCGTCGGTTTCCAATAGTGTCCCGCGCTCAAGCTCGATGATCCTCTCATAAACCCTAATCAGCGCCACCTGCGCGAACGAAGCTTCGAAGGAGTCCCTGGTTTCTCCATCACCCATGTTTCTGAAACTCATCACCCTACCAGCATTCTCAGGGCCGACGACGTACACAAGCTGCTCGGTACAATCGGGGGTGAGGACATCTTCGAGCATGATATTCGATGTGCTTTCGAGTTCAATACTCTTCAAGATTGTACCATAGGGGCCAATCACACCACTCACTAAGGCCATTGGACAAAGAAGACGGAAAGCAACCTTCCCCCGCTCTACTCCTATGCGGATCTTCTGCGGCTTCTTGACTAAGCGTTCTTGACCATTGTTGTAATTTCCATTGAAACAATAGTGTGGCTTCTGATAGTTCATCTTTTCCTGCTCAAAGTAGGAAATATTGAACTTAAAGAAGTACAGCACCGTTGTCACTTACCAATGATATTCCCTGTCCCGTTTTCTTTTACTTTGCAATTCTACAGAAGTCCGAATGTCGCCGGAATACGCCACCGGCCGTGGGAGAACAAAGACTGCGGGAAATGACAGCGCAAGGAGAAAGAGGCCGGGGGTTCCGGAAAGAGTGGAATTCTAAAGAACACCACAGATCACGGTTAAATAATAAAACACCCAATAATTAAATACGGTTAGGTGATTAAAAAAATATTAATGATCTTCATTCACTCCCTCCTCCGAACTTTTTTTGTTTTTTAATAAAGTAAAGTAATTTGATCTCAATATTCGACGCACCAACTATTGGTGCGTCGAATAGTTACTGAAGATATTTGCTATCCTAACTGAGCTGGTTGCAGATCCTGGCTTGATCTCAGCTGCATTCTTGCCTTTGTCAAACTTTCCTCTTCGGACCACAAGCATCCACGCTCCGTAGCTTGTGTCTTCTGCCGGAGTTGGCAGTGCCGGAGTTGGCAGTTCCGGGGTTGGTAATGTTGGAGTTTGTGTGCTTTCATTTGCCTGTTGAGCAATCTTTTGCAAAACTGAACCAGATTCGTGTAAATGCTGCTCGCCCTCGTTGCATTGGTTATTCTGGATGTTGACATGTTCACAATAAGAAGCGTAATGCCCATATCTCTCTACACTTGTAACATATGACGTCTAATCCTTCATAGCTTGATAGGGCATTGCTTTTTTTGGTGTGATTGATAGGGCATTGCTTACCATTGATAAAAATAGCCTTTTTCAATGGCCTGCTCAGTTCTATCTCCACACAAATCCGGACAAATCTGCCTCTGTTGAAATGTAGCGTCTTTGGGCCAATAGTTATCGGCAAACCTATCCCTTCCGCCATACTCCATATAACAGCCTCATGGTACCATTGTACCGGAACACCTGTGATACGTACCCATGTTGGCGCTGAGGTTATGGGATCCGAGGTAACAAAGTCTGGCGACCATCTTTTCATGATTAAACACCTTCCAAACACTACCCACGGGCCACTGGTGAGGATTGTCATTAGTTCATTTTCGCTCTGGAATCTCGCTAAAAAGTAACTATTATCGAGATCAATTTATTGCATATTTTCCCCACACTTCCAGAGTTCTCTGATCATTCTCTCCATAACCGGAAATGCAATAGGGTAGCCCAGAACCTTGAAAACAGTGGATTGCTTCCATCTTGCTTCCAGGTCTTCAGTAACTTCTTTGTTTATTCAATCACCGGGTCCCCATCAACTCCGCATGGATAACTAACATCAATCTTGGTTGGTGCGTCGAATATTGAGATCGAATCGCTTTACTATATTAAAAAAACAAAAAAGTTCGGAGGAGGGAGTGAATGAAGATCATTAATATTTTTTAATCACCTAACCATATTTAATTATTGGGTATTTTATTATCTAACTGTGATCTGTGGCGTTCTTTAGAATTCCACTCCCTCCGGAACCCCCGGCCTCTTTCTCCTTGCGGTGTCATTTCCCGCAGTCTTTGTTCTCCGGCATCCGGTGGCGTATTCCGGCGACATTCGGACTTCTGTAGAATTGCAAAGAAAAAGAAAACGGGACAGGGAATATCATTGGTAAGTGATAACAGTGTTGTACTTCTTTAAGTTCAATATTTCCTACTTTGAGCAGGAAAAGATGAACTATCAGAAGCCACACTATTGTTTCAATGGAAATTACAACAATGGTCAAGAACGCTTAGTCAAGAAGCCGCAGAAGATCCGCATAGGAGTAGAGCGGGGGAAGGTTGCTTTCCGTCTTCTTTGTCCAATGGCCTTAGTGAGTGGTGTGATTGGCCCCTATGGTACAATCTTGAAGAGTATTGAACTCGAAAGCACATCGAATATCATGATCGAAGATGTCCTCACCCCCGATTGTACCGAGCAGCTTGTGTACGTCGTCGGCCCTGAGAATGCTGGTAGGGTGATGAGTTTCAGAAACATGGGTGATGGAGAAACCAGGGACTCCTTCGAAGCTTCGTTCGCGCAGGTGGCGCTGATTAGGGTTTATGAGAGGATCATCGAGCTTGAGCGCGGGACACTATTGGAAACCGAAGGAAAAGGTGTTATGTGCTGTTGTAGATTGCTAGCAGTAAGAGCTAAGATTGGAGCACTGATGGGAAGAGAGGGGAAGAACATTGATATGATTAGGAATGGGAGTGGCGCATATATTAGGGTTTTGGGTGCTGATCAGGTACCACCATTCGCAGATCATGATGACGAGTTAATCCAGGTGAGCTCTCAAACTTTGAATTCTTGCATTTTCAAAAACAAATCTTTTGAGGAATGTTAGAGATTAGTCAATCAATTTCCAATAGTTAAATCATCAGTAAATGCAATAAACTTTGAACCAAAAATAAGCAAATGATACTGTTAGCAAATGCTATAAGAGGTTATCTTCATCCGTCAACATAATCTTTGAGATGATAGATGATAACTTGATATGTCATTGAGATGATAACTTGATATCAGATGAACTTTGTTTCTTCAGTTTTCTATATATTTCTTGCATGTTGTTATCTTCAGTTTCATTACTGTAATACAGATAACGGGCAATAGTATAGCAGTAAGGAAAGCACTGGTTGTAGTGTCAAGATGTCTTCAAGAGTTTCAATCAAAAGAGAAGGCATCAGCAGTCGTATTAGCTCCTCCTAATCCGAGTTCCTCTTATGGGGCTTATCAGTCATATCCAAACAATGGATCTTCCTCTTTCACACCGTTTACACAAAATGTCGCGAGAGATCCAATATATCAATCTTTTAGAGACAAAGACTCAAATCCTAACATGAATGAATCAACATTTGTGGAAATTGTTTTCAGGATGCTTTGCTTACCGGATATAACTGGTCGTTTGATTGGCAAGGGTGGAAGCATGGTTAGGACTGTGCAAGATGATACCGGGGCTTTTATACACTTTGGTATTCAAGTAGCCGGATGTAATGAGCGTGTTGTGACTATATCCGCTATGGAGGTTTGTTGGTTTATATGAAGTGCAAGCTAAGTAGAAATAAAAATCTTGATATGAAACTTAGAATTATATTTTATGTTTTTGTCTCCTGTAGAAAGTTGTATCACATCAGTCGCCTGCACAGAATGCTCTTTTCCGTGTTTTTGCACAAGCCACGGAAATGTTCGTTTGCTTTTAAAGCTGAATAATAAAGATACAACCCTTGTTTCAAGCTCTCGTGAACTACTAGAGGTAGCACAACATGAAACTAAAATTTTTGGTTCCAAAAATTGTTCTGAAAAGAACCTTAAACTTGTAACTTTGAGCCTGTTTAGTTAGAGAATTGGGTATTTTTTTAGTTTTGTGGTTGAGGTTGTAAAAATATATAGGTGTTTAGTTAGAGTTTTAGGATTGAAATTTTCAACAAGATTTTTGGTTTGAGAGTTTTTCACTGGAATCTTGGGGGAGAAGATTTATAGAGTTTTGTGGTTGTATTTTGAGGAATACTAGTCTAATACCCGCACCGTGTGCGGGATTAGCTTTAATAAATTGTAAAACAAATCTTATTATTAATTAAAAGTGAGTTGGAAGATAATATTATAAGGGAAAGTAAAAGATAATAAAAACAGAAAGGGATATTTTTAGATAAATGATAGTTTACATGTTCATGATAAAAAAAAAGGTCTTAGATAAAACTGAACGTTAAAACGACCTGCAATATAAAAATATATGGAATCATGGTTTATGTAATTAAGTTTTTTTTTTTTGATATTAGTGTATATATATATATATCGTTAGTTTAAATAATTTTTTAATTAATTTTTTAAAATGAGAGTGCGTTTTAAATTGCATTGTCAAAAAGAACGAAGAAAAAACATATGGCATTAAAGACTTCTACTTTATTATTAGTATATAGATATATATATTTTAACACTAATAGTATATATACATATATGTTTGGTAAGTAGATAGATATAAGTTTTATAATAGGATAATTAAAATATGGTAACTATATATAAATATTTAAAAAAAACTAAAATTCTAAATAAATGACATGTAACATATTTTTTGTTAGAATGAACCGCGTTGAAGTAAACGCTTCTACTTTAATATATGTATATAACTTACTTATATTACCCTTCTTCTTCAATTCTCCTCATTCTTCTCCAGCAGCTTCAATTCATTTTTAAAAAGTTCAAATTGCTTCTTCTTCAACATCTTTCCATATGATTCTTCCCTTCCATCTCAATTGACATCTCTGTAGGTTTTTTTTTTTTTCCAATTCTATTGCCCTTTTCCACACTACCCTCTGTTGCTTTCATATCTCAATTGGCATCTTTGTTGAGTCATTCTCAAAGAAGACTTGTTTTTTTGCTCAAATTAGAGAAGACGGGAATGAATGAAGTATATAAGAAAGGGAATGAATCTCAATGAGTATGAGAATATGCAATTGTCATCCATGGTTGAATGGACTTGTGACTGATGGATAAATTAGGGCAACAAAAGAATGAAGGAGAAACACCCGTCCAGAGCGAAGGCCAGAGAAGAACTGGAGAATGAAGTTCTTTCCCATTTCTCATCTCTTCTTATCGATACATTAGCAACGAGACAAATTCAAATTCAAATTTGTACATATAAAAAAATGGATGTTCTTGCCCATTTCTCATCTCCTCGGATGCTATCATCGGTTTCTAAATCGGTGAGAAATCGAGCAAATATTGAGGTTCGTTTGACAAATCGAACAAATCAAGCAACCGGGAGCGAAGTTTCGATCTGATTTTGCTGTTTCTCTTTGCCATGGAAATGGAAAGTTTCGAACTATTGAAACCTAAAGCAAATTGAGGAACAAGGAAAGAAGACGACTGTAAATGGATGGAGTTGAGAAAGAAAGGGGATGAATTTGTTACTGTACAAAAATGACTGGTGTGCTAAGGGAGAAACTAAGGGTAATTCCGTCTTTCATCAATATCGAAACTAATTCCAAACTATTTAACTAAACACGTCTTTATATAAACCACACAACCACAACCACTCGTGTATAACAACTACAACACTAGCTAACCACAATCGCAATCACAACCGCAAATCTGATTTTACTAAACACGCCCTTTGTTTGTAACCGGCCATGGTTTTATCTATCACAATAAATAATTTATTCTTTCAAAACTTGAGCACAATGTTTCTATGAATTTAAACAAACATAACCTCTAAGATATTCATTAGGTTTATCAAATCATAAGTACAATATATATATATATATATATATATATATATATATATATATATATATATATATATATATATATATATATATATATATATATATATATATATATATATATATATATATATATATATATATAAATCAACTCAACTCAACTAGAATCATCTCTAGCAAGAAAATTACATCACGAAATGACAAACAATAATCAACAAAATCAACTAAAAACATAAATCTAGTTATAAACCAACTTCATAGTACGAGTCATCATAGTAATAAACTCATCCATATTAACCAAACCATCGCCATCCTTATCAACACCACTAATCATCCTCCGGCAAGCGTCAACACCACACCCTTCAAAACCACCGATCCTCCTCAACACCTCGGCCACCTCCTCGGCGCTAATCATGCCATCTCCGTCGAGGTCAAAAACCCTAAACGCCGCCCTAATATCCGCCATCCGTACACCACCTCCATTCATATTCACACCCAAAAACTCGTCGAAATCAATGAACCCATCTCCGTCTCGATCCGCAACCTCAAACATACGTGTTGCCGCGACATCTTCGACGCGGGGTCCGCCTGTGGCTCGTAGCGCCGCCTTGTACTCCGCCAAGGAAATCTTTCCGTCGTTGTTGGTGTCGTATTTGTCGAATACTTTCTTCATTTCTTGTACGTTGGGGTGGAATTGTCGTGAGGTGTTGTAGTGGTTGAAGGAGGAGGATGAAGACATGGTTTTTAGTGAGTGTGTTTGTAGTTTTGGAGGTTGTTGTGATGGTTTTTGCTTGTTTGAATTTTTTCTTGTGAAGAGGTTTTGGAAACTTAGGAAGCTTAAGTTTCGCATCTTTTTTGTTGGTTTGGCTTTGGGTTTTTCTCATTTAAGAAGTTATAGTGTATGTCTTGCATACCCTTTTATATGGGAGTATGAAACCGATTCTACAAGGAATAAACTAATAATAACATGTTAGTAAGATTTAATTAGTCTAGTTCGTAATAGAGAACATAGTCTATCAGTCAAGCGATTCGAAACTTGGGTAGAATGGGTAAATCGAAATTAATCAAAAGGTCGTGCTTATACTCGTATAAGCAAAGGAGCACATTTATCTAACCACGCTACTTTTTATTCTTCAAGTCCGACACACAGTTTCTTCATCAAATCAATTGACAATATATAGTATTTCGTGTACTTATTTGTTAGATTGGATCTTCATGCCAAGTTTTTTTTTTTTATGTTTGACACAATTGTACCGAAAAATCCCCCTCAATTGCGACTTTTCCACAAACCTAAAGCATGTCGCACCAACTCCCAAGAGACGTCTTTGACATGCACGACCACCGCATATCCTCTTAAAATTGAGATCTACGTTGCGTTTTCACTCTTGGAAGTCAGACCACCATGCATAGGCAAAAGTCTAACCCATCGGAGGTCACCATAAATCCGTCTCAAACTGCATGTGCAATATCCTACGTAAACCGAACTTTTGACTCTAATACTAACTTATTGATCAGCAACGTACCTTCAAACTCGACACCCCAAGTCCACACACAAAAAATACAAAACTATATCCATCATAAAATCAATTAACAAATTGCATTGGCCCTATACTCGTATATATACTAGACTTAGAACTCCCAAACTTTAGACGTGTCACACGATTATAATCTGCATCACCTAGTCAACCCAATAATATCATATTACAATCTAACATTAAGCTATACAAGGTTATCATCATTAACAACTATATCACTCGTTTAGAAGGGAATAATACACATGACAAGTTTGAACAAGAAGACTCGTATCAATATTTTATGGTATAAATGATAAAGGCAAGAATTAAGTAATGTAGCTATGAATCTTTTGGCTGGATATGTGGTTCGAAAATGGGTAAAGGGTGTGGAGGAGATGAAAAGTAGGGTTTGGGAGGGTTCCTTTAGGAAACAGATAAGGATTCGTTGACATGATATGATAGCCTGCAAATTTCCTGTGCTTCATCATTGGTTGAATGGAGCATCTATACATATTTGATGCATGTCATCTTATTCTTCTAAATCTTTTGAGAATCCAATCAAGTTGTGACTATATACGTCTATGGGCAAGTTTTTATGCGAAGACCGGTAGAGTAGGGGTCGTGTGCGTATGAGCACACATGCACTTTAAGCTCAAGTCCAGCACATAAACCCGATGAGAATCCATTCTAAAACCAATTGGTAATAGAAGGAGTAGCTCACCGACCTTATATACTAGGCTTTGAATGTTCTCAACTTCCACAATGTGGGAACTTAATATCTCCAACACGTGTCATCTTACATTATGTTTATATTTTAGGGTTTGTTCACTTGTAAATTTTAATTTTTTTCGGATTTATAAATGAAATGAGCTTATATAGGTTTATAATTTATTTTCGAGTTTATTTCTCAATAGTTTATATGAATAAATCAAATAAGATTGTTTACTTGAAGTTTATTTTTGGGTTTATTTTAATTCAAAAGAAATGTATTCCCTTAAAAACATATATTAACTTTGAATACCCAGAGATGAACCAAGAATATCGGAATGAAAAATCACAATACCAAAATTGAATTTTAAACAAATAAACTCATTAAAGCAAAAATAATCTTTGTGTGATAAGTTTTTTTTGAATGGTTTATCAACTCAAATAAACTCATAAATGCCTACAAAATTTAAACTTTAGATTTATAAATTAAGGGCATGTTTACATAGAGTTTATTTGTGTTTCATTTTGTTTATAAACCCTGAGTTTAATTTTTATAGCTGTTTACTTGAAGATTGGCTTATTTCTGTACGAGTTTATTTGGGTTTATAAACCACTCAAAAATAAACTTTTAAAATCAAGGTTATTTTTTCTTGGATGGGTTTATTTTTATTTAAAACCCGATTTTAACCTTGCTCTTTCCCATCCCGACATTGTTTGTTCATCCTTGGGTATTCAACGTTATTGTTCCAGTTTTGTAGGGACATGTGTGTCTTTTGAAGTAAAATTTCAAAAAATAAACTCCAAGTAAACGGCCTTACATGGTTTATCTATATAAACCCGTGAAAAAATAAACCCGAAAATAAACTATAAACGCATATAAACTCATTTAGTTTATAAACCCGAAAATAAATCAATTTACAAGTAAACAGGCCCTAAATGACACATAAATAAACTACAAATAAACATTCCCGTACTCGTATAAGTTTAAAAACTAGTGTGTTTCAAATTTGAATTGGTTTCAAGGAAACAAACTTATTGAAAAAGTAAATAACATTTTGTATCTATATTTTTTTCGTTATGAAAATGCTATAAACTTCTTCTATCTAACTCATAGTTTAACTAAATGGTTAATCGTTTGATCAAATTGAAACACTTGTTTTTTTACACTAAAGAAATTATATTAAATATAATATTCTCATCCATGAAATAGTTTTAAGATAAATAAACTCTACGAGCAGATTCAACTTAAGGGCTCATTTGACATGATTTTCATGAAATTGAGAATCGATTATGAAATTATTCAAACCGATTTCCGTGTTTAATACCGTACAAATATCGAAACGAGTCACTAATGTTAGGGAATGGGTGATTCTTGTAAAAAAAAAAAATCATGAATTTAATTAGGTCGTTTTAATTTATATTTTTAAGATATAGTGTTCAAAGTAATTGAAATCGTATTTTATAAAATCATGTACTTTCAACCTAAGGTTTTACTTCATAATATTAATCAACCATCATGTTTTAGAAATGAAATCATTTATCATCGATTTTAAATTCCAACCAGATTTATGCACGCGTACCAACTACCAAACCAGCCCTAAACCATTTCCACTATTTATTTATTTATTTATTTATTTTTGAAAACGGAAAACGGTTAGGAAAGAACTATCTTCTAGAGTTAGTTCATCCTAAAGCATCCTTGCGGAGGAGAACACGAAGATTTCCACTATTTATTTATTTTTAAAAAAGGAAAATATGAACACTTTCTTTTTTCTCTTTCTTTGAGTGGGATATGGGCCCAAGGCCCAAGAGCACTGTGTCAAAATGGGCTGGAGTATAGTATAAATTAACGAGCACCAGCCCATTTAAAACCATTATCATCACTGTAAGATGTGTTTTAGATAACTAATCTAAAATTTTGATATATTTTTCTCAACATTAGTATATACCGCTAAGTACAGAAATTATTCATTTAAATAATCTTAATTAATTTAATTTAATTTTTTAACAATAATTTTTAAATTGAGTAGTTTTTCACATGTAACAAACACATGATCTACAGGAACCACTAGTACATAATTTACTATATTAATCATGAATCTCAATAACAGTTACAGTAAATTATTTTTCAGAAAAAAATTATTTTATATTAATCATAAATTTGATTAGTCAAAGTCAAAGCGAAAAGGAAGAAGAATCTGCTACGTGGCATCACCCCAAACACTGTATCTGTAGTCAATCTTCCATCTGTTGTTTTTTGGCTTTTGCTATCTTTTCTTTTTCTTACTTCAAAACCTTTTTTGGCATTTGGCCACCTTAATTATAATCTAATTAAGAAAGAATAATCATTATTAACCCATGTGATTTATTTGTAAGTGGCAGGATAAAATGTACTTTTGTTTTATACAAATCCAATTATCAGGCCTTAATTTTTTAGTTTTAACCCGAAAATGTTAATATAGATTTTTCGGATAAAGTTAAGAAATTTAACATCACCTAAACGGATCATAAATCATGATATTATAAAATAATAATCTTTTGAAGTATATTCTTTTAAAATTACTAAAAAATTGTTCATGAAATAAAGTTACTTGTCATTTTCTTTTAAATACATATACTAAAGTTGTTAGCAAGTAACAATTTATAAGATCCATTGCACGTGCGGGCACATGATCCTCTCCACTTAGTATAAACTACTTGTTATTTTCTTTAACTTTGATAGAAAATAAAGTTATATATTGGTTTTGCTTTTGCCTCTTAATTCCTTAAATGTAATTGACTATATAAAAAGCTTAAAATATAGCTTTCTTTTACTACAAACAATTTCATAGATTATGAAATAGATAAATGTATCCTCGTTTGGTTATAACTTCGAAAACAATATGTTTTTCTAATTTATGAATATTTTTGGAATCATTTTGTGATTGCATGTAAAATGTATATGTTTTCCTCATTTTGTTTCCCTATAAGCTATTAAAAATAATCAAATTTTACTACAATTACTGTAAATTACTAGGAATGATTCCCTCAAATTTCATGAATATTTGTATATATACGGATGAGATTCATTTTCATTCCATTCATAATTTCGGAGTGGAAACCAAACGGGTCCGTAGTGTCTATATATATATATATAAATGGTAAGAAAATCTAGAAAGACCAGTTAAAAGGTCATAAAAGCACTTGAAATGTTTTCACTAAATAAATAATATAAAGTCAATGTAATATTTAGTTGTTGTTGCTTATGGACCCGGTTGATCCATGCATAAAAGATAAAAGGATTTTTCCTCTTGGTACCCTCAAGGTTTGGACTTATCCTCTTGGTATCCACCAAGTTTTAAAAATTCTCTTGGTACCCTCATGGTTTTACTTGTTTCCTCCTTATACACATTCTTGGTATATTACATTAAAAAGTCATTACAAAATAAGAAAAATTAATTTAAAATTAATTATGACCTCATTGAGAAAATAATCTAATAAATTTATGATAGAATTTGTTTTTATATATAAATTTATATATTGAATTAAAGGTAATATTTATTTTATAAATTAAAATAAAAAATTTTTATCTTAGATTTAAAATAAAAAATATATAAATTATACTAAAAACATTTTTTTTTTAAAATAAATTTTTTTAAGGTGCTAGAAATTTAAAAATATAGTAATTTTTTTTAATTTAATTTGTGTCATTTATTTTAATTCGAAATTTTATTAAAAAATTGTTTTTTTTATTTAAGAAACTGTAAACTAAAGAAATAAAAATATAAAATAAAATAAAATTTTCGAATTAAGATATTATAGAACTTCAAAAAAAATTACAATGATTTTAAATTTGTAGACTCTTGATTTTTTTTAAAAAAAATTTTATATATTTTATTTTAAATCCGAAATTAGAAAAAAAAATTCATTAAAAAATAAATTTATCTTTCATTTACTTTTTAATTAAAAATATTAAAAAAATACAATTCTATTATAAATTTATTAGTTTCATATTTAATGTGGTCAAAATTAGTTTTCGAATTATTTTTCTGATTTTTAATTATTTTATAATGAATTTTTAATGTAATATATAAAAAATGGTTATAATGAGGAAACAAATAAAACCATAAGGGTACCAAGAGAATTTTTGAAACTTAGTGGATACCAAGAGGATAAGTCCAAACCTTGAGGGCACCAAGAGAAAAAACCCAAGATAAAACTTAGGTGAAACTAAGGGCTCATTAATAGTTATTTTTAATAACGAAATGATTTCTAATTAAAATCTAAGTTTGTTTAGAGGTGTTTTAACACATCAAAGTAATCTTATTAATTCCATTTCTGTCCTTATCCTTATCCAATTTTATTTCGTTTTCATTAATTTACTCCGACCAAACGGAGCCTAAGTGTATGTCTAAGACTCTAAATCGATTGATTTTGAAGAATAAACGGGTGAGTGTCTTTAAAGGTGAAATATCACTCGAACCCAAAACTAGCCGATTACAATAGCTAACTGTAAACGGGTAAAGCAATGTTTCGATACGGATCGTAAAAGCGGTTTCAAATCGAGATAATATTTCTTGTTAAAGAAAATAGTAGAAAGTCAAAGTATTGGTCAAAATTGAAAACCGGCCAATATGCACGCCAGCTCATCTTCCCATGTTAACTGCTGCGAGAAGAAAGGCCAAGAAGATGCCAGCCAAGCTCATTTATATCCATTTAATGCCTTTTTTCTTGTAAATAATATATATTTATATTAATTTTTTGATTACAAATATCTTTAAAATAAGTAATTAAGAAAAATAATGTATGTAAAGTCACGGATGTTGCTTACACGGCCCGTAATCTGCGTTTTTGTGTGTAACCGTGAGAATAGAAGCGGGTAGGTTTCTAAATTGTAGTAATAATATTATAGTAAGATATTGTTATACATAAAAATAATGTTTTTTAGTGGATATGGGCCGAGAGGAGTTGTGGAACGATACTATTGTGTCGTTCATTCACTTGATTCAAATGACTCTTGCACGATATTTAATGATTTCATAAACGTGTGGTAAAAATTTTGTAATTTTTAGAATGTACGAAAGTGATTTGTTCTTTTAAAAATAAGTTTTGAATGGGAGACTGTGATGATATTTTTTTAAAATAATTTTTATAAGAAAAAATTGTAATAATTAACATTTTAGTTCAAAACTTTAGTTCAGTTCGTTTAAAAGAACAAATCACTATGTTTGAATTAACAGTACACAATATTCAAATTAATGTTACCCGATTTTTGAACTAATATTATAAAAGTTCATAATTTTAGTTCAATTTGTTCAAATATATATTCTATCACTTCTGATACTTTTCGTAGTTACTTCACGTATTATTTTGTTAATTTAGTAGTTATGTTTTTATGCACTTTGTTACTCGTACGTGTTTGAACTAATAAAACACAATGTTTGAACTAATTGACAAAATATTCAAATTAATGATACTCGAGTTTTGAACTAAGGTTATAAAGTTCATATTTTTATAGTTATAGTTATTACTATTGAGTGTTCAATTAGTTCAAACATTTTATATTATTAGTTCATGCATTTTGTTGAACTTTTGGAAAAGTTTTATAAAAAAAATGTATGAATTATTAGTACAATATAATTTGAACTAACAGAATAAATAATTTGAACAAAATCTACAAAAAATTTGTACGAAAAATGTGCATGTTATAAAAAGAAGAAGGGAGAACTCGAATAAAAAAGTTCAAATTTTTTATACTATTTATTCAGAAATGTTTGAACATAAATGTATTAAAAAATTGAACGAAAAAGTGTTAAAAAAAAACTATTAGAACAAACAGTTTGAACTAATTGAACAAAAATTTGAATCATTAGAACAAACAGTTTGAACTAACTAAACAAAACAGATTTTCACTACACCTATTAGGGCCCGTTTGGTATTGATATACTAATTAAAGGTGTGGGTATGGGTATCATCCATATTCATACCCGGTCCCCTACCTAGTGTTTGGTATTTTATTATGTCGGTGTCAAATCGATACTTGATATTTGAATTTTCACCCTTTTAATATACTAATATTTTGGAAGGTATCGGTCATCATTTCCCTACGCTTATCTTTTTCTCCTATCCTCCATCCATCTCCTCTTCTCCCATACATATCCCTCCTTCCTTCTCCAAGACCGGTTGAGCTTTTCCTCTATCGAAATTTCTCTTTCTCCTCTAACTTCTACTCTTTCTCTTTTTCTTGTTGTTAATTATTGGGTTGATTTGAAATCTTCTCAGGTCTAAAATTATCGACCAAAACTTTGTTTTTCCTTCGAATGCATCCATATCAATCTCATCGTTTTCTAATACAAAATCATTATTCTCATGACACTCTCAATTGACTCGTGGTTTCAAATTTGTGTTTTTCGGTAACCATTGTTGACTTGTCAGTTTATGAAGTAATTTGTTATTGGGTATCAAGATATGAATATCAAATATCAATTTGATACCCATATCTTGATACTTGAAATCAAGATATCTAAATCAAACAACCACTTAAAAATTACAAAATTATCACTGCATCAAAACATTTTAAAAAATATTTTCAAAAGGACATAATTACCGCCTGAATTTCATATAGTTAAAAAATGTCACCACGCTTCCCATAAATCATTAAACGACGTGAACTAATATGGACCATTGAATCAAGTGCATTAATAGTAGAAAATGCTCTTTAACTTCATACTTGTAATTTTACTCCATACCTAAACCGGATTAGTTTTTTGGACCATACCGCGCCACCGAGCCTAATACATACGAAATGTAACAAAAACTCACTATTCAAAAAAATGTAATTGAGACTCGCAAACGTAACGAGACTAAGCCCTTTAGGCGCAATACAATTGCATCCAACAAGTTTATTGAGATTGTGTTCCAATTTCTATACAATTCGAATGTTAGAGCAACAATCGTAATTATAAACGTTGAATTCGAATATTGAATAACCAAAACTTTATAAATATAGAGAAATTGGCTTCCAATTTTTTTAACATACTCATGACAAATAAGACCAAATAAAACATTCGCAATTGCTTTTTTACGTATTCGTGACACGAGAGTGGGTTTTAAAAATGTTTTTGTCATTTGTGTAACAACAAAGTATTGAAGGTAGACCTGTTCAAGTCCGGGCCAGCCCGCCCGCGAAAACGGGCGGGTATGAACATCGACAGAGGCCCGACCGGGCTGCTAGGCCCGGCCCGCCAGTCCCAGCGAGCCGGGTACGAACAAGGTACCAAGCCCGGTCGGGCCGCTCGGCCCGGAGCCCGGCAAAAAAAAAATAAAAATTTATTTATGAACTTTAGGGTTATACGAAAGTTTCGTATAACCCTAAAGTTCTAAACTTCTAATTGAACCTTCCCTGAGGGAAGGTTCAATTAGAAGTTTTGGTTGTTACTTGTTGAGTTGTTGCCTTTGTTGGATATGTTGTTATTTGTTACTTGATACTTTGGTACTTGGTAGGTATTATTGCTCTATCTTGATTCTTGAGTTTTTTATTGTGAATTTGTGTTTTCGTTAAATCTTTTGATTATGTTTGTATGATATTTTTCGAGTTTTACAGGCACACTGCAAATTATACAGGTATATACTGCTAAAGTACTGAATTACAGTTTAAAAATATAAAAAAACGGGTACCCACCGGGCAGCCCGGCCCGCCCGGCCGGGCGGGTACGACAGCCCTGGCAGGCCCGTGAGTGGGCTCGGCCCGGCCCGGGTCCGCCAAAACGGGCTTTTTTTAAAATGCCCGGCCCGAGTCCGGCCCGAGCCCGGATATGAACAAGTCTAATTGAAGGCAATCACCATAATCGAAAGCTAGGTCTTATGAAGCATTGAACGTATTGTTTCCGGAAGTAAATGATGCGGGGATAAGCCACAGTTCCCGATCTAGATTGAAAGTCCTTAACTGGGATAAAAATCGGGTTGTTTCAATAGGATAAATCGACCGATTTTTTCAAGAACAAGACAATTTTTCGATAAATGAAAGATATAGGAATATATGAACCAAGATAGTTCCACAAAAGAACATTGACCAAAAGTAAGACAAGCACAAGGAGGGACTAAGATTGACGAGAAACTTCACAACGATTCAATCATGCTCTCTTTTTGATTGGATAGGAATGAATAAAATAAAATTTTCATAAGCGAAGCTGTAAGTCTCACAATATGTGGAAATATATCAAATCTGAACTACTAAACAATCTCTCCCACTAAGGCTATTTATAAGGGAGATTAACCTATGAAAACTAGGAAAGATATATTTAAAAAATAAACTAGGATATATATATATATATATATATATATATATATATATATATATATATATATATATATATATATATATATATATATATATATATATATATATATAATATAAAAGATAATCTAGCAAAAATATCTTTTTAAAAAATAATCTATAAAAGATATCTTTTAAAAGATAATATAGAAAAGATATATTTAAAAGATAATCTAGGAAATATATCTTTTAAAAGATAATCTAAGAAAGATAATCTAGGAAATATATTTTTAAAAGATAATCTAAAAATAATCCTAAAAGATAGATCCAAAAATAACAATTTCCTTAAGATAGTTTGAGAGCTTTAAAAAAATAAAATATCAAATATAATTATCAAATTTTAAAGATCTTTGGTCGGATCTTCTAGCACGCGTGAGGAATGAAACCTCGGATGGAATCTCACCCGAGATTCCTGAGTGTTGACCGAGATGTTGCATCAGCCATGCAATCCTTCATTCCATCGATTCACCCCATGTTTGCAACTTATAAGCGCTCATTTCTTCAGTTTCTCTCGCTTCTGAATTGGTGAATGATCTATGTAGCATAGTTGTAGATGTCAAGGATGATCCCACATCAGTAATGCATATTTGCATATGTTTTATATAAAGTGTTACACTAAATATCGTTTGTGAACTGTTTTGCAATAAAAGTAAGAACATGTCATGCTCACATTATCATATATATGTTGTTTGAATCAAGATCTAGTGTCGAATTACGAGACATGTCTAACATAAATAACAGTGTACTGACAATCGTATACAAGGTTGATGAGTTCCTTAATGAGATGTGGTTGACCTTTTACAATGAAGCAATTGTTAAAGTTTTGCGTGAATTGTATCATTATTTTTGACACGTAAAAAATACATGCTTAAGAATTATATTTTCTGCTCATATGTCCCAGTTCCGTTATGTAAATATCGACTTACTACAATGAGATAACTATGAAAGATATTGATTACATATAATCATAATATACCTATTATAAGTTTAAAGATAATCACACTTTATATTATTATGTATTAACATTCCCACGCAATCGCATGGATAATGTTGAAGATTGAAATGAAACCATATGTTGGATCATGTTTTTTGACGAAACTGATCTTGTTTTCACACGAAGCCAATCTTGTGTTTGGAAGAAGTTGTTGTTGTTCTTGAACGAATTCAATGTTGTTCTCACAAAATGTCGATATTGGATCGAATAAAGCCAACGATATATTCAGATTGTGTTATTGTTGGTGGATTCGGATAATGCCGAAACTAGATTAGACGGGATGAAACCGATGTTGAGGGTTTGGATATTGGTCTACACTAATATTGGATCAAACAATGCCGATGATTTTGGACCCGGACAAAGTCGGTGCATGGTTTTTGATCCGGATGATACCGGTGAGTTTGGACACTGATAAAGCCGATGATTTTAGATCCAAATGGTGTTGGTTTTAAGTTGGTGGAATGTGGTACATGAAGTCATGATCGGTTTGCTCCGAGATCAAGTTAGACTTTAGGTTTGATAAACCCATGAATGTTGGTGAGAAACCACAAATTGTATTGATGTATTAAGCCCAATTTATTGGGATTACAATGAGATGAGTAGGAAAGATGCCGATTACATAGGAATAAACTCTACCAAATATACTACTAAATATAATCACAATTTACTATGTCTTAATTTGTAATGCTATATCTTAACAGTATAAAGCATCGGAGAATTTTAGTTGATCGTTGACAATATCCTTGATTCTCACAAATCATATATATTCAAAAGGTACAAGTTTCGTTAGACATGTCACACGAGAGGATCTGAATGGACATGCTAATACCGATATTTTTCTCACTTCTTAACGAAGTCACCAATGAGTGTTTCATGCTTTTGTTTGAAAACTACAACAAGGACAAGAAAATAAGGAATGATGAGGGTATGTCGGGATATGTATCGATGAGAGACATCCACGGTGTGTCATACGCTTAAACACGTTGAATGTAGTGTCATTGAACATGCTTCATGGAAAGAATGAACTCAAACATGTTGAACGGTAACGAACTTGAGTGAATAACTTCAACATATGTTAGCATGGAGAGTCTTGGGAGTACCACAATGAGAAGTTGACTCATATTATAACGAATGGACGACCTATGGGGAGACGATCAACAAGGATATAATCGGGTGGGTTTGAGCATGGTTCAAGTTTGGTTCCACGTGGACATCCAAGCGGTGTAGGATATGAAAAAGGGTTGAATAAAGCCGAGAAAGTGGAAGAGGTGAACCAGGAGCCCATGAGGCGGATTGGACATGCGCCCGATCCGTTAATTAAGAGAGAAGCCATTGAACAGAAGGCGGGGTCTTTAGTCCTAGACGAGAGTAAAGCTAATCAAAGCGAGGAGGCTCTAGGAAGAGCCCATCGGAAGCATGAAGAAAAGAGGCAACACGTGATAGAGAAAGGAGCTTATTCGCTCGACCCTTCACTACCGCTAACGCCCCTTGTGCTATCCCCGGATTACTAAGATCATTGAAGGTTCGGATCGGATCTACTCCAACATGTTGTATCGGTAAACACTTTCAAAATAGAACAACTGACGGCCTGAAAGAGCTATCTCACCTAGTCTCTTGATGGTTTCTTTCATTATAAAGAGGAGTCGTATAGCGGGAGAGAGCTGATGGAAGAGGAGTCCTTTTCTGTCCATGGCATCATCAGGTGCACCTTCCCTTCGTGCTAACCGAATCAGTTACGTAACCTCCGGCATGCACACCTTTTGTTCGGTGTTCCAAGCACAATATCCGTATATGTCCACAAATTCAATCCGTTTCAATTCACCCCTAATCTAATATATTTCAAATTTCAAACTAACACAAACAAAATTGAAGTGAAGCTACGATGAACTAAATATGCTTCCTTCTGCATGCAAACTTCGATTTCTATCGGTTGCATTTCTTTCTCTCCTTTTCTATCACTACCATGAAGATAATTTTGTAAGGTTTATAGGCTAAGTGATCGACGAACCAGAATAACCTGACTGCTAAAAATATATTTGTTTATAAAATAAGAGTACATAGCCGTTAGTGGTTGACTGAAGTAGCCAATTACATTCTTTTAGGGCCCATTTGGTTTTAACTCCGAAATCGAAACGGAATGAAAACGAATCTAGTTCATATGTATATCATTGTTCATGAAATCATTCTTTGTGGTTTGAAAGAAGTGAAGTAGAGTTTTATTACTTTTGATACCCTATAAGGAAACAAAATGTGGGAAAACAAGTGCATTTTGCATTAATTCACAAGGAATGATTCCATAAACTTTCTTGAATAAGGATAAACATATGGGCTAAATTCGTTTTCATTCCGTATCCGTTTTCGGAGTTGGAACCGAACGGGGTCTTAATGTGAATTTATATAAGCAAAGTAATGATTATATATATTTAATTAATTAATTAAGGGGGAGGGAAAGAGAAATGAAGATGAGGTGGCATGTGCAGTTGAGAAAGATGTGTTGTTGAAATTTGAATGAAGGAGAGAATAGGGCCCACCACAATTAAAATCTGGACCGTACAAGTAGATATGCCATTGCAATGACTTCCACATCAAAGCTTGTCCACAAATATACCAACTTTGGTGCACATTAAAAACCCTCTCACTCCATCATATCAATGTACTATAGGGTCCGTTTGGTGAACATAGTAGATTATTTGAAAGATTAAAATTTTACGATAATCTCCAATAATCTCGATAATCCATGTTGAAGTGAATGAAAAAAATAGGCAGAATAATCTCCCAAAATAATATTCCGAGGTTATAATCTCAATAATCTCGATAATTCCTACTCCCCGAACGCACCCATACTCGATTAAAAGGAGTAAAATTTCATATACTTTTGACTTTTCAGATTATATCTCAAAATTTTAGTTTTGTATGGTATAGTTTTGTTTTTTTCTCTCTCTCAATTATACACTTTTATATTTATAAATTAATATATTGAGAAAAAAATAATTATTTAATTGTTAGTTATTGTTAATAGTCATTTTAAATGTATAAATAGTATCTTGAATAAATAATTTAGTTTTTTATTTCCTTAAAAATATTGATAAATTTTGATTTTATAAATGATAGAAGGATATAAATTGAAAAAATCTAAAACTTAAGGGCGTCATTCGAAAACTGAAAAATTTTTAGGCATAATCTAAAAAATCAAAAATAAGGACAACATTTGGAATTTACCTTAAACAAATATTTTTTTTTCAACAGATCAATATTACTCAAGCTTTTCATGTAGAAGTGTATATGTACGTTAGATTCGAATACACCAAAAAAGTCGGTACATTTTATCATACAATCAATTGATAACAAGAGAAGTAACACACTGAACTTCTATATATGAGTCGGAGGTCTGATTGTTATAGATGTGTATAGTTTTCACAACAAACTCAAATATTTCAATTTATTAAGTTGATGGTTTTTTTTCTATTGTTAATTAGTTTTATGGTGAAACGTTTACGTTTTAAATTTATATTTAAAATGCTATAAACAAATTTAAGTGTCTTAAAATACTAGGTTTGTTAGCTTTAAGGGTATGTTCGTCATATGTTATTTGAACATTTTTGAGAAGATTATCAAATATTTTAAGCTTATGCTTATTTGATAAATTAGATAATTGAATTTTTTTTATTTTGATGAATTTTTTTACTATTTTTTTAATTAGATTTGTAAATTTAATGAGATTTTTTTGTTGTTGTAATTTTAGGAGTTTATTGAAATATTATTAAAAGTTTATCCCTACATATCTTTTATTACACGCTTAATACACCATAATATATCTATCCAAAAATCTTTTTTTTTTTTTATCAAACTCTTTTTAGTTTTTTTTTACTGAATTTTCACATTTCCCAAATTTATTCAAAATCTATAAATAAAAAAAACTAACAAATTTAAAATTTACCCAAAAATCTTGTTATAATGAACTGGTTCTAAGGCACTACATAAAGTATTTTTGGGTAAAACTAATTAACTCTATATTTTAAAGCCGTAAATCAATATATTAAAGACACTAAAACATGTCCTAATAGGATATTAATACTCATCATCCGACGGTATAAGATTGTTCTCATTATTACACGATAAGTCTGTCTCATAAGAACCGCACTATATATATATATATATCTCGTCACTTTACTAAATTATTTCATGTTTTTGACTCTTTTGATATACCCGATAATTTGCGATCCAATTTGGATATCATCTTATCTATAATATAACTATTTTATACATATTTTTATGAAAATTCAAACTCAAATATCTTATAAGACTCATAAAACTCAAATAAATTATAACACTTTATAAGTAACAAATCTATCGTTACTTTACTAAATTAAGTGCATTAATGGAGAAAAAAAAATGTTATTTTAACCTTTGACTGATGGAGCATTTAAAGTACGAAACGCGTTTTTACACGAACGTCAATACGTACATCAAATTTAGTACGGTAATTAATTGCCCTGTAAACTATAAACTCCAACGTGTGGGTATATTTATATAATTTATTTTATTTTACTACTAAAATTTACTGCGTTTATTTACCGTACATTATTATTTTATTTTACATAAATGGATTTATTGTTTCGAACGTGCCAAGAACAAGTGAGGAAAGAAGATACATTAATGTTTTTTTTTTTTAAATGTTATTGTAAGTGCAGAGAAATTTCCCGAATTTCATACAATAAAAGCTTGAAGCTCCCATCATTAAATGCAAAATTTACTCTTCATTGGAATTGAATGTATATTTTTTTAAAATATAATACTATAATTAACACTGTTATCATGGTTGACTTTGCATAATATGCCAAATAAGTTTGAATTTAACTTCACCTATTTATCTTATACATTGCAAGAGAGTCGTGGTAAAAAAAATTGTGGTAAAATCAACACTGAATATTATAATAGGATACAAGAATCGACACATTATATATAGTTCAATAATTCTTCACACCAAAATATTTCAAATTTAAATAGGTTAAAAAAATTAAAATGCTTTTTTCATTATTAATTGTAATTTTAGCTTGTGGAGTTTGTTTTTAAAATTTGTTCATAAAAATAATTTTTACTTTTAATAAATCGATAAAATAAAATTAAATGATTGAGTAAGTAACAAGTCGATTTAATTAAGAGAATATAGATACGGAATCACGGAGATATGAAAGTGAACACATTTTCAAACTCATTTACTCGAGTTTTAAACGAGGTAGACATGTTAAAAATCGTTTTGTGTTGTTTGAATAACAACCCTAGTTTAGACAATGAAAAATATATAATAAGACTGGACTATCCACTATTACTTCATTACAATTAATAACAATGACCGATAATTTTATTCGTGAAAAGAAGTCGATGATAGGTATCAAAATCTAATGACTCTTTGAAGAGTCCAAATTCGAGGTTTTCATCGATTGTCCTTGAAAGTTGTATTCTGTACTGTTTCTCCAAACATGTTCTCACGCTTCCTTTGGTGATACTCCTTGTTCGTCTTGTTGTGATCACAGTTTTCTTCTAATGATTTTTTTTTTAATATTCTGACTCCCTCATGACGGTTAGTCCGTCTATTTGATCGACTTTCGATCCACTGGACGGTGTGTCGTTTAGTGCATCGAACCGCTTTCATTTTTTTAAAAAGGATAATTTTATATAAAAACTATATTTCACAAAAATAATATATTTAAATTCCATAAAAAAAGTAGATATTTATACAGTTTCAGTCAAAAAGCAATGCCCATCCCTTAGAGTTTTCCTCTAAGCAGCACACTGTCTTCTGATATAAATACAGTCCATCTAGCCATTGATGGTGGGGTTTCATACACACAAAAGCTCTATAGGGTCCCAAACACATATTAGCTGTTCTTGTTAGCTACCTCTTATTACTTCTCTCCTCCTCCTTTGTCTCCATTCTTACATGGCATGTTTAGAAATGTACAATTCAGAACACAAAGGAGCTCCAATGAGCCCTAGAATTTCATTCTCAAATGATTTCGTCGAATCTCATTCACAAATCACCAACAGCAACACTTCTAACACTACTAGAAGCTTAAGAGAGATGCCGCCGCGAGTTTCGACCGATTTCGAGTTCAGTGTTTCAAACAACTCCTTACAGTTGAGTGCTGCTGATGAGCTTTTCTTTAAAGGTAGGATCTTGCCTTTTAAAGATAATCATCAGTTTCAGAAGCCTCCTGTTGTTACTACTTTGAGAGATGAGCTTCTTAATGGTGATGATGATGATGAAGATCAAGATCATGACTTTTTTGCCCTCAAGAATCCTAATAATAAGGGTAGATGGAAAGGCTTCTTGGGCCTTAGAAAATCTCACATTGCTTCTAAAAAGATTGAGACTAACACTCTTAGATCTCTCAATGAGCCCTCCAATAGCTTCTTCTCTTTTCCTCTTCAAGATCCACAGGTCAAACTATGAAAACCCTTTTATTTTTTAATATATATATATTCTTGTTTCTCTTTAGATTATTAAGGGCTTGTTTGGAAACTAATGTGCAGGTAATATTGAGAGAAGAAGGGGAAGCAACTGGTGCTGCAGATATGGAGGTGAAGCTTTAGAGGCCATTGGAGGGTGTTCATAATTACATTCAAGTTTGCAAAGATTTCTTTCTTCTTCTTTTTTTCCTTTTTTTCCCTTTTTTTTATTCAAGATTTGTGGAAATGTGTAACATTATGTGTTAATGCAAGTTATTTTCGAGATTTACCTTTTATCGTTTAAAACCCTTATTTCGTCATCGTATTTGTATGTTTAGTTGACCTTTTGATTCATCATTTTTCTCGAATTTATGGTGATAAATCGTTTTTCATAAAAAAAAAAACCTCGAAATTTTAGAAGAGAAACTTGAAATAGCTGTTGTTACATTTTCTTTGGATTTTTTTATTTGTTTTTGTGTATTATTGGGTGTGGAATTTTAGCCATGTATTATATTTCTTTGTTTTATTATGAAGAAAATAATGAATTTCAAGCCCTAGCAAAATTATATATTTTGAAATAGTTGTTTAGTTTGTCTTGTGGTTGTCTCATGTACAAAATTGTTGTGTAGTGTTTTAAAGTTATTTTGAGGAGCCTATTTCATTATGCTATAATAGCCAAATAATAATGTAATTTAGATATATTTGTCTTATTATAAGTCAATGTCACTTTGAAGAGATGAAGTGTAGATTCAGATCTTGCTTTAAAAAAAATATATATTATCTATCTGTCATCTATAGTATTATTAGTTCCCCGATAATGGCATTCAAAAGTAACTTAAAGATAATCCGATCGTCAAGACTCTAGAGATCGACAATGTGCATTTGTAATTACGATAATCAAGAGGATTAAGATGTAATAATAGTATAAATCATATTTTTCCACTTATACATGAGACAAGCTACTCGGACTCGACTCGTTAAAAGCTCGGGCTCAGACTCAACTCGTTTATAAATGAGTCGAGCTTGAGTATGTTAATGCTCGGCTCGTTCGGATAAAACTCAGATCTTACGGATAAAATAACATTATGTGAATATTATTTTAGATGAGTTACTCGGACTCGGCTCGTCAAAAGTACGGCTCGTTTATAAACGAGTCGAGCATAGTGACACTGTCTAAAAATTCAGGTAGTATCTTAACTTTTTTTTTTTCCGGATTATGTCTAAAAAAGTTTTAACCGTTGAATTGTGTTTTGAGTTTTATAATAATTTTAAGTATATATTTCTATCATCCATGAGTTAGAGTTGATATTTTTTATTAAAAAAAAAGAAGATGGATTTTGTTTATCAGTTATATTAACCGTCAATTTAAATGTATAAATTTCTTTTTTATTTTCTTTAAAATGTAAATTTACTCATGGTGAAAGGATATATTGAAAAAAATATGAAGTTTCAGAACACCTTATTAAAAAAAAAAATCCTAAATATAATACAAAAAAGTTTAGCATAGGGACACCGTTTAAAAATTTTCGGTCATTTTTTTCATGGTATCATATTTCCACCCATTTTGTGAAGGGAAAAGGGGTGGAGAAAGAGATGTATTTGTATTAAATGGGTGGATGGATGTGACTTGTAGGGAGAGGTGATTGATTGATTTGTGTAAAATGGGTGGAAGTAAGATTGGTTTTTCTTCTATATTTACTACCGAATAATCTAGATACGTTTCTATATGTTTAGTGTATTAAGATGACATAAAAAAATTGGTTATATATGCAAGATTATGAGCCCTAAATATAAGATGGACTTGCGATCAGAGCCAACAAAAGTTAATTCAACCCGAGAAAAATGAACCCAAATCGTATGATTCAATTTTGAACGACGTTCGAAAATGAAAGCAACCATATATATTTGAGATCAACACGTCCAAATTGATTTGACTTGAAGGAAAAATAACGTGAACAAAACTTGATTATATTTGAATGGTTAACACGCTATGGCAGGATAAACTAAAGTAACCCGACTCGATAGTGCTCGTGGCCCGCTGAAGAAACCCAAACCGTTGATAATCCAAAGAAACCGAATAAGATTTCTAGTATTATACCCTGATAATTTGATAGTATACTTGATTTAAACCTTAAAAGTTAGATATTTTATTAGCTTAGGTATTTTATCTAATATAATTTATTAATAATCGAATAATTACTTGTTATATTAGAACAATTGTAACCTGTATTAATTTATAGTACAAATAAAAGGAAAGAAAATGGAACCAACATAGTAAATACATCAAACCTAATCAATACCCAAAAGTGACAAAAAAAAAAAAAGAAAGTATATCCGAGAAAAACCGACTAAAAAAAACCAACATGAAACTAAAAACACCCGAAAATCACTCAAAGTCGTCCTGTTCAAAATAATATGAGCTGAAATATACTAGTTCCCTGAATATAGCCTTGTCAAACTTGGCAAATCAGCGCCTTTTTGTCGAGTTTCAAGCTGAAATATACTAGTTCCCTGAATATAGCCTTGTCAAACTTGGAAATGCTTCATTATAATTGTTTTTTGCTTTAAAAAAAAATAGAAAATCAATTACATTTAGCTTTATTAAAAACAATGATAAAGAATCATTTTTATTGGTGGGTAATATCACCCCTCAAAGTTGGGGGTGAGCAAAATTGGATCCTTTCAAGTTGGGCAACAAGCCTCAAAATTATAGAATTGAGTTTCCATTTTTTTGTTATAGGCTTCTAGCCAAACCGGTGAGAGGCTCATTGTGAAATTTGGTCGGAAAAGGCCCAGCATTTCTTTCAGAACCTGTAGTGAAATTCATTGAGATTGCTCAACCGATAACAGTTGTTGCTAGTAAGACAAGGGAAGAGGCACGACGACCGAATCCAAAAAGTCCAAAGCCATATTTGACAAGAACCGATATCAACCCCAAATCGATACAACAAACTCAATTTACACTCCTCATATATAAAATGTAGACAATAAAAAACCAAAACTTCCAATCATTCTTCAATTCTTGGAAGACAATCTCAAGTTCTAAATTGAGGCCATGTTCGGACTCTTTTGTCCTTAATACGAAGTATTACCTTAACCCTATAAAGTACAGGACAACAAATGACCCAAGAGGTTTTGTCCTGTAACGTCTTAACTTGTAGTGGAACAATATTTAACCAATTGAAAACGAATTTATACTCTCAAATTCAGAAGACCAAATCAATCACCGCGATTTTAGCTACATAAATAACCATCCACTTTTACCTCCATTTGCAAATATAATATGAATATTACTTTAATTTTACCAACCTCAAATCTGACAGAGATGCACTCTCGTGCGATTTCCAGTTTTCCACTGCTTCCCAGATTCGTATCTTAGCCATTAGGGCTTGTTTGGATGCAATGTATTATCACTGTTATACTCTATACAGTATTATTTACATATTTCATTATTGTTTTATAAAGTGCCTCTAACATTCTGAACAGCAAACCACATATAAGTAAACTACTCAAGAAAGCAAGTTCAAACCATCACAAACAATTCTTCTTTGTCAATTCAACATCACACAGTAACAGCAAAAATTGGCATCTTCATGTCCATACCCAATCATTTTATTAATAAATCGTATCAAAAAACATATTTGCCCCAACATGAAACCCTATAATTCTAGCATTACTCTTCAAAACAAGGTCCAAAGCAAAGATAATTGCCAAACAGCGGGTGTTAGATTAAGCAACAGAGATCGGTCGCTGTTGCGGAGGCTGTTTATTGTTTTTAGAATTATCGGCTGTGAAATCCTCCATGTTGTAGATGACGGTGATGAAGAGCGAGCAGCTCGGACAACGAGCAATCTCCTCGCCGATTTTAAGCTCCTCTTTGGTTATCTGGAAGAGGTCACCACAAGGGCAAGGGTATGTGTACGCCTCAAGCTCATCGTTCCACTCCATGTCTTCAATTTCAACATCATCGTACGACATTTTAGTTTTTCTGGTCTGGCTATGGCAGCTGGGAAAGAGAGATTGTACTTATCTAGTGAGATTCAGAAATAAACATCGGTTTCTATGTCACTAAAGCTGTAAATAATCTAACCAGCAAAATTTCAGGCAGAAAATTTGGACAACATAATGCAATGCACATGCACTCTAACTAAAACCATTGCTAGATGGAATCATGTCATGGCGAGAAGAGAAGGGATTAACATAAAGCAACTATTAATAGCAATGTAAATCTAGCACAAAACATCTATTTAGACAGGCCACTTGCTTACATAGTCATAACAATATATGTCCATTGGAGAATAATATTAAAATTACACCAACATCAATGCTAAATAGATAAGGGAATACAAACCTTAGAACCGGCAAGTGTGAACAATCTGCCTTCAAATTCAGCTGAGGTCCGAAGTATCTCGTGCTTAAGCTCCCCGGTAGCTCTTTCTGCAATATAGTCAGCACTGCAAAAACCGCCATAAATCCATAAGTAATCTATAGAATCATTTCTTTTACAAACAGAAAATATATTTAATCCATCAGTAATTTTCTGGCCTACAGAAACCTCATTTTGACCAAAATAACTCAAAACTTGCTCCCTTTCAAAATAATTAATTCGGTATCATGTGATTTAACTTTTACGAAATATTATAACAGCATGATAGGTGCATTTGTAAACGTTTCTACCTGATATTTAAAATCATAGATCATCTTTCCTCTTTGACTGTTTAATTGTTTTCGAATTGATGGCAGATAAAATGTCTCTTTTGGATGGTGGATAATTAAAATTGTTTATTCATGGCTGTTGACTAGAGAAGGGCTTTGATGATGAAGGAATGGTTCTTCACTGGAAGGGATCGCTAGATAAAGCTAAAACGAATTAGGGAGTTTGTAAATAGTAAAATACATATGCATTGTGTATTGTGCATTGCGTTTTAATCAAAACACCAGGCTAGGCCTTCAGAGGTTTAATAAAAAAAATTCATAAATTTTTTTTTAGCCCATAAAACTTAGGGGCCAATTGGATGCACCAATTGAATGGAAATGGCTAAAGAGAAGGAACTAAAATGGAAAGAGTTATTCTCCATTTATGTTTGTTTACTTACAAGAACGGAATCATTAACCCTATTTCTACGTTTTGGTTGTTTGGTTTGAAGCAAAAACAGATTCGGAAACTCAGCAGAAACAAATTCAGAGAAAAAGCTCAACACAAAACAGAAACCAGCAGAAACTCAACACAAAAGAGAAACCAGCAGAAAACAGAAACTCAAAACAAGAGAAATTCAGGAGAAAGCATTAACTCAATTGAACTTTATAAATGTATAATTACAAAATTCAACATATTCAGAACCATGCAAATTCAGAAACTCAGAAAATAAGCGAGTGATGTGACCTCTTCCTTGAATAGGACCTTAGATGCAATTTTCCAAACAAAGCTGACAATAAGTGATGTAACAGCAAAGAACAGATTCAAAGACGATCATAAATTCAGAAGCATGTGAATTCATAACAAAACTTGGTACAAATTTAGAAAACAAAAGAAATTCAGGAAAAATCAAGCAAATTCAGCAGAAATAGATTGAAAAACAAGCTATTTTCAAAGAAAAAACCAAGAATTAACAGATTGTATTGTGATCAGCAGAAACAGATCAGTACGTTTCTGACAAAAATGCCAATTTGAAGCAGCGCGATCCAAACCCAAGTCAAAACAAGAGAAAGATGCTACAGGAAGAAGTGTAAACTACAGAAATTCGCAGCAAGTTATAACACCAATGTAAATTAGCACATAATTAATTGATAACAATACCCTATGCAAACTTGAGTGCATCATATGATCATCTAGTGCATGCCTGTCCTTTCAAGTAGAATACAACGGCTATAAACGTGTGAAGGGTTCCATACCCTAGCTCAAGTTTGGCAGCTAATTTGGCATAAAAAGAATAATTCCATTGTGATGACCCAAGAGGGAGAAATGGACTGCTGTGATTCCATTATGTACTACAGGAGAATCATAGTAAATAAAAATTCATATCTAACACGGTAAAATTTTCCAGCATTAGCCCAATCGTCCTTTGGTAGTGAGCTAGAAATATTAGACAGCAGGAGCTTTCTGAGATCTTCCTCAGTACAGCATCTCATAATTCATTGATGATATGCAAACAAAAAAAAGGGCATTGTAGGATGAGAAAAGGGAGAACAGGAGGAGCTTTCTGAAATCATAGTACATAGTAACTCATATCTAACATGGTGAAATTTTAAACATTAGCTAAGTTGTCCTTTGGTAGTGAACCAGATATATTAGATAGGAGGAGCTTTCTGAAATCTAACACAATTGGTTCTCTAGGATTCGGCTTGCTGACGAGATTAAAAAGGCTCAAATACCAAAATACAAGTGAGAATCAAGTTGAACCCGGAACCAAACCGAAGGGAATCAAACACAAACCAAACACGAAACCAGATAATTTAAATACCATTCTAACAAAGTACAGAACCGTTTGGAACAGGTAGGCAGAGGCAGAAGCTAACATATTTGCAGGCATGAACAAAACAAATAATTTAAACACCATTCTAATTTCCTGCAAACTACAGTTTCCCTATAAATAGTTAAACACCATTCTAATTTATAGATATTTTGTACATATTAGGGATGCTAATTTCCCTATAAACAGTTAAAAAACCATTCGAGATTCTGCAAACTTCAATGTCCCTATAAACCGAAAATTCAAACAAGCATATCTGCAGGCATGGAGTATCAGATTCACAATCGAGATTACTGAGTAAACACTAAACAGGGTAAAGTGAAATTGACATAAACATGATGAAATCATTGTAACAGGATAATGTGCAGGATTTTAGAAGAAACGTCAATCTAAAAGCCATACTGGCATATCCTGTAATATGGAATTTGGGAAGAAGAACAAAAGCAGTAGGAAACCAGTAGGGAAGTGCAGTGCAGGCTAATGTGCAGGATTATGGTGAGTGGCATAGAGTGCAGTGCAGGAAATCAGTAGGGAAGAAGAACAAAAGCAGTAGGGATTAGGGAAGAAGAACAAAAGCAGTAGGGATTAGGGAAAAAGAACACATGCAGTAGGGATTAGGGGAAAAGAACACAAGCAGTAGGGATTAGGGAAGAAGAAGAAGCAATAGGATTAGGGAAAAAGAAGAAGAAGCGGGAGGGATTAGGGGAAAAGAAGAAGAACAAAAGTAGTAGGGAAGAGCTGCGAGGAAGAACGTACCGGCGAAGAGCTGCGAGGAAGGCCGGCGTGGTGATTGTCGAGGAAGACCGGCGAATCGAAAACGGGACGGATGGCGAACGAAGGGCAACGAACAAACCCTATGTTCCTAATCGCCAATCCTGCGAAGTACGAAAAAGCTACGAAAAAGCTAACAGGGAAGGAGAGGATCAGAGGAATCGGCCGAAACGCGTTTTACTTTTTTTTCAAAAATATTTTTTTTATCATATTAATTTAAACGGTTCAACTAATTTAAAACGGTTCTATTTTTTATTTCGAACCCGACCGGACCAAACCGTATTAAAACTGTCCGGTTCCAAAATTGTACTAAAATAATCGCATGATCCAAAGCTCCGAACCAAACCGTAAAATTCTGGTTCGGTTCCAACGATTTCATTGGGAACCGGGCCAAATTAACAACCCTAATAAACACCCATTAACTTTCATTTTTTTTGAAAGCTTCACAAAAAGTTATTCCTAACGTCCCTTAACCACACAATGCCTAACTTACACGATTAAATACAACATAGTCCCGTGTGTTTCGTAATATGTAGCGGCTTCGAGTTTAAAGCAAGTTTTTATTCAAGTTCTTCTTTTTAAGAAAGTTTTTTTTTTTATTTGTGATCGACGAATATGTTTCGGGTCCAAAATTAAGATGTTCACGGTTGTTTTTTATGTGCACTTTTTTCTACGGGATCGGACTCCTACGTTTCCTAGTGACTTGGTTGATCTCCTTTCTCTTAAAACCTCTCTCTTTCGGGTTCATTATGATGTATTTTTATGTATTTTTAATTTAATTTTTATTTCGTTTCCTAGTAACTTGGTTGATCTCCAACCGTATTTTTGTCTAAGAAACTAAGTGTTGATCAACCATGGAGTTTTAAAAGTTGATTAATAGTTTCTTCCTCTTGCCCTATTACCAACAGGACATGTTTGATCTCTTTAGTTTATATTCAAAACGTAAAATATAATTATTCAAAATACGTTATATTGTTCCTCAGTGTACGTTCATCGTACACGAATGAACAACGAAATTGCAAATGAACGAGGTGATAACACACATTTCTAAGGCACATAACGGATGTACAAGACACACGATGCACACTTTATAGTTTATCTCTAGCACCAGCGTGCAATTGATTAATTTTGTGCGCCTACATGAAATTTCAAATGCGTGTGATAATATAACTCCGAACACACGCGTACGTTTGTGCACCTACAATTTTAACACAATCATGCTCCACAAATATTTGTGTGTCGCGGAACCATGCACATAAAGCACATAATCATGAGGTCTAATCACACGCACGAAAAACACGTGACATAAATCTAGAATGTTATATTGTCGATGGATCGAATGATTTATACTTTTTACCGTTTAATAAATTACCAGACAATATCATATCGCTATTGGATAAAATCCCAATCATATGTAGAAACATATCTTTTAACCATATATTTAAGCTTGAAGGTGACTTGTTCATATGATACAAGTTACAAAACGTGCAAGAGTCATTAAACTTATAGAAGTCTAAATATGTATGACGTAATGCAATTAACAAAACTCCATACTTTTCGTATCGGGCCGTAAAAAGATATTTATATAAAAATTTATACGTACGTATAACATTATAAAACTAACGTCTATATAGGAGTCATCATATGACAGGTACAAACATGCATATATGATTTTAAAACAAATAAAAATTGGTTGTCACCAGGTGGAGGTAACATGGCCGTTTATATTAAATATCTTTTAAATATTTTAGATCCAATTTACCGATTTATTTAATCAAATAATTCGTTTTTAATATACAAATATAACTTTAACACATTCCATTATGGCGGCTTGTTACATTCGTTATACATGAGCCAAAAAAGACAGCTAATATTGAAATTGAGAATTATTGCGTGTTTTTTTAATTATTAAGAATTTATTTAAGTTGAAAATTAATTAAAATTATAAAAAATAGTTAAAAAAAGTAATCGGGTTTAGATTAGTTTTGTCCAATAGTAGGAAAGTTAAATATTGATTTTTAATTAGTTCTAAAATAAGTCAAAGTTATATTCAATTGAAAATTTCAAGTCCCATAAACTTAATTAAAATAATCATGTGCTGATTTGTTGTCTAAACTTGTAATTAAACTGAAAAGCAGTTTATAGAGGAAGAATACATATGTTCATCTGCCGTCAAAATGTTTGAATTTTTTAATGATTAGAATTGCATTTGGTAGCATAGTTTTATCTTTTTTTATTCACTTTATTGTCTTACAATTTGGAACAACGATATTTATTTTAATATTTTCCAGCTCCTTTTATTTGAAGCTAAATTATCCTTCATTGCCCATTTTGTTCGTCCATCTTCCTCTAAGTTTTTTTTAGATAAGTGCTAATGATTGTTATACTAGTTGTGTTTTTGACTGGTTCAAATTCAGGTTCGAGTTGAAGTTTCAATTTTAACCGAATGATAAAAAAGTGTTTATATTTGAATCGTTCAAAAAATAAATGAGTTTTATTTGAACTTTTTTCGAGTTGAGTTCAACTAAGCTCACTGATATAACAATCCTATAATATACTTTAAATCGAATGAGTCGAGTTTTAATATACTAAAACCTGACTCGTTTATAAACTAGTGGTGCCCGAACAAAGTTAAATTTTAACCAAACCTTACTATTTGGTACGAGTTAAATTTGAGTAGCTCCGTGATATGATGATATATTGCAAAAATTTTACTAATAATTACAAGGCCAAAAGAATAAAACACATACGAAACTAGATAAAATCATAAGAATTTATTTAATAAGAATTAAATTCTGAGGAAAAATCTGTATTTTCGTAGAGGTACAAAGTTAATAAAGTAATACATAAAATACATAATTTATACATCAAAACATGATTTACTAATTTTATTTAAGAAAATTTCCACCAGGAAAAAAAATTATTTAAGAAAATGAGAACATTATTTGAAATTCCAATGATTTTAATCTGATTGATAAGCTTGATTTGACGCTCCTTCCTCTGTGTATCCAGGCAGGCACGTCTTTCTTCGAGTTACTTCTTTTTTGTGTTTGTTTTTCACACAAACAATAAACTTTGATTATTCAGCTTCATTTCCAAGCGTTTGGCCTTGATTCTGACTTTGAACGCTTTTGTGTTCTTCTCTGCTTTCGAGCCGTTGTTCTTTCTCTTGATCTATTCCTTTCATGAGTTTTGATGATATACAGTTGAAATTTCAACCCCTTCATAAATTTCTTAGTAAAATCTTCTACTTTTGAGCATCTGGGTATCTTTCATTTCATGATCTTGTTAAAGTTTTAAGTATGCCAAACACTTGGAGCGGTTGTTTGAGAATCTTGTATGTAGTCTTTGCATTTTGCTCCGCCCTTTTTCTGGGTGCTGTTAAAGGTACTCCTTTTTTTAACCTAATTTCTATAATATCTTCTTTAATTCAGCTGTAATTGGTACAATCTGTTCATATATATCTCTCTATTGTATATTTATGTGCTATTTTTGCAGGATTGTTGGTGGGTCCTGTTGCTGGTCTTGTACTAGTTATTGGGAATGTTGGAGTGCTATTGGGTCTCTTTCCCTTTCACTTTGCTTGGACAATTTACACTATTGTCAAGTAATTCAATTCAATATTCCCCCTTTTATATTTGCTGCAACTGTTGCATTTGATGTCTTTTATGCTTCTTCATTTTGATTTATTTGGGTATTTTCCTGATGTGTTTTCTGCTGGATTTATTGTTTGATTTTGCAGTACCAATAGGTTTGACACTCCACTTAAGATTGCAATCTTGTTAGCTTTGCCTGCTTTATCTGCTATCTGGTTGGGCCTCAGCTTAGCTGGGAGTGTTCTTGTTGGTGTGGGATATGGCTTCTTTACCCCTTGGGTTTCAGCCTTTGAAGCCTTTAGACAAGATAATGAGTTCATGAAATACTTGCATTGCATTGTGGTAATTTTTAATTTTGCTAAATTATGCCTTATCTGACTGATCTTCCCATTTTAGGGCTTTTGTTAATGATTTGGTTTTCTTATGGTGATCTACTAGGATGGAACATGGGGAACCATTAAAGGAAGCTGTACTGTGGTTCAGGACTTTGCTGATATTTGCTACTACTCTTACCCTTTATGGTTGAGAGAGATCCGGGAATCGCAAAGTTCTAATGAAATCCAGACTCTTAAGTAAGTTTCCCTTTTCAGTATAACTGATTTACACTGATTTACAGTGAAAGCAGTTAGAATTTACACACTTGATCTCATAACTTAATTGCTATGCAGGTTTATTCAGGTTCCGGGTATCATCATAGTTGGTTTGATGGGTCTGATTGTTGAAGTCCCTTCTTATACCGTGATTGCCTTAGTAAAAAGTCCTTACATGCTCTTCAAAGGGTGGCAAAGGCTTATACATGATCTTATTACTCGTGAAGGACCGTTTCTTGAAACTGCGTGTATCCCAGTTGCCGGTTTAGCCATTCTCCTATGGCCTCTCATTGTTGTCGGGAGCGTTTTAATGTCTATCTTCTCGAGTGTGTTCGTGGGACTCTATGGTTCATATATTGTATATCAGGTCTCACTCTATTCTGTTTGTGTTAAATTTATAATGCCTAGTGAATGTAACTGAAGCTTTTTTTCGTATATCTTCTTGAGCAGGAAAGGTCCTTTAGAAGAGGTGCAGCTTATGTGATTGCAATGGTTGCAGAGTTTGATGAGTACACAAATGATTTTCTTTACTTGAGGGAGGGATCCATATTTCCAAAGTAAGAAGCTATCATATCAATCATCTTACCTTTCCTTTTTGTCTTGCCTCATATTTCTGAAGATTAAAATCAGATGTTAATCCCTTTGTTAGTCATTATGCTGTGTTTCCATCTTTTAACTATTGATGGTGCACAGGCCCAAGTACCGGAAGAAGACTTCACACTCATCAGAGCTTTCAGTTAGAGGCAATCACACACACGTTCCAAACATCAATTTGGGTCCTTCTGCACAGGCAACTCTTATGTTTATCCCGAACTTGGCTCCCTCAAGATCCGTAAGGGAGTCTATACACGACGTGAAGATGGTCCAGGTACGTTAAGCTCAATATCTTCCCGGGTCTTAGTATCTTCATTAGGACTTAGGCTCATGACATACAAGTAATCTATATTAGCTCTTAAAATTATATCAGCTAATAATATCATCTATATAAGCTCTTAAAGTTAATCTATGTTGCAGCTACACATTGCTTAGTTGAATGAAGTAACTTAATGGAATCCTCTTCAGCTAGACAGGGCTGCATTTGTTGGAATAAACTTGCCTGTTTATTTCGTTCCATAAATTCTACAATTGATGCTATGATTCAACGGGTGTTAAATGATGAATTTGCGAGATGATTCCAAAGTAAGCTAACATATTTCCAAAGTAAGAAGCTAACATGAAGTCCAATAAGAACACTGAAAGCAAAAGAAGCAAAGTAAGCTGCAACCGGTTGATGGATTGATCTTACCAATGTACTTGTAGCTTGTTGTCTGCAAATTGACGAAAAATCCTCAAATTACACCTTTATAAATGAATCAATTGTTCAAATTTACACGATGATTCATGTTTTGCTATCTAGATGTGGGCAAGCATGATGCGCTCGTGTGAAGTTAGAGGGAAGGAACTCATAGATACCAATGTGATCACACAAGTGGACCTCTCCCAATGGCTAAAGGCAAAGAACGGTCACGAGGCAGCCATTATAGGTGTTGGTTTACCATCCTACTCATGTCTTCACACTCTACTTCACTCCATCAAATCCGGGTCAGAAGGACTTCTGCTTTTCGAAGACATAGTGGTCACCTATGAGAACAGGCCCAAGGACAAACTGTCGGATTGGTTCTTCCAACCCGTATTGCTGTTAAAAGAACAGATCAAGGCAATCAAACTGTCTGATGGGGAGGTTCGGTACTTGGAGAAAGTTGTTTTGTTCGGGAATGACACACAGCGTATGGACGAGTGGGAAAATGATAGTCTCATGCCTCATGATCCTGTTAGATCTGCTCAAATTCAAGGCATAAGCAGAAGGTACTCAAACTTCATCTATTTATCATTCTTATTTCATACTTTGAGCTCTGAATAGTTTTACTAGAATGATTGACAAACAAACTTGTCATTAGAAATTCAATACTGAAATATATAAAACATGCCAATAGAAAATTTCATTTTCCTTGAAGATGTAAACCATGATTTTCGTAATAAAAATATTAGTTTTTTATATTGTGAAAACTGAAATACATGTTCCTATTTATCATATTAATATTTGATTTGCTGAACAAATCAGAAAACTTCTATTTGGGATGATGGACATACAGCCTGCCATTTGAACTTCTAATATAACTTTATAATCATTAGCTTAATTTTCAAAACTGTCAGTTTCAACTTTCTAATAAAAATCTGTCTATTTCTGTAAGAACTGAAAATATATTTGCCTACTGGCTTGCTATTAATATCTGATATGGATTCTTTAGAACAATATTTTCATATAATAATTCATTTCCTTCTAGATGAAATGTCATTGTTAATTTGGAGTGCTGTCTCTTTCATATCAGGTCTAATATAGTAGGCAGATGGTTATCTGTTCAGTGTTTGATCTTTGTGGAAAATGAATAAAGATTAGTAAAATATGAAACTCGAAACAAATGTCATTTCTTGTGGGCTGAGTAGAATTCATTGGATGTGTTTTGACAGGCTGACGGGAATGATGAGAAGCATATCCAAGTTCCCGACTTACAGAAGAAAGTACCGAATCATAGTCAAGGCGTTGGTCTCGCACTATATTGAGAAAGAGGGCTCGGCGAAGTTTGAATCAGTGAGAGATATTGTTGATTCCATTGAAGTTGTATAGTTTAGGCAGAAGAGTTTGTAGGATTTGGATGTAATTGTTGCTTGTACAAAGGAAAAAAAACTGAGTATGTACAAAAAAGAGTGTTTGTAAGCTGAAATCTTATTTCATAGATTTGGATAATTGATTATAGTTGTCTGACTGGAATGAATTGTAAGTCTGATCCAAAAAATATGAGAATTGTGTTTTTTAGCCTTCCAATTTGGGGAAAGAAAAGTTTCATTTTGCCTCTAATGAGGATTTTTGTATGAATATTGAAAATTTTGAACCTATAAAACTTACATATAACACCAGGGCTGTTCAAAATTCAGTTCGGACCGAAAACTTGTACCTCAACTGCCAGAATGTTCTTGTTGGTCCGGATATTTAGGTTCAAATTAGGGGTTAGCAGGGTTGTGCATCCGGTTTGGATCGGTGGACCGTAAATTGATAAAACCTTGGACCGTAGATCGGACCGGTCCGGTTCCGGGTTGGACCGGTTTGTATATAAATTGTGCAATTTTGAATATTGCGGACCGGATCGGACAGGTTTGTACATAAATTGTACAATTTTGGTGAGTTTTTCCGGTCCAAAATCGGACCCGGATCGGACCGGAATGGACCGGACCGGAAATTCACCGGAATGGACCGGACATGACCGAACTGGACCGGACCGGATCGGAAATTTGTAGTTTACAGTCCAACTCGGGTTACGGTTTTATACGGTCCAAAAAACCGGACCGGACCGTAACTCGGATTTGCAAAAAAACCTGGACCGTAGACCGGACCGGTTCACCGGACTGTAAATTCCGGTCTGATTTTGCACAGTCCTAGGGGTGAGCAAAAATATCCAATTCGAAGATCCGATCTGGAAAAATTCGACTTTGAAAATATTCGGCAATTGGTGTTCCGAGTCCGATCCGATCCGGGCATATTTTTCGGATATTCGGATCGGATACGGATAGAGGTTTGAAGGAAAAAGTCTGATCGGAACAGATATATCCGACTAGTCTAAGACTAAATAATCGGATCGGATATCCATATCGGATATCCAATCCAGATAAACCTGTCGGATCGGGTGCTCTCGGATAGGATTCGGATTGGACATTATAAGATTATCAAATCTTCGAATCGGATATCCGATCCGGATAAAACTGTTAGATATCCGGGTACTTTCGGATTCGTATTCGGACTTTTATAAGATTGTCGGATTGGATATCCGAGCCTTCAGATCAGATACCCGAAAATGTCCCCCCTAGTTCAAACCTAAATTTTTAAAGAGTTCAGCTTCAGGCCTAAAATAATTATAAAAAACTTCCCGATTCAGACTGAACCTAAATATTCGGTACGAGTCAAGTCTAACAAGAGGTTTTTGGTACAAGTCAAACTTATCTCATGGGTTTACAGTGATAAACTAAATATAACTAATCATCATTGATGAATGAATATATTGTTTTTGTAATCATATTGCACAACTTTTACACTTTGTGTTTGGCAGTCTACCAATATTAAGATAAACCATAAAAAAAGAAAAATAACTATAAGTCTTATATTTAAGAAGAGTAAATGTAAATTTTTTTAATTTTTATGGGCAATGTATTTAAAGATATATGGACAATTAAAATAAAACAGGAATAGTATATACTATATATATGCTTCACCGATTTGGTGAAGAACATTAAAACAAATTTATCAACAAACCAACACAAAAGATTAGTGATCAACGTTAGATGACCGGCGGCATGTGGAAAGCACGTGAGTTCATTGATGACTAGAGATGTCACATGTGCTTACTACAACTATTCGTGTAAACAAAGAAAAAAAAAAAAATTTAGTTTACTAAATTTTTTCTACTTTTGTGTTTAGTAAATGCACTCCTTGAAAGAAGGGTGCGTAGAGTTTGAGAATGAATACAAAAGGTTGTAGTATATTTACTTAATTGAAACATTAAAAAGCCTAGTAACTAATCTACTCTTTCAAAAAGGCCTAGTTACCAAAATTGCCCCAAAAAATTAAAATAGAAATAAAAATGGTTTGCTATGCGTAGACTTATTCTTCTTCGGTTAATTTTCGAGAAATATAATGTTTTCTACTTATAGTTATTTGAGCATTTTTTATAAGTAGGCCTTTTTGAAAAATTATAGTAGTAACTAGACTTTTTAATGTTTCAATTAACTAAATATACCCCAACCTTTTGTATTTATTCTCAAACCCTACTCACTCTTCTCTCAAGGGGTACATTTACTAAATACAAAACTAGAAAAAACCTAGCAAACCAAATTTGTTTCTAGAAAGAATATTTTTCCATGGTAGGGCATATAAGAGTACATCAAAAATGATAATTCGATAAAGTACATGACATTAACATTTTTTTAAAACTCTATCCATCAATAATACGGGACATTCTATTATCCGACACCCATTTTAATTAACGTTAAATAACAATTAACATTTTTTCAATTAATTTTACCCCACCATTTACAACCAATTAATTAAAAATAAAAAGTAAAAAATACATAAATTAATAATAATTCTCGTATCTAAAAAAAATAAAATTCTCTATATACTTATCAAATTTTAAAGCTAAAATACCCTATATATTGATCGGATGGAGTATCCAAAAATGACCTTCCTACATTATTTATTAAAAAAAAAAAGTTAAATGACAAATTAAGATAAAAGCGTATAAATATTTCTCTTTTCTTTGAATATTCATTTTTTATTTACGCATTTGGGGATATCATTAAATAAAAAGTCAACAATCGTTAATACCAAAAAGTTTCTCGTAACAAATTCATATCTGATTTAAATATATCAATAATTACGATTTTTTTTCAGATTGGACCATCAAGGTTGGGTTTAGTTGTGTTGTTCGTGCTTTTTTTTTTTTTTTTTTTTTT
>BSUD01000005.1:145898186-145979089 GCA_033239045.1 Fagopyrum esculentum
TTTTTTTTTTTTTTTTTTTTTTTTTTTTTTTTTTTTTTGAGTTTAGGGTTTTAAAGGCACAATTCTTAAGACTGTTTAGTTGAAGTTTTATGATTCTTGATAGTTTTTTGGGGGAAGTTTTTGAGTTGTAGAAACTTGAAATTTGAAAGTTTGGCGTTCAAGATTTTTGGGGATTTTAGAAGGTTTTTAAAATCAGTTTGTCAGTGAAGCCCCTCTCGACTCCTCTCCACTCTTCCCCTCTCTCGATACTTCGCACAGAAGACCACACTCTCTGCTAGGGTTTGGTGAATAAATGACGACAACGACAAGTCTTCTGCACAATCTCGGTCCAGAGCCACGACCTCCAAAACGATCTTCAAACCCTAGAAAGAAATCGATTGCAGATTGAGCAAAAACGAGAGAAGAGTGTAAGGGGGAAAATCGAACAAGGACCTTGTGCTTTCTCCTTCTTCGTGCGAAATCGATTGAGGGTGTCCTTTCAATTTCTCTCTTTTCCTTCGTGAGGACTCAACTCTCTTGTGCGTGCCTTCTCTTTCTGCGGAGAATGAGAGAAGATGTTAATGTCCATAACTGCTCTCTTCTTCACAATGGATTGTGCCTCTCATGTGTGTTATTAGAATGACAATATTGTCATTTTCATACTTCATATCTAATTAAAAAAAACTCTAACTAAACACATATAACCAGTTTTTTAAAATAAACTAACCGTCAAATAAACTTAAAATAAACCGTAACTGCATCCACAACCGCAACCACAAATAAAGGGTATTATAACAAAAACTATAACTAAACGCACCCCAAATTTACAGGCAAAAAAAACTCCAAATCGGAATAGTTTTGTCCAATCCTAATAGCGAAAATGGAGAATTATCTATACTTATATAAATAATGTGCATGTTGTAATAGAAATCCGGTTTGAATAGTTTAGACATGTCAACTCATGGGGTTTTGTGAATAATGATCCCAATGGAATTAACATACAACTCCATACATGTGATTGTGAACCCACTCTATGACACCCTATAGATTTGCAATTTGCATTTAATAAAAAAATTACTAAATAAATCACCTTATCAACTATCAAAATCATGTTCAATGAGTTTAGGGGTGTGGTTGCCATTTGCCAATGTAAATAAAATAGAGAATATTTAGCCATTAGGGCACTTTTGGTTTATTAGAAACAAACTAGGCCCCTGGCTAATTTTAATTGGAAAAAAAAGATAAAATAAATAAGAGGTCCTTAATTATAGGTAGTGGGTTATTTAGTTGCTATAATTAATTTAAAATAAATTTCCAATTAAATGGTTGTACGGTTATTGAAAAGAAAGAAACTGTCACGGTTGAAGATATTCAGAAGATTCTGCAATCTTATCAAACGGAAGTTGGGTCCCGAGAAAGCTTCTTACTCTCTCACTTTTGCTTTTTCCTTCGAACGGTCGACGACTTCCTTCGAACGGTCGACGACTTCCATTGACGAATATCGCCATTGTCGTCTCTCCCAAAGCGAGTTCGAACTATCTACCGCTGCTGCCATATCGAGTCTGTTCCTATCATCGATCTCTCACATATTCTCATCTAAAGAACACAGGTAAGTTTGCGTTGCAATCTGGTTATCGATTATGCCCTATTTTATTCGTTTTGTGGATTCTGTGTGTTCTGGGTTCCGAGTTCTCTTCTTTTACCATATCTTCCTTCTTCGTTTTGTGTATTCGGTTTAAATGGAGTAGCGTATTGAAGAAGATGATGTAGGTAGTATGCAAAGAATTGATTTTTAACTAATCGATTTCATGATTTCAGTGAGGAAGACCTAAATTTTACCAATACACTGTAAATCCTGTAAACGAAGAAGGTATGTGATTCAAATTTTTGTGTTTTGGATGTTGAATCGACTAATTGCTAGCGTGTGTGTACATATACATAGTTCGAATGATGTTAATGCTCGTAGCATATTTAAGAAGCTGTTGCATGTATGGATTAGGTATCTGAATAGATAATATGTACATACTTGTGTGTATGACATGTACATAAGAAGCTGAGATTCATAATATTACTAAGCTATGTTTGTGTTTTGGATGTTGAATCGACAGTTGCTAGTGTGTGTGTACATATACATAGTTCGAATGATGTTAATGCTCGTAGCATATTTAAGAAGCTGTTTCATGTATGTAGTAGATATCTGAATAGTTAATATGTACATACTTGTGTGTATGACATGTACATAAGAAGTTGAGATTCATAATAATACGAAGTTATGTTTGTGTTTCTGGATGTGGAATCGACCAATTTCTAGTGTGTGTGTACATATAATTAGTACTGTGTAGTAGTTAGACTCCATACACACACAGATTATGTGTAGTAAGTAGACTCCATACACACACAGATATTGACTGTGGAAATAAATATATGTATTACTGTGTTTTACTGTATGTTAAGTGGCTTGGAACATAAATGTATGATGTATATGGTAAAGGTGAATATTATGTAATAGGATACCCAATTTGTTATACCATTATATGTACTGATTATAGATACAAAGGGTACTTACCAATTTGACAACAAAACTGATTTTACTAGTGTATTGATAATAGAAAATCAATGGCAAGAAAAAAGAGAATGGCAATTAAGCCTCACATGAGGAAACAACTTCAAAACAGTGGGGCTGGTACTTCATCCCAGGTATTTTTGCATACTAATGTTTTAGAAATTTTATGTATGATGTCATATGTACACATACATACTAACATATATGTGTACTAACAAAATAGTCGAAGTATATGTTATGTGATTCGCAAATATTATGTGTAACTAGGGATATGTTCTTCATATGTTGAAAAATGGAGTAACACATATGCATAAGTGGTAACATTGTGTACATATATTATCATCATATTAATGTGTAGCAGATTAATAAGTTTATGTATATAAATGACTTTTATACACAGAAAATGGGTGATTCCTACAACCAACTAGTTGATGATTGGTACATGGGTAAAACTCCAAAACTGGCGGTACGTGTAACATGAAGAAATTGTTGTTATATCCATTTACTAGTTGTATAATATATGTAACATTTGAAAAACATTGTGTTTCACAGTTTTCATACCGCTGGGAAGAGATGGAAAACTCCCCAAAGACTCGTATCAATTGCTTTAGTCGATTGCAGTTGATTCCAGCAATTCTTGATGAACTATCAGAGGAGGACAAGAAAAAACTGAAGGGTGGTATATTTGGTCCACTAATTAGTATGAGCACCAAGTTGAAGATGTCAAACCAGCTTATACACTTCATGCTAATGAGGGAGGTGAAAACCGAGAGAAAGAATTCTATGTGGTTTGGAATCAATGATGTGCTGCTGAGGTTTGGTCTTACTGAGTTTGCTGATATCACAGCTCTGTCTTGTTCGGATAAATTCTTCGAAGCTGACGGGAAATGTGTTGATGTCGACATGAAGGATGTTGTTGGCGTTGCCAGATGCCCTCTTCAAAAATTGGAGGAATATTTTTTTAAAGAGCCAAAAGATTCACCTTACAAGTATAAAATGACGCTCATCATATTTATCGAAGGAGTTTTGGTTTCAAAAGACAAGAAAACAAATGTTTTCCAACAGACACTAAATCTTGTTAATGACTTGGAAGCTTTTAGAAATTACCCTTGGGGACGTCTTGCGTTCACACAGACCAAGAAACATCTCCAATCATGTGAAGCAGGGAAAGAAAGGCCAAGTGGTGGCTACAACATTGGTGGATTTCCACTGGCCTTCAGGTGTGTATAGAAACATTTTAATATATGTGTTACATGTTTTACATTATATATTGATATAACTAAAGAAAAAATGTACATATGTTAAAGTAGAATATTTCTTATTTTACAGATATTTGTCTTCGCATCAATTCCAAAGATTGCAAATGTATTTGCAACATTGTTAGATGGAGATGTAAGACCATTGTGCTTGAGATGGGTGTCCAAGTCTGGGAAAGGGGGCAAACCATTCCCCGGATATGCTGAAATCAAGGGTATTGTTAGTACCCTTAAGAAAAGTGATATACATCATATGGTTGAAGAGATGGACGACGACGACCATGACTGGTGGGATAGTGAGGTTGAAGATGTGAGGATTGATTACATGTTTGATGTTGGGTTCACTAAATATGATGTCACAATTTCAAGGCCAAGTACATTCCAGAAGATGGAGGAACCCACTAGGTAAGTGATTAATTTATATGCACACAAAAAAAAAAGAAGGGATGAAATAAATCTGATAACACCACTGTTTTTATGTAGTGTTCAAGATAACAAGGTAAACAGCACTAGTGGGGTAGAAGCTGCTGCTGAAGATGATGACTTTGTTTCACCACCAAGTTAGCAATACATGCATGAATATTTTACATTAATAGTTAAGATATAATACATAATATGTATTCATTTATGTTTATGTACAGAAAGAGAAAATGAAGGGGCAAAAACTGTGAGAGTTGAAGAAACCAATAAAGGGAAAAGAAAAGTGGATAATATCAGCCCAACTGCAATCCATTCAAGGTAGTACACATATGTAAACTTTATATGTATATATATATATAAGTATACACAAATTCAAGATAATTGGTTCTAATTTGCAATATTATGTAGATCGTCGAAGAGAATTAACAAGGCAACAGACCGTGAACCAAGTATAGAGATTCCTGGAAAAAATGAGCAAGTCAAGGTTGACAAAAAAGAAAAAACAGTTGAAGAAGGTGGGAAATCAACTCATAACCAAAAGGAAGACACCTCAAAGTAAGTTGTACTTAGTATATTAATGTACACATTATGTCCGTATGTGCTTTTTTGTGTATACACAAGTTTGTAATGAGTTGATTCACATGGTACATCGTCAAACAGAATTCCCAAAGAAAATGTTCATGCTCGAAGTACAAAAACGGCTGGTAAAGGTGAAGCAGTTAAGGTTGACACCAAGGAAAAGAATGTTGACAAAGGAGGGAATTCTACACAAACTGAAAAGGATGACACCTCAAAGTAAGTTATATTAAATATTTAAATTGACATTTCATACAGTACTATACATACATTTAATGTACATATTAGTAAGTTTTTACATTGAACCCCATTACCTATAACAGTCCAAATTTATGTAGATCATCAAAAAGATCTGACAAGACAACACTTTCTGAACCAAGTTCAGTCATATTTGAGGAAGCACAAGCATTGAAGGTAGAGGGGAAACGTAAAACAGTTGATGAAGGAGGAAAATCAACTCATACACAAACTTCTGACACTACAAAGTAAGTTGTAGTATTTGTAGTAATGTACACATACATTGGTATACACAATATCATGTTATCGAAGTTAAATATGTTTTATGTACATAACAGATTGAACACAGAACATCCGGATTGGGTTGAGAAAATAATGCAGAAGTTGGAATCAATACAGCAAGAGCAGAAAGAATTAGCTGAAAAGGTTGAAAATCAAGGGGCTTTAATTGAGGATATAACCAATTATGCTAGGGACCTTGGCATTTTGTACGAACAACTAGACACTACTGTGTACACTTCATACAAGAGAACAGAGAACAAAATAACAAACATTGCTAAAGATATTCTGAAGACAGCACATGACGGTCAATGCTCTGAACATGGCTCAAAAGACCCTGAGTCATCGCCAAAAGAAATATTAGATGATGCAAAGGTGAATGAGTTAGCTGGTGACTCACCTGAGGTATGTGATTCAAGTCTTTTGGTGTCTGGATGTGGAATCGACTAATACATATTATGTGTGTTCATATAAGTAGTACGTATGCTGTTAATGTTCACTGTTTATTTAAGATAGAGCATAATGTATGATTTATGTATCTGAAAAGACAATATGTACACATTTGTGTGTCTGTCGTGTACATATAAGTTGAGATTGATATTAATATGAAGTTGTTTTGGAACATACATTTGAATGATATGTACAGAAACTACATGTTTCATATGTATATAATATGTACGAATAGTATGCACACTAACTGTTTGGTTAATATGTTAACTGTTGGTGAGTAGTATATATCATATGATGTAGAAATTGTTTGTGATCATGCAGATGTGATTAATGTATCTCATTGTTGATCGTGTGTAGCAGTTAGGCTCCTGTAACTGAACTGTTGTTGAATATTATGAATAATTGTATGTGTATTTTATATAATTGAAGGGAAAAAGATATATGACATGAAAATTATGCTCAACAGGATGTTAAGAATGATGAACCAGCTCGCAGGGTTTCTCTAAGGATTCAAAGGGACAGTAAATACATGAAAACACCATACAGGAGAAATGTCAAACTCCCGAAAGAACCTAATATGAGCATGCTGCAACTGAAAGAGCGACAGAAATTGTATAACTGGTTGAAGAACAAGGATGATAAAGGATTGATTAGAGGATATGTAAACAACATATCTCGAGATTCAATCCAGGAAATATTGCAACCCAGTGGCTGGATAAAAGACAAGGTATTCATTTAAAATTAATGGATTGACTTTGATACATAATGAATAATTATGTAGCACATAATTTATGTATGTTTTCGTATATTGCAGGCAATAGATGAATTAATGATGCATATTCGCAAAGACATTGTTGACATGCCGGATAAGTTCTCAAAAGTAGCTGTGCTTTCCACTGTTTGGTCTAGGGCGTACAACCGTACAACATACACCAAATATACGGAGGCGTCTAAGGAAAATCCAGACTTCAACAAAGCAATGTTTGCTGTTATATCAGGGGACAGTCCACAATTGTTCGGGAAGCCTTTGTATGATGTTGACGTTATTTATTCCCCTTACAACATTATGGACTCACACTGGATTGCACTGGAGATCGATCTACGTCAATGGTGCATTTATGTATATGATCCCATGGTCATGTATGTAAAAGATGATAAATTGCAGAGTATACTGGAACCATTGGCTGTCATGTTTCCACAAGTCCTTAGAGCACATGGTAAGCACTCACACCTTGGGGACAAGTTGGAGTCCGCATTGAAGGTTGTTAGGAAGACATTACTGAACAGTAATGCTGATGGGTATGTCAATTACATTGAAAACAAGTACATACGCCTTATGTTGCATACTGTTAATTAAGTTCAATTGTTATGTACAGGGGCAGCTGTGGCATATTCACTGTTAAGTACATACAATACTTAGCATCCGGCCGTTCTGACCTTAGCGCTATATGCGACGACTTTGTTCAAGCATGTAGGGAGAAGTTGGCCAATGTTGTTTTCACAAGGGACTGGACTCGGTGGTTCGATGATATGTGATCAACATTTACTTAACCAATGGATTATGTAGTAGATACCTTTTGGACATAATTTATGCTTTTGGTTTGTGTACGTTTTGTAATTGAAGTTTAAGTTGCATATGTTTCGAACATGGGATTATGAACTATCTATTAGTAAACACTATTATATCCAGTGTCCAATATATCTATTTTATAGTGCATAGTGTTTACTAATTAAAATTCTGTACACACAAGACAGGATAACAAATGTACATATAGTTTTTAACTTATGTACACAAATGTGATTATAGTGCATATTATTTATAATTTATGTACACAAGTATAAATTGCCAAGGTTGGCCAATGTTGTTTGCATGTTTAGTTAACTTATAATGTAAATTACCGAAATATATATACAACTAATTATATACACATATTATTAAATTTTACTTATAGATGACTACTTACAAACATTATTAATGTGTGTACACACATTATTAATGTGTGTACACACATTAATAAGTTATAGTGTCAGTTTCAAAAATATGTATACATCTAATTACATGCACATATTATTAAATTATACTTATAGACGACTATTTACAACATTAATATGCTTGTAAATAAAGGTATATTACATTTGGACGTATTTACACACATACATGACATATGTACACAAACTACGCAAAATTAAACATATGTAGCAATATATAGACAAACAGATATTATGTTAGTATATTAGTATAGATTGAACTAAAAAGTGTTGATATATTAGTATGTATGCACGACTTATATAATACATAAAAATATCATTAACCAAAGGGTAAATAATAAGAGATCCAAATACATTAAAAACGGATAAGTCATTGAATTGCATACACATACTACTTTGGCTGATTTAAACAAGTCTTCTTATTGTGTCCACTAAAGCCACAACAACTGCATTTCCTCCGATGTTTTTGTTCCCATGAAGCCCGTATTCTACATTTTGGCAACCTTCCACATCTCTTACGCTTCAACGGTGGCTCACATATAATATCAGACACGCATTTCGGTGTGTCCCATTCTGTTTTGTTTGGTACCGGGTAAATAATCTCCGAATATGCAGCACGCCAACTTTCTGTTGAATAATACCTACTAACAAGAAAAGATAGACTCATACCTACATGCTTTGCTGCAGCAACAGCGTGTATGCACGGTATCTCTTCAACTTCAAATTCTTTACAAGCACAAGCCTTCGTTTGCAAGCTAACGATGACATTCTCATCCCCCTTTTTAACTTCGAATTCCAACTTGTCTGCATCTAGGACATAAACAAAATAACATCCAGCGTCATCAAACCTCTTTTGTATAACATCTTCAATCTTTGGTGTTGATACATCTAAACAAGCTTGAGACTTTTGACGGCGGTCAGCAAACCACCTAGACATGAATTGTCTTATTTCATCTAGCATTGATAAAACTGGATATTCCCTTCCTTCTTTCATTACTGCATTTACACACTCGGCGTTGTTGCTCGTCATTATGTTGTACCTCTTCACAGGACAGAGCGAACGTGACCAAGTTGATATCCCTATATCAATAAGCAGTTGTCCAACCTTTGGCTTCTCCTGTAGTTGTACATATGTTGCATTTAGAGAAGGATAATGGACATTGTAAATACAACAGATTACGAATGTATGGAAAGCTATAATATTTTACCGATGATATTTGATTGAGTATCTCCATGCAATCAGATTCCCTACATTTCTTGGCTCCTTCAATAAACAACTGGAGGATTCTGTTTGATCTTGTTTTCTTTCTGAGATTTCCCTTCAAATGCCAAATGCAGTATCCATGGAATGCCAACTCATAGTTACTTGCTATACCCTTCTTAATCGAGGTATGTCGATCAGACACAAACACAAGTTCATTGCTGTCTGGTACGATATGTCTCATATTTTTAAAGAAAAAATCCCAAGATGCGTCGTTTTCACTATCAACAATTCCAAATGCAATGGGGTAAATTTGATGATTTGCATCTTGTGCTGTTGCAACAAGCATAACTCCCCCATATTTCCCACTGAGATGTGTGCCATCAACAGTTATAACCTAACAACAAATAAGACGGTAAACAATAAAACACTAAATTAAGGTTGTGATTAATGTACTCATGATAGACTTATGTACACAAATCAAATAAAATATGTACAGTACCTTTCGCATAGCATCAAATCCCCTGATGGACTGTCCAAAAGCAACAAAAACATACTTGAAACGATTGTCATCGTCAAGTATTAGACCAACATGTGTACCTTTGTTCACTTCTTCTAACATATACAAATACGCTGGAATTGAGCTGTAATTTTCCTCCGATGTTCCTCTAATCATATCCTTCACGGCTTCCTGGGCCTTCCAACATTTCCAATAACTAGCATCAATGCGGTGCAAACTTTTCATAATAGTCACAATTTGATTTACAGAAGGTAGTTTCTTTGAGTTAGCAAACCTACACAAACACGTAATAACAAGTCAGTACACATTTTCATACATTTATACATAAATATAACTATACATATGCGACATATGAATCAGTACATTGATTTAACTTTCTCAGCTATGACGTGATACGAAGCGCCTCTGTTTCCAGCCCTCCTTACGTGATAGGAACAAGTGTGCGTTGACACAAACCTTGTCGTCGTGAAGTAGCTTGATTCACCAAGTCTAGTGAATCGAACCCTCCAATTACATGAATCATCAATACACCGGGCTGTTACTGCCTTCATCTTGGACTTAACAATCTTATATTGAGAACATTCTGATATTGAATGCAAGCACAATGCATTCTTCAACTCAATCTTTGTCCGATATGTTTTACCAACAACAAGTTGAAAATCATGTACATAAGGTACACAAGTATCTGAGAGAGGAACTATTGCAAGGCTATCATCAATTGCGTCATCTTCATGCAAGGGTTCAGGAACATTTGATGTGGATGTACATATTTCAATATGTGAGCTACCAATTTCTTGAAAATATGTATTGTGCTCCAAATCAGCATACACTTGAAGCATAGACATGTTGTTACCTGTGTCAACATTATTTTCGCCCAACATAATTCCTCCGTCAGTTTTTTCTATCCCGATTATCGTGATGCATAATGGAACACTCCACATAAACTGTTGCATCCCATTTATTTGAACAAATGTGTCTAGATCTCCTCTTGTGTTAACATCAAATGGTTTCAATGAAGCATTGAACGGATTCCTGTATGCCAGTTTGATTTCAAACTCTGAGACGCATATTCCAAATTGTAATGCAATCTTATGTACCAGATCATCGTATGTGCAATACTCATCAACAGCTACTGGTTTGCTCGACACATCTCCAGCGTAATTCCAAATATCATTTTCAACTTCCCATTTCCCTCCGTAATAAACGGTGACGAACAATGGAGACATTCCTATGACATAATGTACATACAAACTAGATAAGCATCACATAGGCGTACCATCAATGTATATCAGAATTTGTGTACACATTTACATAACAATATGTAACAGATGTATATAATTTCAAACACAATATGTAACAGATGTATATAATTCATACACACGTCTCAAAATACATATGAACATTAATGTACACAACAAAATATACACATTACAGATACATAAAAACGTAATTTCACGTACATATTAAACGGTACATATTATTAAGCAATACATATTTAAATTTCTTTACACATAAAAAATGTACACATTACTAAGCCATGCATACATACTTTTATGTACATAACAGACTATCACAAAACAAAACATCATAATATGTAATTTTTCATACATATTATTTAGTTGTTGAGAACACATAAATATTTTAATGTATCAACGAATATGTACACAAGTTACTTCCTTCAACCTCACAACGTCATTTACAGACAGTCGTCGTTTTTCCGAATATTGCTTACCATTCCGATTCAAGACTATAAATATTTTCATACATATAAACACAACATTCAATTCATGCATCACATATGTACATTCATACTATATGAGACAACGAGTAACTGTACAAGTTAGTTCCTTCGTCCGCCATTGAAGCATCGAGTAAAAGCTTCGAAAATCCAGAAAATATACTTAAACACATATGGCTTACCGAATTACGATTGACGATGCTGCTCAAACCAAAATGATCGATGCCGTTTAATTTCACAATCGATCATACGTTTACCCAGAAAATGTCGACGACCTTCGCCCTCTGAATTGTGTGAAAATGGAGAACCGTATCTTGTCCAAGATAGAGCATAATTATGGATGATCGTGGCTGCTAATATTTCTCAAACAGTTATTTCCTTAAATTTAATTAATTAATATTGGAAATAAATATGGTGTAATTGGAGAGAGAAAGATCATGGGATCTTTATTTTGATTTTTGTTTAATCTTTATTTTTAATGCTACAGGGGCCTAGTTTGTTAATGATAACTCAAAACTACCTACTTTGTACACAAGTATGCAAAAGGTGCCTACTTAACCATTTTACCCAATAAAATATAGACATAGAGTTTAACGTTTTAATTTTTTAAATGATATTTTAGTTCTTTATATAATATATCTAACGTCTTTTTTTTTTTTTCTCAATAGCTATTTATTTATACTAGGGGTGAGCATAGGTCCATAACCAAACCAAACCGAGCCTAAAATCGATTTTTCAAAACCTTGGACCGAAAACCGGACTTATAAAAGTAGGTTTGGTTTCAATTTGGACATAAAACCAAAAACTTGAAATATTGGAATCTAAAACTGAACCTATTAGATCCGTTTCGGTTCGGTTTTGGTTTTAGACCTAAATGAACCTAAAAAAACTTACAAAACTCGATAAACTAACAATAAAATAATAAAGTTTAAATCTCTAACAATTTTAGTATAAATATTTAAACCTAAAAAAATAACAATATCATTTAAGCAACAAGGTACATAACCACTTTCCAACGTACTATATATAATTGTTTTTTTAATTAAATACAAATACAATTTCGGTTTCCAGTTTTTTTTTATCGGTTTTGGACCGAAACCGAAGCGAAACTGAAATCCTAAAAAATAAGGATCTAAGACCGAACCTAATTGTCGGTTTAGGTTCAGTGTAGACCGAAATTACTCTGTTCGGTTTAGGTAAACCGAACCGAACTTGTTCATCCCTAATTTATACATGAACCTCAATCTAGAGTTGTACATGTAGTGTATATCGGGTTGGATAGTAAACTCTAAAAGTCGTGACTCGGATTAGAATCGAACTGATATAATTCGATGCAATACAATTCTAACTCGGCCCGTATCACAATATCATTGTGAACTGGTCCATTGCGGTATTAATCTCAATCCAAATTGTAAAGACCGAGCCAATGATGGTTTGGTTCGGTTCAACCTTTATTTATTTTTTAATAAATTTTTTTTTGCTCTGGTTGGTTCAACAAATATTAATTTTAGGGTTTCATCTGGTCTATAATTTTATTTTGCTAACATGCATGAAATGTGTAGATTGTTTGGATCTAGTTTTGTTCTACATAGTTTATTATTAAAATATTGGATCAAGATTAGAATTAAAACCTAAAATTATGGCCGTAAATCGAACGTGGAACATGCCCTGTATATGTTTTGATTGAGTTTTTAGTGATCCTACTTTGATCAAATTTAGCATGAAACACAAACTTTATTTTACTTTTATAAAATTCATTGTTAAATTATATTTAAGCAATTAAAAAAGGCCACTGTTATTTAGCGCATTTTTTTTTACTAACAAAGTTACGGACAAATGTGTGTTATTTAGTATTTTTATTAAAGTTGTCCGTGACGGACAAATGGCATTTGTCCGTCACGGACAACCAGTGGAGGAGCCAAACAAAAATTTAAATTCTATAATTCAAAGGATTCAAACCAATGACCTACTGGTACAACCCTCACTCTTCAACCAATTGAGCAACTACAACATGTTGAACCAATTTACTACTAACATAATTTTACTTCAGTAGAAGCAAAGGTCATTTGTCCGTTACGAACAAAGGCCATTTGTCCGTTACGGACAAATGGGCATTACTTAGTAAAACAAATGTGCTAAATAGCCTGGACGTTATCGGCCCAATAAATAATAAAAATTAATGGGATGAGCCGAGGGATTTGCGGTTTCCACGGGAATGCAAACATTGAACAGCCCACTTGTCCACAATAGACTGTAGAAACCCGATCTAGATATATCACTATTTATATTCCTTTATGGGTACACTCTTTTTCCATTGACTGTCAAATTATTATTGGCCTTATTTCACTTTGGATCTTTGTTTTCATTATTTTTATTTTTCCAATATTATTTTTATATAAAAAAATATATGTTCGGTATTAGGGTGCGTTCGGCAGGCCTATTTTAGAAAATTATTGGAAGGGTTATTGTGGTCAAGATTATTCCTATACATTATTTGACCAACAAATTTCATCTATGTTGCGAAAATTAATGAATATAATAATCTCCCACGTAATATACCTTTAAAATTTTAAAATCCACAACTCAATTTGAAAAATTAAAATCAGTTTTTAATAATATTTTAAATATTTAAATTTAACCGAATTAAATTCCAAATTGAAATTTAAAAGCCACAACTCAAATTCCATCCACGTTCGGAATGTCTCGATCTTTCGACGTGAAAACTTATTAACTCCAACGACTTTTTGAGAATCAAACTAGTCAATTTATGAAGATAATTTTGTTCATAAAATAAAAAAAATATTTCAGAATTTATTGAATGGATAATAAAAATGATGTCAACCTATTGCTAAATTTAATTTCTAAAAAAAGAAGAAGCATAAATTGGACCAAAAATCCATCGAAGTATTCTTGTTTTTCTCGATCTCCTTCATATAATTGTTTTTCAGTCACAATCTTTTGATGGTATTTTACAGTTTGAGTCACAATCGTTTCTTCTTATCTCCCCATACAACCATGACTATGAGTTGGTGACAACCCACACCCCACCTATTTATTTTTCACACTTGACCCATTTTCGATTTTCTTTTTCATGTAACAAACTACACATGATTTATTATTGAGATTATAAACTCGCAATAATTTCGATAATCTCAGTAGTTTAAGTTAAATTTCGAAATTTTAATCTCCAATAATCCCGAGTTTATAATTGTAAAGTTGTATTTCTAAGAAGAAAATAGACAATTTACAAATGTGGTATGTCTTTCATACAGTTTTTCTAAATTTACATTGATAGTTTTCTTAATAATAACTTTTTTGTCATAAATCTACTATTTATTAATAATCTACTACCACCAAATAATAATAGTTGTCATTTTAGTATTCAATTTTTGTTAAAAAAATCAAAAGCAATTTTGTAGTTCTTAAAACTCGTATACTAAACTCATAAGCTTGTTTTTATTCGATCTAGAGTGATTGATGACAAAGGGAATGAGAAAGGTAATAAACACATAGAAATTTGTGACACAATTCAGGTATACAACTCTACTCTACGGGATCTCTACAGGGAAGAACCAACTCAGATCCCCTAAGCTATCAAGTATGAGAAGCTTGCACAAAGTTACACAAAACAAAGCAAAAACATAGGAGAAGAAAATAGAGAACACAAAAACACACAGACTTTAGAAATGCAAGAACAAAGATGATTAAAGCATTCAAGAAACCCTCGCTCTCTCTCTTTCATTCTTGTGATCTCCCTAACACTATCAACAAAAAACCTTTGTGCCGAAGCATCATCGAGTTCATCACAATGGCTGCCCACCCGTTCGCTCTTTTCTCTCTCCAAGATGAGAGCTAAAGGAAAGTTGGGATGTACGATAACTCCTCTGTTGTCTCGGACAAAATAAACAATGAACTAAACACTCAAGCGCGCGCGTCGTTTAAGTTAGTAAGTTGCATTGGATAAAACATACGGGATTGAGTATAATGGACTTATTATAACTCATTAATCTCATAACCTCCAACGTAACGTCAAACACACACCAAATATATAACACTAGAATCACATATACATGTATAAGAGGACCAAAATAAAGCATGGGACATGAACCAACACTAACACACACTTATCTTAGGCAACTCACTGGATGTTCCAAGACTAGCCATTAAATTGTTTGAGATGATCAAGTCATACCAATGAGATTTTCCTTGAATCATGACATAATAAACCAAGTTAATGGGGTGATCCTAGCTCCTAACTTCACACAAGATTAAAGCAACTAGTGTGTAAGGTCAATAGCTACAACATAGGGTTAAAATAACATTACACTTATCATTTTAACTATTTGGGCTATTTTACCTAAAAATATGATAATTTTCATATTAACTTATATATTTAATTTGATTCACTTTTTTGCCAATAGTACAAATCTAGCTATTAACATGTGTAAAAATGTTAAAAAGTCAAATGTTTCTTAGAGGATGAAGTGTCTTATCAATAAGACAGTTTGTCCTAACCTAATAAATGATTAAAAAAAAAGTAGTATAGTGCGGTTGTTGTGTTGTATTTTGAGATTAAATTACAAACAAATGGAGTAGGTAAATTTAGTGACCTAAGTTTATTGGTTATATTACGAATTCCTAAAATATATTAGTACAGTATCGTAATTTCTGTAAAATTATGTCAATGTGTAAGTTATGTTCCGTTTAAGCTGCGATATTCATTTATAAGCATCCCAGTTTATCGGATCGAGAGGGTGTATAACTGCAAAAATCAATTTTAGCCATAGTATCACGAAGCAAGGGTGTATAACTAAGCAAGGGTTTGTTCATACTAAAACTACTAGTTTACAAAATTATATAATATGTACTAATATTAGAGATGTTAAATGTTATCCATATTCGACGACGGACACCCAATCCGAAAAAAATAGTAAAAACCGGTTAAAATGCGTGTGAAAACGGATGGCCAACTACCTGAATGCTCAATCGCTCTAATTTCCTCATCGGTCTTCTCATTTTTTATACTCTTCCGGTCGTTCTAACCGCTAAAAGCATACCGGTCTTCCCATAAACACAAAAAATTTCACCTGATTTACCCTCTTAATCCATTAGATATCAATAACTTAGATTTGGACGAGAGTCTACATGAAAACTGACATGGATATTTTGGGTTACAAATCAGATGACAGGTGGATTCATCCACCCACATCCATTATCAACCCAAAAATAATTGAATCAAATGCAAACTTTTTCATTAAAAAAATGTAAATTTTAACCAAAATAACCGTGTAAAATTATATGTTAAAATTTTTAAAGATAATATATACTTTTTAATATAAAAAAAGGGGTATATTTTACTTAACGTATTTTCAAATTGAAGGGAAAAACCAATATGGGGGGAAAATAAAATTTGGGGACAAATATTTTTGCATGGAAAAGACGGCAATTAACTTGTTTTCAGCCTTATTCTAACGCTGATCCCAATACAGCCCAAAGCATTTAATTCTGAGCAATTAAATATTTAAAAACAATAATTGAATAAATACAAAATGTCCATATAAAAAAGTAAATGCAAAAAATGGAGACCACTTTGAATTTCACCCCCGCATACAGCAACCCCTCCCCAAAATTAACGCACGCCCACTCTCTCATTTCGAATGATCCACATGGGTGTCCTGCAAAAGATCGATGACCTCCAACATTTAACCTTATTCTTTCTATTCGGATATTCCAAAGTGGATCCCAATATGATTATAACTAATTAACCCCTTTTAATACTCTGGTTTGTAATTATCACTACAAATTGCTACTAATAATGTTCATTATAAGGTGGCTGGAAAAAGTCTTTCTATCACATGGGTTTAGATCAGCTTTTCGATCTTCAACACGTGTCCGTGACTTGCACGGCATGGCTACTATCATTGTATGTTATCATCCCCATCAGATTCTTCGTACCGTTAAAGTCCGATACATACGGATGTACGTTAGACTCAAACCCGACCCAAAACCCGACCCTAAACCCGATAAGACTGTTATAAAGACAATCAAAGATTAAAAAAATAAGTACAAGATGAAAATGAAGGCACTATATACAAAAATTGTAAAAGTCCGATACATACGGATGTCCGTTAGACTCAAACATGACCCTAATTCCGTTAATACCGTTACGAAGACAATCAAAAAAAGTACAGGGTGAAAATGAAGGTACAGTATACAAAAATTGTAAGAGAGTAACATATAAGCTTGATGAAGAAAGACTTTAGAACATTAACTTTTTGACAAATGGATTACTAGCATTTTATGGGGTTTAGATGGATCCAAAGGAGGATTGAAAGTGACGAGATGGGGAAGTTTTGGAAAGAGAAAATGACTGCGAGAAAGAAAACAAAAAAGAAAAGGGAAAAAAGAAAATAAATTCATACGGAAATATGAGGGTGAAGAAAATAGTTAATGCGTAGCAACAAAATACTAAAATTACTCAGTGATTGATAGTACCAGCTAGGAGAGAACTGGCAGCATGATTTGAATTGTTTCTCTGAATTTATGCACTTCCAAGCTGCCAGCAGAATCAGAAGAGCAGATCGATGCAGACATACCTTAAGCCTATTTCGGTGGCTGGAAAACTACAAAGTTTTTAAGCACAAATTTCCTTCTCTCTTCACAAAAGGGAAAAAAGAGTATAGTATAAATGAACAGGAAAATTTTGGTTCTTCTCTTTCCCTTCTTAGCTCGAATTGAATTCAAGGACAGTTTACCGCAGAAGGGATTTTAATCCGTATATGGGAAAGAAAGAACAAACTGGACTTGGATCTTCTCATTGGAGTCATTCCCAGATTGAACTTACAGTAGATGATTGAATAGAGAGAGGTAAGAGAATCTACAGATTAGCCTAACCAAATAGGGAATTCATTCCATAATTTCAACGCTAGCTAACAAATTTTAAGGAAAGGAGAAACTAGAATTTACTGGAAAGCTGAAATTTGACTACAGATTTACTTGCTACCTTATTTATTAAGCTGCTCTGATCATATCCAGTCTAATTTTAAGCGCTTTTGCTTTGTGAATATACTCTCCCTATAACTTGGCCTGCAAAAGCACTTTTTTCAACACCTCTCTCATGGCTTTACAGGAACCCACTCGTAACGACCTTTCAAAGGAACGCCCTTCGCGACATCGAAATTGTACCTGCAGAAAATTACATGTACAACGGTTTTGATAAACGGCACTCGGAACTTCAACTCAAATTCATTTGGAATTGTACGATTATTGTTGAAAATGTGGATTGTAACTTACTTATCCGAGAAGCGTTTCTGGAGATTCTTCTCTGCAGCAGATAAGAAATCCTCAATTTCCACTTCCGATGGCATCTTGTTGACTGCTGATCTATGAAGAGAATTTGCCTCCATCAGAGACCTGACTGCTACCGTCGACTCCATATCACCGGATTCTTCAGAGCAAGGTTCGGTCGATGGAGTTGTTTCGCTTCTGTAAGGTTTGAAAACGGAATACGAAATTGTGAGCAAGGTATGAAGCGTGTATATATATTGGAGTTGAATGAAGAAGAGGGAGAAAATGAGAGTTAATATCTGTGTAAATGTAACATTGCTGTTGGGAAAAAAAAAACGAAGAATTAAAAGCGGAACGTTTCAAGGAATTTGGATCAGTCGTTTCATTTTTGAATTTCGAAATTCATCATAATAACAGTTACATAGTGAAGATTGAGATCAAATCAAAACTTCAAAAATTTTTAAAATAGATATCAAATTAAAAACAAATCCAACCTATATGTGCCGCCGGAAAGCGTCAACGTCGCAAGCTGAGCACTCTCAGTCTGCCTCTGCAATTTCCAAATTTAAAGAAAAAGAAGACATTAATTAAGAGATGAGAAGTTAAGTGGCAAAAGAAAAACAGCAAAACAACTGCAAGCGTTTATCGAGAAAGAACACTGAAATTCCAGAGCTCAGAAGGCGCATAAATATCCAACTATATATCCAAGTACGCACACAATTGAAGAAAGTACACCAGAATTGAAGTTGTTTTTTACCGTTAGATCTGTAATTGATCGCTGAGCAACGAGTTGAACAGAGGCGTTACTCGAGCAACAAGACGCCGGCTCAGAGCAACAGCTGGCTAAGCCATCAGGTAGGAAAATAGATTCCGTCGCCGCTCCGTTCATCACTCTCCGACGAGTATTGCTTCTAAATTCAGCAAGCTCAGAGTTAGTAGCGAAGTCCAATTCTCCATCTCCTTCCTCTCTGCTCCTCTTATCCGCCATGTCCGAGCTCGTTTTCCCCGTCCTGACGCTCCCATCGTCGATCAGCTCCGGCAATTCCGCAACTGAAACTTCCAGTACGCTTCCGCATTTCTTCGAAAACCTGTCCATCCTTTGTTTGTTGTGGTCAATTATGAGTGATCTTCTTCCTCTACACCATGAGCGTCGTTAGCTTTTTGATAGAGAAAGGCGAAGGTGAAAGGGAGAGCTTTGTTGTCAGGAAGAGAAATGCAAATTAAAGGCAAAACCAGAATGGACGGTGACGATTTGATGTGATGATAAAGGAAGAAAACGAGTGGTCCAAACTTGGCCGTTACAGTAACGGGGAATCTTTTGAAGACTTGGTTAGTGGAAACTGTGACGGCGCCGTTATAAGAAAGAGAGGTGGTTGTGGGATGAAGCGACAAAGAAAGGCTATGGCCTGTGGGCATATTTGCTCCACTGCCTACAGCCGGTACCGGTAGAAGAGAGATAGTGAAAGGGGTAAATCTGTAAATTAACGTGATTATAGCTTTAAAGTTTGAAGATGCAAACGAATCGTTTTGGTGTCAGAGGAGGAGGATCGTGGTATTGTTAGAACATCAATTCACGAAACCCTTTGTGTTGTTTATTTATAATTCTTTATTTGTATTTTGCATGAAAAGTTCAAAATTAAAGCTTTGGCTTGGTAAATTACTAAGGGCCCGTTTGGTTCCAACTCCGGAATCAGAATGAAAAAGAATTTGAAATTCTATGGAATCATTCCTTGAGTTTACATACAAAATGCACTTGTCTCCCCATATTTTGTTACCTATAGGGTATCAAAAGTAATCAAATTCAAATTCAATTACTTCAAATGACAAGGAATGATTCCAAAAACTTTTATGAACATGGATATACGTATGAACTAGATTCGTTTCCATTCCGTTTCCGATTCCGGAGTTCCAACCAAACAGGCCCTAATTGTTTATATATAGAGAGAGTTCATTAAAAGATAGTATGTTTTTAATAAGTTAATATGAGTGAAAATACGAAGTTTATTGTAAAGGTAATAAACTGTGAGGATATGGAACAAATTTATTGTAATGCAATTTTAGTCCATATTGTTATATGTACAAGTTTATGCATGTATGGTTTGTAAACGTGATCTTAGATATACTATTTGGTACGTTAGCTTAGGTTATATTTTGGATCAACCTGCCATGTGTTAAAGAAAAATAAAAGGCTCAATGGGACGAACCTCACTTGATCAATATAGGTTCTAATGGCTGGGTTGGTTCATGAGGTGAGAGAATATATATGGCCTGAGGTTCGACCAAAGGCGAGACATGCACCCGAGCCTCAACTGATACTTTTTCCTCCGTTTGGTGGTGCTTTCATTGTCCGGTCTCTACTCTAAAGTAAAAACGCATAGTTTAGAAGAGTTATATATTCTCTTGGGAGCTTGGTCTCCGGTCGATAATCTTTGAGACGGATTTTTAACTGGCTATCAAACTCATTAAGAACTCCATTACTGACCACCATCCTCTTGCTAGTCTGATACGTATCTGCCATAACTATATGAAAAGAGATTGAAATATCCAGTTTCGGTATACATCTTGCGGATTTTATTACTAGTTATGTTTTGAACTCTCCTATTGGATTGAATGTATTGTCTGACCCGCCAGATGGTGTAGTTGATTTTTTACTTGAAGATGTAAGGGGTCGGGCTATCCCCCGTGTGATGATCAATTAGCACTCTTTTCAATTAATAAAAGCGCGTCTAGATACGCCGGAGACCACTGCCTCTCCTTTCCACAAAAAAAAAAAGAGATATATTCTCATTATTGTGAATTGTGAAATTGTGACAGTTAGATGTAATATGGAGGGTTTCATCGTACGTGGAGACACTTGAGCATTAATTATCGACGTTAGAGCATTTCATCATCCGACCCACAAGTCTCTCAAGTGTAGCCATCTGACTCAGTTGAGCTTTGCCGACACGCATTAAGGCCGCTAAAACGATCGGACGAGATATAGTTTAGGGTTTCTCATCAAATGTCATAAGGCCGATAAACCAATAAGTTAAGACCCGAAATCAAACTGTTTTGATATCATTCGAATTTCCGAGTCAGATGTAACATGGAGGAGTTCGTCAAATGATACACATTAGGTATGAACCCAACATATAAGCCTACTGAAATTCCAGTAAAACTAATTGGCAATAGGAGAATTACCTTTAACAACTTTATATACTAGACTCGTTAATTATTCATTTATTATATCTGTAACTTTATATACCTTCACTTAAGGTTGGCACGTTCATTGTACATCGTCTCTCCTGATTTAGGGTTTATGATCCCCTTGAGAGTTTTAGTTGAGAATTTATAATGCTTAATTGTGCGAGGTTTTTCGTGTAATTAAAAGGTTGGCACGTTCGAGATGGTTATTTCCGACTCCAAACTGGACCTTCATTTTTTTGACGAAGTCCAGATTAGACATGTTTTCAAAGAAGTAAACTGTGTTGCAGACTGACTAACCTATCTGGGAATTTCGACACCCAACACCAACTTTTCTGATGATCTTTAACTTGTGTTCTCATCCGTAAGGATGCTTTAGGATGGACTACCTCTAGAAGATAGTCCAATCTAACCGTTTTCCGTTATTAAATAAAAAGGTTTGATTCATTTCAATATCTAAACGTACTACTTGCTAATTTATCTTTTAAATTCGGTGGGTCTAAGACGCGGAGGGTTTGCATGCAAAAGTGAACCTATACACACAAGCTTTTAGGGTGCCATCCTAAAACCAGTTGACAATAGAAGGAGTAACCCTAAGACGTGGATGTTCCAGTCTAAAACCAATTAACAATATAAGGAGTAGACCTAGGGCTTACATGTTAGGTTCATGTATTATCATATTGTCGGTGTGGAACATTTCCACACTTAACACTACTCCAACGCGTACGAATATTTTTTTTCTACTAAAACTCAAATTATATCATTTTGATTTTCAAACCGCCTTTGAATATCCATCCGATTTTTAAAAAAAATACCAAGCGAGCCCTAAAGCTAATAACCGGAGCTAGCCATAAGTTTGGTAAGCTTTACATACTCTAGTAAGGACATCCTTATCAAGTGATGTTTAAAAAGATATTGAAGAGACTTTATAAGAAATAACAATAAAGAATTGAAAAAAGCTCAAGCATCATGATTCAAATATGATCTTCAAAAATCCCAAAACATCTAAATTAACACTTTGTTTATAAAACTTTTTGAAATCATTCATTCAAGTTGAACTAATCGAAGTAGAATTTGATTACTTATGATACCCTATATTTAAATAAGATGGGTGAAGCAAATATATTTTGCATGAAACCACGAAACATTATTCAAAAAAATTTATGAACAAGATACACATATGGACTTAATTCATTTATATTCCATTTCTTTTTTCAGACTTCCAACCAAACGGGGATGGATTTAAAACAATTTTAAAAAATTTTCAATTGCCTCACTATATCCATGATAAAACTTTATCATATATTTTAAGAATTTTATAGCAAAGAACTTGAAAGTTTCAAACTGCCGAGGTTTCTAGTGAGTTTTATGATTACTTTTTTGATTTCGGAAGGAGCGTCAGCGATCCCAGCGCATCTAACCGCGTTTATATTAATAAAAAGAGTTAAGTAGTATGTGAACGGAAAATAGTTCGACCCTTTACATCATTAGATAATATGATCACTATTCTCTTAGATGTATCACACAATACATGCAAGTCCAAAGGCAAGGCATAAGTATAAAAAGCAAGATAATCCGCAATTTTATTTCCGGTGGACTTTGTTATTTTTAATTTTTCAAATGCAATTAACTCTTTAAAAAAAACGTTAAAATAATTAGATTTTCGGACATCACCTCGCTGTATCCATGATATAACTTCTACATACCAAATATACTATTGGATCGAGGACATGGAACATATAATTTTTTTTGTTTGATATTGTTTTTTATGTTGCTTTTTTTTCTTCTAGAGATTAGAAGTTATATAATGTTTTGTACTAGTAAATTATTTTAAACAAGTTTAAACTGTGTTGGCATACGACTTTGTTTATAATATTCTTTTTATTAAAAATCAAAGTAATGTTTTAATATTAAAAAAATTATGAATTACATAACTATTATAACTAATTGTAGGGGAAAAAAGCCATCTTTGTTAAAGTATTTTATAATGGATTCAATTAGAAATTTGTTGAAGTTTAACTTAATGTATATAATAAATAATAAATATTATCATTTTGATAGTTGATTGGAGAAAAAAAATATTTTTTTTCCTTCCAATAGTTACCTTTTTTAGCAAATTTATCTTATAAAATCTTTTTATAAAAATATCCTCCAACAAGACGCATACTATATTTTTATTAATTTGTAATTTATAAAAGGGAAATTTCGGATGGTACCCTCGTGGTTTGGGGTTTTTCAGATTTTGCCCAACAGTTTTTTCGAGTTCGGATGGTACACCTAAGTTTATGTTGTTTTCCGAATTTTGCCCAAATTCATTAAACTTTTTCAAATTTCATTAAAAACATGCAAAAGAAAATAAACTAAAATTAAAAAACAAATTAAAATATAAAAAAATGATTTATTTATTATAAAACAAATTAAAAAAAGTTACTGTTCACTTTATTTTTAAAATAAATAAGTCATTCTTTTGTATTTTAATTTATTTTCGAATTTTAGTTTATTTTCTTTTGCATGGTTTTAATGAAATTTGAAATTTTTTAATAAATTTGGGCAAATATTACCGTACTTATAATTTCTTTAAACATAAAAATTATATTATATATTTCTAGTCAACATTTTAAGATGTGAACTAAAATCCTGAATATCAAATATTACCGTACTTACATATCAACTTACGTTGAATTTTCTAAATAATCTTTTAAAATTTTGAGAGAAAAAAATTTAACCTCAAAATTTTAAATTTTGACCTATACTTAAAAACTGAATTTCTATATCATTATAACACTTTATATTATCTGTATAAATTGAAAAGTCGACTATATTAAACTTTGTCAGTATTTTTTATATATTTATTGACTACTGTATTATTATTTTTATTTCTGAAATATTATTTTTAGATATAAAATTACTAAAAGAACATGGTGCATAAAAAAGTTACTGTTTACTTTATATTTAAAATAAATAAATCATTCTTTTGTTTTTTAATTTTAATTTATTTTCTTTTGCATGAAATTTGAAAAAGTTTGATGAATATGGGCAAAATCCGAAAAACAACATAAATTTAGGGGTACCATCCGAACTCGAAAAAACTGTTGGGCAAAATCCGGAAAACCGCAAACCACGAGAGTGCCCTCCGAAATTTCCCTTTATAAAATTAAAAAAATCATATATAATCCAAAAAAAACATATTTTATCGTTGCATTACAGGCAACTACAAATCAATCTACATAACGTTACACCACGTATAGTTGAGTAAATTACGGTTGAAGTTATAAAAAAAAATAATATATGAAGTGGCTAGACAATGTTCACATGGTCATTAAATTGAGCCATAACGGGGGTAACAGTTTGGTAAGTTGGCAGATATTAAATGCACGCTTTTGCATTTTATTTCCCCTAAAATAACGCTTTGGTAAGTTTTGTTAACCAAGTACGTACAATGTTTCGTAATTATTACTATTATTTTTTGTTTATTTTTGGATTATGTCCACCAAAACAAAATTTTTTTTTATAATAAATATATTGGTCTTCTGCAAAATGAAAATCTTTCTTGGGACAGACGACGGAACAATGTCGCACGTACGTACGTGTATTTACTATGTCCTTCATAATATGTAGATAACTATAATTTCAGACTTACAGTACCATTCTTATTATGGATTGAACCGTGGAAGAGTCCGATACAGACGGACAGAGAGAACGGGAGGCGTGGGTATACGAGTGCACGTGTGCATTAGACTCAAGGCCAAAACATAAATCCGATGAGATTTCATCCTAAAACCAAATGACAATAAGAGAAATATGATCGGAATGTCCCTAACTTTCGAGTGCAACTAGGGTATATAGACCGAGTTGCACTTGTCCACTCGCGAGCCGAAGATAGGCTACCCGCTCTGATACCATGTCAGAGTCCGATACAGATGGATCGGTAGAGCGGGAGTCATGTACATACGAGTTCACATGCGCATTAGTCTCAAGCTCAACACATAAACCTGATGGTGTTTCATCCTAAAATCAAATGACAATAAGAGGAGTAACCCACCAACCTTATATACTAGTCTCGAAATGTCATCAGCTTTCGATATAAGAACTTATTATCTCCAACGTCCAGGATCATAACTTATCGACATTGATTCCGGTGATCATTGGGTTTTTCGTCCTTAAAAGACAATGTTTACATACTTGTATAATTAGCCTTGTCTAAGTGAACTATCCGACCATGTGTCACGCTCTTAATGGTCAATCAAGTCATATACACATGCTTAAAGGAGTGTGTGGATAAAAAATATGATGCACATGTAAACATATACACAACTAATTATGTAATATTGTTGGATTAATCTCGTACCTTTTTTTTCATTTCATCTTTGACTTATTCGATCAATCCTACTACGATAAACCCTTAAAAAAAAGAATGATATTTTATGTCAACATATTCAAACTTTATATAAAAAAATCCAATGATTAAGTTTTGATGAAAAAAATAAAACTGCCAACTAACTTCTATAATCAACGTCACTTCCTCCGGGTAAGAAAACTAACTTATCTTCCATGATTGCGCCCTAATTTGATATGATCATTTATCTATTTCAAAATTTAACCGAATGTTATTTACCCATGGTAAAATCTAATGGATGTTAAAGAACACCACAATGCGATAATAAGGTCTCACATCAAAAGATGGAGACACCCCAAGCCCAACCCATAAATCCGAGAAGGTTCCATCATAAAACCAATTGACAATAGGAGGAGTAGTCCACCGACCTTATATACTAATCTCGGAATATTCACATCTTTCGATGTGAGACCTTATTATCTCAAACAGTTATATATGCATCAACGGCATTATATCTATATCCGAATGTTAAATTTAGACTCAACACTAAAATCAAATTTATGGGCATGATATTAGATAATCTAATGTGTTTATAAAGTGACTTTTTTTTTTATTTTTATTGCAATATATGAGTTGCTATGCTTAAATGATACAGCAAGGCGGTAAAAAAATACATTATCTGGAAATAATATGGTAACATTATTTGTTAGAGTATGATCACATGACTCACATGGACAAACCTTAAAAAAGGTTCGACCTAGCTACCTACAAATCTAGGTAGCAAAAATACAAATTGCATGTTTATAGAAAACTACTCATTATATACATTAATGGCCCGTTTGGTTTCAACTCCGAAAACGGAAACGGAACGGAAACGGAATGAAAACGAATTTAGTCCATATATACATCCTTATTCAGAAAATTTTATGGAATCATTCATTGTTGTTTAATGCAAAATGCACTTGCTTCCCCCACATTTTTTTACCCTATAGGGTTCAAAAGTAATCAAACTCTCCTCAAATTACTTCAAACTATAAGGAATGATTCCAACAATTATCATGAATTAGGGTATACGGAAACGAAATGGAAACGAATTTAGATCCGGCGGGTCTAATAACATGGAGGGGTGCATGTTCATTGACCCTACGCACACAAGTCTACAAAGTATTACCTAAAATTAATTGTTTATAGGAGGAGTAACTCGTGAACCTTATATGATAGTCTCACCACCTATGTGTTGTCGATGTGGGACACGATCTTCCATACCAACACCCCTCAAGTGTTAACTACGTGAACTATTTAATAATTGACACATTTTGTCTCGGGTTGAGCATTTCAATCTTGTATAGCTTGCACAATTTTTTTGCCGGATTTTACATTTTATTCTCTTATAGCTAATCCCCAAACACAATTTTTTCCCACCGGATTTTGAATTTAATTTTCTTTTAGCTAATCTTCGAAGTCATAAAAACGGATCTAGATCGGAATTGCTGATACAATTATAATTTTTGGCTATATTCAATTGGTCCAACAATGTGAAAGATACACATTCGGTGAGTCGTACAACCCCGAAGCTCCCTTGCACGGAAACTGACACAAATATGGAACGGACACGCGGGAAACAAAAAGCGACAATCCTAAAGTCCTAGAAAATGGACACGACATAATATATAAACAATATATCATTTTAAAGCTATTGTAAAAAAGAATTTTTGTATAATAAAAAAGAGACACTTATACGATATAACTAGTGACACATGCACGTGGCATTAAGTGTAAAAGTATTGATAAAAAAAATAGATTGATTTGGTTAATTGATATTGAGGTAGTAGTTATAAATGTCTTGTTCACCTTAAAATGCAAAAAAGAAAAGAAAGTGTAGTAGCAATGGATGTCTTGTTCATTTCTTTTGTATCCCTCTTGAGGCCACGTTGAGTCATCCATGACCTTGATTTGGATACGTTCGGCCCATTCCCGGTGTTAAAAAAGTGTCTTGACCGTGTTCTCTCACTTTAACCGTGTTTGAGAAGTTTTCGGATGCTTCCAAGTTTTCGACACGGGAGGACACGAAAAAATGGCACTTCTAGAGGTTTTCATGCTTCATATCCCCAAAGGTATATCTTAAAACAACCGATTATAGGATTATTTTGTAGTTAGAGCTTCTATCAAACACATTATTTTCTACTCTCAACACGAATTTAACAATAAAAAAGAGCATGTGAACAATCCATCAACCTCATATATAGAACCATATATTTGTTTATTATCGATAAAAAAGAGCATATGAACAATCCATCAACCTCATATATAGAACCATATATTTGTTTATTATCGATATAAGATATTTTCTCATAGCCTAGTTAGGGTTCGTTTGGTAACTCATTTTCATTAGGTTATGAAAGGTTTTCAATCTTAAGGGAAAAACATAAAATATGAAACGAGTTTTTGGTAGTCCAAACTTATGAAACCTTGAAATTTTCTTATATTATAAGTTACATGGAGGAAGCTTACGAAAATTATAGTAATTTATTGAATGACATGTTACAAATATAATGCTATATAAATTCATATTTAATATAAAATAAACCTTTTTTGGAAAATTTAACTTACATCAACTCTAATAAGATTTGTTCTTCCTAACACCGTCAAACCTATCAAAATGATAAGTTTATTTATAAATTTCTGTCGTGTCCTGTTTTCTATGGGTTTTAGGATTACCGCTTCTCGATTTGAAAGAAGTTGTTGAAATAGGCTTTTTTTTTATTGTAAGCTTTTGTTTTGTATACCCTTCTTTCTTTTCTTTTTTTTTTACCACTTTCATTAATGTTAGATAAAAGTAATTAATCCCCTCTATTAAAAAAAATATGAAACGGACATATATGGTTTTTGGTTGAGTTTCTAGTATGAGTATCCGGTATGAGTTTTTGGTATGATTTTTTGTTGAGTTTATGGTATGATTTATAGTATGGTTTCTGGTTAAGTTTCTACTATGGTTTCTGGTATGAGTTTTTGGTATGGTTTTTGGTTGAATTTTTGGTATGATTTCTAGTTGAGTTTCTGATATGAATTTCTGGTTGAGTTTTTGGTATGATTTCTGGTTGAGTTTTTTTGTAAGGTTTCTGGTTGAGTTTTTTGTATGAATTTCTAGTTGAGTTTCTGGTTGGGTTTTTTGTATGAGTTCCTGGTATGATATTCTGGTACGTTTCTCGTTTAGTTTCTAGTATGATTTTCTAGTATGAATTTTTGGTATGGTTTCCGGTTGAGTTTCTGGTATGAGTTTCTGGCATGGTTTCAAGTATGAATTCCTACTGTTAATCTCCCCATAAGCTAAACCCTCAATTTCTCTCTCCTCTTGCTATAATTCATTCATAGTCTCTGCAAATTCATCCATGGTGTTCCACTGTTCTAATAAATATGACACACACAACACAAACTCGACACAAACAACACAAGGGAATTTGGGAAGAATGAAACTGAATCACCACATGCAAACAACTTCTCACCTTTGTCGAATGAGCGCAACACAAACAATACAAATTAGGGTGTCTAATCGGGATTAATGACACTGGATGATAAGAGAGAACATTGAGAGAGAATCGAAATCAAAATGATTTTGGGAAGAAGAAAACTGAATTAGTGAACGAAACTAGATCGGACGATAGAACGAAATCGAATGATTTTGGGGAAGAAGAACATCAAGATAAAATCGATTGAAACTGGAATATCTCCTGTGTTACAGACTTTGAGAAGAAAAATGGATTAAAAATCCTGATAATTGTATAACTGAGAAGAAGAGGAGAAGAAGAATCCCTAAATTTAGAAGGTTGATAACTGTTTGGGTTCAAAACCCTAGCTTTGAACAATAAAAAAATTACGAGTATATTTACAAAATGTGTTTATGTTATGAGCTTATTTAATATATCAATATTTGTAAAATGTATACCTAGTGAATTTAGCCTCTTGATTTCTAGCCGTGTTCGTTTCCTTTTTGTTACATATTTTAGTTACTCAATAAATTTCAACTTCGACTATCAATAATATTCGACTTCAATTTCAACTCCGATAAACTAATGAATTCCAAACTAACCTTTGATTACTTTGATTAAAAAAAAAAAAAAGGAGATGCAATAGACATATATGTTGGCACGGAAAGCTAGACCAAATTGAGCAAAACGTAAGAGGGCTTTTCGTGGGGAATGTGAAACAACTTTTAAAGGTGGAGTTTAGTGCATAACATAACAAATTTTAATCACAATAAAGAGTGGGCCAAATTATTATGTCCCCAAATCTAAATATTCTCAAATTAAGGGCCACAAGATCTGTCTTTTTAACTTTTTTACCCTTTCGATCCTTTTTAGTTTTTACTACCACGCAGGTACATCCATGATACACCTGCAAATTCATACTACATAGTACATACTGTCATGAAAGTCTACGTCGACCCAAAAAATATCAAACATAGATATACCCGAGAACGGTACTCCATCTTTTAGACTGACTAAACTTTGGTATCTCGTCGTTAAACTATCAGAACGGTACATTAGCTATTGAGCCCGATCAAAGATTAGTATATGGATTACTTTTCACATGTTAAGTTAACACAACAACTTTGCCCCTACAAATTTCTCTTATGTTTCTTGTTGAATAAGTATGTCTTGTATGCCTCATTGCAACCGTCTTAACCCTTTTACTTAACTGTGAATAGTAATTTAGATACCAATATTTGGTCGAATTCAATAGATGAGGTACCGTTCTGATAGCTTAAATGACGAGGTACTAAAGTTTAGTCAGCCTAAAAGATGGGTACTATTTAAGCAATTTTCTCTAAATATAAATTACATCACAATCGAATATTGTGAAATTCCGACCGCACGTATGAGTGTAGTTGTAGGTAGACCCGCCCAACATTTCAAAGTCCGATGCAGACGTACCCTAGAACGGGGTCAAGACCAACACATAAACTTAACGGGGTTATATCCTAAAACCAATTGATTATACGGGGAGTAACCTACCAAACTTGTATACTAGACTTGAAATGTCCTTATCTTTTGACGTGAGAACTTATTGTCTTCAACACAAAATATAAGTCAATCGCAACACATAAGCCTAATGATGTTAATTTTCTCCTAGAGCCAAATGTTAATATGTGGATTAACCCACTAACCTTATATATTAGACTCGTTGTCATTTTTATTATCGATGTGGAAGCATTTCACCTTAAAGCCGACTAACCCAATTGAACTGACTATTATGATGCATGGGATCGAACTACATTGATACCATGTAAATTTTTTTACGGATTTATGTCTGAACACACATGTGCATATACGGATATACCCGAAAACAACTCACAAGCTCATTGAAGATTCATCCTCAAAACCAATAGACAATGAAAGTAGTCACCAAACTTATATACTATATTGGAAGATATTGAGAATATTTGAATACAATATTATCTCGTTATATTTATATATTGTATAAAGACAAAAGCATTTAGAGTCACGTGTCATTCATTTATACATCAGAAGCCACATGTCATTTTTATTACAATTTATCTTTTACTATTTTTATTCGTTTTATATTTATTATATATATTCATTAACTACTATTTTTAACATATAAGTCGAGATGAAATAAAATATTTTTAATTTAAAAAATCAATAACTACATAATTGATATTTTACCTTCTAAAGACATTTTAATTTTTTTTAAATGTTGATAAGTAGCCACCAAAATTTTTTTTTTTAACTCAAATCTCGAGACTAACCACTTAAGGAGTCTAGCACCACATCCCACTAGACCAACTGAGTATTAGTGACATTTTAGATTTTGATAAACAAATTGTTTCTCATGTGAACATTTCCTAAAATACTCGATTGTACAAAATTTTTTTCAAACTTAATATTTAAATTATCAAAAATTAAAATATATTACGTTATAATAAACAAAAAATACTTTTAATTACGATTGTTAGAAAATATAATTATAAAAATATATTTCACGTTAATTTAAAAAAAAAAACTCGTGCAAAGCACGGAAAATAGAATAGTTAGGCTAGTTTATCTTTGATTTTATCCTTATAACCTTTATTATTCTCTTCTTGCTATTTAGTAATCTTATATAATAGATAATAATAACATTAATATATATGTGGTTCCATTTCCACAATTTTTTTGATTTTTCCTACCAGAATTTATCATACTTAAGGTTGTCCATACGGTCCGGACCGGACCGTAAAGTCACGCACCAGACCGGACCGTTTCAGTACCATTATAAAATGGTCCATGGACCGGATCGAACCGTAACGATCCGGTCCAACACGGTCTGATCCAATATGGTTCAGTCCCTACCGTTTAATATATATTTTTTTATATTTTTTTAAATATATATTTTTGTATGTATTAAACCCGGTCCAGTTCTGGACCGGACCGTACCGGAGCATTACGGTCCCGGACCGAATCGGACCGTAATATCTTGGACCGGACCAGACCGAGAATTTTCAATTACGCTCCGATTTTCCGGTCCAGTCTCAGTGTGGGCAGCCCTAATCATACTAGAGTACGAGTTTGTTTATTCTCAATTTAATCCTCCATAAATATAAAAAAAATATTATATTGAGAAGTTTTCCTTTAAGTATTTGGCCGTGTAAATACTGTTCAGAACTAGTGTATTACCCGCACTTTGTGCGGGTTGAGTTTTAATAAATATTTAATACTTAGAAATTTATATATATATTTTTTAAAATAAAAATCTGAAGAATGAAATTATAATCATTATTATGAATTTTAATTCTCTTTTAAGTATATATCTCTTCTAATTAACTATATTTTTAAATTAATTTGTTAAGATATTTTTTTTGGTAAAATAATATATAAAAGTTTAAAAACTATTTTTATAAGAATATTTATTTAAATATTTTTAAAAAAATTTATAAATCAATTTCCAATTTATATTAACATTTGAAAATCATTTTTTAAAGTAATTTTTTAGGCTTCGAGAAACATGACGTTAACACGTAACAATAGAGGCTTCTGCTTTAGTAGATATATATGGTGTCAGAAAAAATATATTAACGATTTATTTTTTTATCGTATTTTCTGAAATCCATAGTAAATTAAAATGATTAATTTTTCAAAAAAAAAAGTATTAAGAGTAAAATAATGAGAGAAAAAGGTGGGCCATTTTTCTGGATAAAAGATCCACGTATATTCTCTTCTTTTTGCGGTGATTAAATAATTAATTATTACTTTAAGGTAACTATGAAAATAAAATAAGATAATATAGTTGGGTATTACCTCGATTTCAGAAGAGGCTAATGATTGTGACGCAGGTGAAATCTGCCCATTTTCCTACCTAATAATATAAATTTAAATAAAAATAATAATTATACTTATTTCAATGCTGCTCACTTGTAGTGCTTAATTCCTGCACATCACAATGTATATTATAATCAAATTCTTCTTTATAAAGATATTGAAGATGGCATTTTTTTTATATTAAAATGTAACAAAATAGGGTTGTGCTAATTGTTTAAACTATTAAGGAATATATGTTAGCTATATGGTATCAATATGTACATAATTGTGGACACAATGAATCTTTTAGGAGGCAAATTCAAATTCTCATGATTAACTTATTAATTTTATATTATGGGGTCGTTTGGGAACCAGTTTTCGAAAAATTTGTAGAGCTTATCAAATTTATGGAGAAAAAAATAGGGTATAAAAAAAATGAGTATTTTACGAGTTCAAGCTATTTTTTATATAATGGAAAGCAGTTAGGTTGAACTATCTTCTAGAGGTAGTTCATCCTAAAACATTCTTACGAACGAGAACACAAAGTTAAAGATCATCAGAAAAGTTGGTGTTGGGTGTCGAAATTCCCAAAGCGATTAAGAGTTCAAGCTTATGCAGTTTATGCTAGTTGTGGTAATTTTACATTCACATCGGCTTTAAGTTTTATTCTTCGGTCACCCGTCAAACTTATAAATAACTAATTTGTTCATTCAATTGTATATTTCAGTTACTTAATAAGTTTTATCTTCAACTGTCAATAACTTTCACAACTTTGATAAGCTAATGGTTTCCCAAAAGACAAATATTCTACCGGCTCATGAAAGCTTACAAAACTTATGGAAATAATATTAGGGAAATGGATATTTTAGAACACCAATTTACGTAAATTATGACAATTTATTATAGCTTATATTTTTCATTTCATAAACTACATGGAAGAAGCTTATGAAGATTATTATATCTTAGTGAATGATAGATATGCTACTAATATGAGAGTGTGTCTTCTTCATTACAAGGAAAATGACCGTGCTCTTGGTTCATGAAAGTGTATCCCTAATTATTTATGTGTTTGACTTTATTGTTCATTCATTTATATGAACATACAACGTGAATTTTTTTATGAACAGTATAACGTACCTCTGAAATTGTTATATTTTTTCTGTGTTGAATAAAAACTTAAGAGGTATAATTGTTTGATTGATAATAACGTAGGAGGAAAGGTTTTTAATTAGGGTTCAAAACTCCTAAATTCTGTAGTGTATTATGTCAAATACCAATAAGCTTTTCAAAATTATAAAGTTTCACAAAATTTACACTATATTTTTTCGAACATGTAACGTGAATCAAGGGGTATAAACCATTACACATACGGAAGTAACGATTATCAACATACTTATCAATTGATTAACTGGTTTTACTAGCATAAATAACCGCATATTATTCGTCAATAATCGAGAATTAAGAGCTAGTATAATAAAAGTACGCATTAACTTTATGTTATACAAAAATACACGTATCGATAAAGACGTCACTGTTCCTTTAAAGCTTATTATTTAAGTGTGGAGTCATTATCGAAAACATGGTATATTTGTTATCATCTTGGACATTTTTTTCAAATTTAATCCACAAATAGTTTACCTAATGAATCAATAGATAAGTAAGTTGATTTTAGTCAACCAATGAAATCAGTATGAAGAAAAACACAAACACATATAATAAGCTTCTTCTTCACATTCATTATAAATTCAACCATGTTCATCCATATATGTATATATATGTACAATTTGTAACTTGTTAAGCATGTTCAATAAGGCTAATAATAACGAAAAGTCACACCTACTCCTAACAATTTCCAAGCACTACTTTGCTTCCCCTACCTATCATCGTACCTTATCTTGTTTTGACTTTAGTAATTTATTATTTATATGGCAATTAGGGTGTGTGTAGAGAAATTAAGTAAAGGATGGGTAGAGCACCGAGTTCGTTTGAGCATGGGGTGAAGAAGGGGCCATGGACGCCCGAGGAAGACAAGAAGTTGACGGATTACATAGAGAGACACGGTCATGGAAGCTGGAGAGCTCTCCCCAATCTCGCGGGTCTGAATAGGTGTGGAAAGAGTTGCAGGCTTCGTTGGACTAACTACTTGAGGCCGGATATCAGGAGGGGTAAATTTACTCAAGACGAGGACCAAACTATAATCCATCTTCATTCTCTCCTCGGAAATAAGTAAGTAGTAATCTTTATCACGTTCATTCCTTCTTCTTCTTTTATCACAATTTGTTAGGTTACAATTTTAATTGTGCGAGTGTTCAGATGGTCAGCCATTGCAAGTCATCTTTCAGGTAGGACAGATAATGAAATCAAGAACTATTGGAATACACATTTGAAGAAAAAGCTCCTTCAAATGGGGATTGACCCGGTAACCCACCGGCCACGAGCCGACCTCAACCTGTGGTCTCAACTAGCCTTGACTTCAACCAACGCCGTGCCTCCAATCACCAACACTATCGAAAATGTCAAGCTCCAACTTCTCCACAATATCCTACAACTCCTAAGCCCTTGCTTCCTTGGAAGCTCACTTCCTCAAACCAATCATTTTCCGGATGGAACGGTTGGGAACTCGACGCTTCAATTTCCTTACAACGACATCCCGAGTACTTATCAAGATAACATTACCACCCCGTCGAACATACTTGCCAATTCAGCGGATCCTAATGGTCAGATTCCCGTGTCAAATCCTTGTTCAACCACAACCACCCACACCGCTTCTCTTGATGCATGGAACGAGCTCATGGATGATGAAGCTTGCAATTCCTATTGGAGAGACTTCATTTAGTATGTACTTTCCTAAGTCTACTCATTATCAATCACTCATCATATGTACATCGTTCATAAATTACTTTGTTACTCTCTTGGCAGCCAAGCATCTTCATAGGGATCGACTACTTGATCAAATCATCCATCCACCATACGGGTTTCGGTTTATAGACATGAAGCCATTAAATAACCAACCGGATAGTTTTGTTTCTTTTCTAGAAGAAAGACGAGACACATACAAGACATAATTCGATCAACATACTTGTCACATATGTATATATTTATACAATCTCTATAAGTATTGATATGTACAATGTTCATTACAATTTTATATACTTGATGTATAGTTAAGTAAACTTGACCAATGTGACGATCTTTAAGTTCTGTTAATTAACATGTGAAATGGTGATAATATATCAATGTAAATACTCTTATGAAGTAATATGCGTTGTGTATATTTATATGATTTCTATAAGTGTTGTATAGTTCATTGAGTTTGACCAAATGTGATTTAACAAATTTGATAGAATTAACCACGTAATCTGTGTTGCAATTTCCATTTTAATTAGGGTATGTTTACTTGCAATTATTTTTTAGGGTTTATATGAGTTTATATGAGTTTATAGGTTATTTTTGAGTTTATTTTTCAACGGATTTATATAAATAAACTTGATAAATGTGTGTATTTGAAGTTTATTTTTTTGACTTTAATTACACTTCAAAGACACTTATGTTTCTAAAAAAACAAAGAATAAGGTTGAATAACAAGAGATGAACAAAGAATATCGAGATGGAAAACCACAATACCAAAAGCGGTTTAAAAAACATACAAACTCAATGACTCATATAATTTTGGATTCACCAACCTTTTTTTTTGAGTTTTAAGCCGAAAAAACTAACGTGGATATAAATCAATCCTCAAGTAAACCCCACAAAAATTAATCCCCTAGTTTAAATAAAACGCGAATAAATTCCAAGTAAACAGGTCCTAGCTAAACATTCTAAACTTTTTTTAAAAGAAAATTGCTAAAGTTATATTTACATGTATTTTATTTTCTCAATCATAATACTTTATTTTTAATTCCATTTAATCTAATATTTAAAACTCAACCCTTTAAATTTCTTAATTAAAAGTGAACCCTCTAATGTTAAATCTATTTATTACTTTTAATTTAGTAAAAAACAAAATAATAAATACATAACACCAACAAAACGATATATAACCCTAGAAAACACAAATGTAGGGTTGTAATATGAGACAAGCTACTCGGGCTCGGCTTGAGCTCGGCTCGTCAAAAGTTCGGCTCGAACTCGTTCATTTTCTAAACGAGCCAAGCTTGAGCACATTTTAAAGCTCGTATAATGTTTAGGCTCGGCTCGGGCTCGGCTCGTTTATAAACAAGCCGAGCTTGAGCATGTCAAAGCTCGGCTCGTTCGGGTAAAGCTCGGCTCGTTCGGCTAAAATAACATTATAGGAGCATTATTTTAGCCGAGCTACTTGAGCTCGGCTCGGGCTCGGCTTGTCAAAAGCTCGGTTCGAGCTCGTTCACTTTCTAAACGAGCCAAGCTTGAGCACGTTTTAAAGCTCGTATAAATTTTAGGCTCGGCTCGGACTCGCCTCGTTTATAAACGAGCCGAGCTTGAGCATGCCGATGCTCGGCTCGTTCAGCTCGTATTACACCCCTACACAAATGAACCCACTTTTTTTTTGAAAAACTAAACCTAATCGCTTTGGACATATATAGGTGGGTGCAAAAGATAGGTCAAAATATATGCTTTTAATATGGACCACGACATTATACAATATCGAATCGATCATGTACTATAGCATCGATCGCTTTGATCCAACTTTCGTGTACGTCTTTAGTTCTATCTCTTTAGCATCAACGAATATGGAATAACGTACGTACTCCACCAACCTAACTCCATGCAAACAAACTCTTCTTTATCTCGATATGTTACTTTGGATAATAAAACACCATTCTTTTTTTGATCATTTTGTATCATTATAGTTAATGCAACATCAGATTTTACTTATAACTTTTTTTATGAAAAAGATTGGCTTGAGGCTTCGACAATACATAAGATTTTAATAAAAGAGCAATGTGTCATAGTTTGAACTTGATGGAAATTCGATAAACCTAGGTTCAAAGTGGAAACCGAAAATATTGTTGATAACCGACCATGATGAGCAGTGGCGGCCGCAAGATTTTACAAGGAGGGGCGAAATTTTATTTTCGATAAATCTATCTATGAAAATAAAATAGCGATAAAAACAAAGTCAATATGTCATCTACTTACAATAAACAAAAATACAAAAAAAAATTTAAAAAACATTACACTTAAAACGTTACACTATAATAGTGCGCCTATAATTTTTTTTTTTTTAAAAATAGCTGCCCTATAGGCGCGTATATAACCGCGCCTCCTTAGTTTTGTTCTTTCAAAAACGTTACATTATAGCCGCGGTCTAGGACCACATCTCTATTTGTGTTTCTATTATCTTTATTTCAGATATTAAAATGTTGTCCTCGACAACGCGTTTTACAAATAATAGTGCGGTCTAATACCGCGCTTCTACTTCAAACAACAAATCTCGTGCATTTTGGTGAATTATTTCACTCCGAGCTTAAACACAGAAAATTCTTTTGAAGTTTTGTTTACTTCGGCGAAAGATCCAAAACAACATTTAAACATAACACAAGAATAATAATATTTAAAAAATTAATAAATCGTAGAAAATTTTTTTATAAACGAGAAGCCATAACCCATTTTAAAACGGTTTTATTTAAAATTTTTTTTTTTTTTTGGAGGGTGAGGCAGCCCCCAATGACGAGTGAAGGTCATTTACCTACCCGTCTCTTATAAGATAAACTAAAAAGAAAAAAAAAAAACTTTTTTATAATATTTATTCATAGAAGTATAAAGTCATAAAATTTTTATTAGTATTTATGTTACAATGACGGATTAAAAATATTTTTTGTAACTTTATTCACCTTATAACTAATTATATAATGTAACATATATATTGACACCAATTGTATATATTATTACTGCTTAAACTTTGGGTAAATCTCACCAAATTTACATATTTAACTCATAAGTTCTACCTAAAATATATAATATACGGTTGGGATGTATAAAGATTTGATCTTTGTGTGTTTTTGCATAGTAACCCAAAGATAAAAAGATGCAGTCTTTGTCAAAAGGAAACATGTTGAAAATGGAAAGGATAAAGAAGGAATCTTGATTTGGTGGGAGACAAACGTACGTAATTAGTCAAATTATGCTTTTGCTTAAATTTGAAGTCGACATTTTTAACTTCCATAAATTTAAGTCATTATTTCATACGAGGAAAAAAAAAGTATTTCATAAATTGGAAAATAAATATTGTAAGGAATGAACATAAATTGTTGATGTTTTACCTTCAATATGCAACGTTAAATCTTCTAACCTCCACAACCACTTCTTTTCCAAATTAATAAAGACGATTCTATTCTGATGATTCATAAACAAAATATTCAATATCGATTATATAAATATATGAAGACTTTCTTATTTTATTTTTTATAATATCATTGTTTAGTTTATGATATTATTTATTAATTTTAGTAGGATAAAAACTTCATTAGATTAATTTAAGGGTTGTTCTTTCGACTCATCTACATATTTAAACCATATTACACAACTATAATCGTCTTTATATAAAAGAGAAATATACTCAAATAACATATTTAAACCATATTACACACAATCACATAATATGAATTGTTATTTAAAATAAAAGAATAAAAACCTTAGGTTAATTGATATATTGAAGTGTAGTTTAAAAAAAATGTTGGAGATAATAAGTTTCCACATCGAAAGTTGAGACATTCCGAGCCTATTATATAAGGTCGGTGGACTACTAATTCTGTTGCCAATTGATTTTAGGATGAAACTTCATCGGGTTTATGTGTTAGACTTGGACTTAATGCGCATGTACGTTCGTATGCACACGACTCCGCTCTACCGATTCCTCTGTATCGAACTTTGACATGGTATCAGCGGTTAGCGAAGATAATAACGCCTAGTATATAAGCTCGGTGAACTACTCCTCCTATCGGACTTTGACAGAAAATGATTACATAAATTAAGTTATCCAAATGTCGATTACTAAATTATGACTTAATAAATGATAAAGATTATAAAGAATTATAATAAAAGCTTGTATTATTACTGATTCGATAATGTATTTTATGCATGCTTATTTAACTTAAAGACTAAATAATAAAGTCTGGACAAAATTAACAATAAGTACTAAAACTATTATTAATAACAATAAAAAAAACTTATCTAATCATCCTTAAATAATGTAAATTAAGGACAAAGATAAGTTATAGTCTCTACTAACTTATACTATTTACAATCTAAATAGAACTAAAATAAAATCGAAATTTGACATTTATTCACGAGTGGTGACAAAATAAACAATATTTTATTCTACTCTACTCTACAATACAAAGGGCCCGTTTGGTTTGAACTCCGGAATGGAAACAAATCTAGTTTATATGTATACCCTTATTCATGAAAATTTTTGGAATTATTCCTTGTTATTTGAAGTAATTGAAGTTAAATTTGATTAATTTTGATATCCTATAGGGTAACAAAATATGGAGAGGCAAATGTATTTTGCATGTAAACAGAAGGAATGATTCCATAGAATTTCATGAATAAGATTATACAAATGGACTAAATTCGTTTCATTATGTTTCCGTTTTCGGAGTTGAAACCAAACGGGCCCTTAAACTATTATTATTAACAATAAGAAAACTTATCTAATCATCATTAAATAATGTGAATTTAAAGAACCCAAACCTACAGTGAGCTCTCAAGCTCAATAATGTTATGATGAAGGTTTGATAAATATAGTTTCATAAATTAATAAATAAACAAAACCATCAATCATGCTCTAATGTCATCTCAACAATTAATGTACCTTTTTATATATTTTAAATTTTCATGAATTTCATATATCAACCAAGTACACTTTTTTTACCATAATAAAAGGGAAATTTTTTTTTTTAAATAATTATTTTTTTTTCCAAATATTATTCTCCAAAATATCACATCCGTCAACCAAGAGACAAGGTTGTCCCTTTCCACTTTTCATCGCAAGTTTCAGACTTCAATCAATTTAATGATTTATTTAATATTTTTGGTGTTTTTTACTTTATATTACCCCCTCCGATCAAAAATAAGTGTCGTTTTAGCATTAGAAATTTGATCAAAATTATCTGTCGTTTTAAGTTTTCTAGGCCAATAATGAACAATAATTATAAGAAATGTTCTTGAAAATTGGTGTAAATGATTAATTTTAGTTCTAAAATCTTTTTTATTGGTTTAAAAGAAGGTTGAATATTAGATATGTGATAAGATTTAGAAAAACTTTACAAAATCTATGTTATTTAATATTTTTCTTAAAAGTTGTGTCAAATGCTAAATGACAGTTATTTTTGATCGGAGGTAGTATTATTTACATGTTTTCGTTAGATTTTTTTGTTTGTCGTGAAGCAAAATAAAATTCGAAACCTTTTATGTTACAACTAAAAAGCATTATCTCCAAACAATTGGAATCGTTATCGAGTCTCATTCTTTCATCCAAAGCCATATGTCATGTCCGATCTCGATAACCCTTTTTCCCATTGATTATTATATTATTGACACTATAAATTATGACCAAGATTTTGGACATGCTATAACAAATTGAAAGAGTTTTATTTCCTTAGAATTTTGCGTAGGGCACATTGTAGGGTAGGCATTTGAAGGTTACAATGATTGATGAGCACAATAAAACCTAGAAAAAAAGATACACCGGAGTGTTTTCGAAAACCTTAACAGTATGTTTGGACGAAGAATTGGCAAAATACATAGGAATTTTCAAATGATGGGATTTTAAATGATCTAATTTTAAAAGAGGGGAATTTGAATCATTTTACAAATTCTTTGTTTGGATTATATTTTGTGGTAATCTTAAAAAGAAGGAATTTAGTAAGAATAGGAGGAATTCCTAAAAAACACCTATATACATGAAATTTCAACTGAATATTCTGATATTTTAAATTCCCTTCATTTTTCTCCATGAAATTTCAAGAAATCCGGAATTTACTATCCAAACAAGGTAATTGTTCAACAGAATTTTAGAAATTCCAAATTTAATTTAAATTCCCAGGATTTCAATGTTATCCAAACACACTGTAAGATTTATTGTTGTTTGAAGTTAAAGCTTACTAGATAAGTGAAATATATAGTTAATTGAAAGACTTTTTTGACATAAGTTAGATATATGTTTGAAAATGATAAACTTGATGTAAGTGTAAAATTATCAAAGGCTAGTATGGACTCTCGTAATCTTGAACTTTCTAACAACGATTTTTTTTTTTATAAAAAAATCGCATAAGCTTGATAAACTTCTGTAAGATCGTAATATTATTTACTAAACACACCCTCGAGCATCGAACTCTCGAATAGACTTCTATATAGACCTACTGATCTGAAATATGAAGCAATGGAATATGTGGTGTATATTTTAATTCCATTGTTGAATGAATTGGGCCCGTTTGATATTATTGGGCCTTTTAAGAGGACCAATAAGAATTAGGCCCAATATTATTAATCAATCAATATGTAAAGGGTGACATAATTGACATTTTGTCATTTGATGACATAAAATAATAAATTGAGGGATCCGATTGAATATTTGAATGTTTATCCTAATTTCTAAATAAAAAATGGAATGATATGATTAAAAGAAAAAAAAAAACTCAGTTAGTCTAGTGGTTGTGGTGCTAGACTCCTCACGTGTTGATTTCTCACAACATGCATAGAAAAATTGATATTGGGAGGATATTGATGACTTAAGCTATTTTTTATTTATTTTGTCTTTAATATCAAGTTTTTTAGATAAATAACTAAATATGCTCTAAATGTTCCGATAAAAATGACAACATAAAACGATATGTGTAAAATAAGTTGAACGCATTTACAAACTTATAATATAGGGAGAATCACACAAGAATGTATACAGAATATTATGGATTTTTTAAGCTATTACGGGTGTAAAAACGAAGATTGTTACATACAACGTTGTATTTCTTCAAGAATCATAAGTCATGAAACATCAAGATCTAGTTATACAATGATAACGTCTAATGAACTAATAACTATTTTGTTATTTTAAATAACGCCCCTCTTCCCAAGTTATTTTCTCCTTAATCTCCCTATTTCTCCTTAATCTTTTTTCCTAATAATGGTATGAACCCATCCATGGCTAATATTTCTAATAGAGCTAAGATCCAAGCTAAAAGATAGAGCCTAGTACTCTCAAAGTTAATTCACCCTCTTCAGGGTGTTTTTACTCCAAATAGATCAATCCATGACAATGTGTTCATTGCCGATGAAATCTTTCATAGTTTGCCTTGTACTAGACCTGCTAGATATGGATATAAAAGTTAAATTAACCTAGTATCATATATAAGGTTCGTGCGGGTCTTGTTATCCTGAGTTTGAGTAGTGATTAGTGAATATATGTTATCCGCCCATTTGGTTAAGTCAGCCTTAAGATTTAGTGTCAAGTGCCAATTAGTTCAGGATAGTTGCACTTGAGAGTGTTAAGATGTGTAAAAATGTCCCATATCGATTATATCATATTACATGAACCTAACATATAAGTCATATGTCTACTCCTCCTATTGTCAATTGGTTTTAGGAAGAAACCCCGGAATCTTAAGTGTAGGTTCACTACACGTGCATCTCTTTCACATACCCGCCAGGTATGAATATAAAAGATTTATTAACATTCTCTATTATGATATAATTCTCCGCATTTTTATCATTATTTTTATACAAAATTCTCTTTTATCACTGTAACATCAAGTATACCATTTTATTTTACATGAAACAGAGTAGACCCCTTGATCTATTTTAAGAAGATTAATTCAAAAACGCTAATTGGTATTTTCGATACAACTCAAACCCAAGGTAATACACAATGTTATTCAAGTTTAATAATTCTCAATTTCTAATTATCCAAATTACAAATCTCAAAAGTTGGGGGTTATTTTATGTAATTAAAATTATGGGGCAAGTTTGGTAATTTACCAAAATAATGGGCAAAAAATATATATTTTTTAATTAATAAAAGCGCGTCTTGATACATCGGAAACTACTGCCTTCTCCTTCCCACCAAAAAAAACAAGCACATGTTTGATCAAAGGAGGATGACGCCAAGATTGAGCCCAACAGCCGGGGAGGAGCGGCAATGGAGGAGGAGTGCCGACGAAGCCAATAGGGGAGGAGCGCGCCCCCAACGAAGGTGGGGAGGAGCGGCCAAGTTTGCGGTTAGATCTAGGGTGGCCCTATCTGACTTTGTTGACTGATTCCGCCGTCCAAAGGGTTTCCCTTCCAAGCGGTTATTCCCCTGCCATTTAATTCTACCGCTGAACGGTTTTGCCGCTGTCAGAATAAGCCGTCGATAGGGATTGACAACACTCGCTCGCTTCCCAGCAATCGTCTTTTGATTTCTTCGTGGTAAGGATGGAGAAGATAGAGTTATTTTTTGTGTAGGTTTTATTTCACCCGATTTCAATTACTCTTTTACGTCTTGACTTACACGAATATTATCTATTAAACCCTCTTATTTTTCTTTTATAAAATAATCCGAGAAAATCGGGAGCTTACTTATATATCCGATACAAAATAAACCCAATTATACCAATCTTGTAAGTCAAATACCTTGTTCTTTGAATAATAGATATATGACTTTTGTTGCATTACGAAAAAAGTAAGAGTGTTGGTGCAGTGGTCTACGTTATACCATTGTAACATACTATACGAGAGTAAATAAAAAAAAAAATCAGTATAAAATAACGTTTTTTTACTAGTGAAAGAGTATAAAATAACTTTTTTTTACTAGTGAACTTGGGACATTTGCGGAAACAATAACAAAGCAACCAACGGGTAATGAAAATGGACATGCTTGGACACCCTGTTAACATACTCGACAGGACGTGATAGTCATATCGAGAGCTTATACAATTTCTTTTCATAGTTCCAATAAATTCAACAATTAACTCTTTATTGCAACACATACGTAAATAACATTGAAATATTGTCACTCGAATATTGTTAGGAGAGGCTTCTTAGTTATGCATTTGTCATTCATCCAAGTTAGTTGACTTTTTCGACAAACGAAGTTTCCTTTCATCCGACAATTGCTTGGCAAACCTACATACATCAAAACATAAAACGATAAGTATATATAAATTATGATCTAAATTAGTAGCGGTTGAATAACACTCTGTGATCGATTTTACCAACCCATGTACGAGTTATTGTGAAATTCCGGCAAGTCAAAGACTTGTGTAAGGTTTCATCCCATGAACAATCACAAATACATGTTGAGTACCAACATATATGTTCAGTGATAATGTAGTGCATCAAACTTATATAATAAGCTCGTTATTCCTTTTTAACTCTATAGTTCACGTTAGAATTTTGGAGTAAAACTTTTTTTTACTATTGTCTACGACTATACCTCTTAAGGGCATCTTCATTGGTGCCGGCATTAGCGATAGGTTCATAGTCGCCTGTTTCCAGATTTACACGAGAAGCTGGCTTCTTAAGTAAAGCTTCTCCGATCTCAATAAGCTCTTTCATGTTGTTCTTTGTAGACACATCCGTGGATACAACCGTTCCAGTCAAGCTATCATCCTAGTTAAACTCCAAAAAACCATTAGATTAATAAAACGTTGATCTAAACCCTAAACCCTAAAAATAAGCTTACTTGGATACGAAGGTAACTATCAGAAGAACGATAGGTTTCGAAGACAACACAATTATAGTAGTCAATCAAGTCCGCTTTGGCTTGATTATAAACGTCGACCAACGGCGTGGATCCATCCTTGTACAACCACGACATGAGGCCCCACGTAGCCGCCTTCGCCGCCGTGTATTTGTACTCGTTCTTGGAGCAGCCGGTGCCCAATGATATCACAAGCAGGCGTTTATAGTCTATGGTTTTCACCGGAAAAAAGTCTGGGTTTTGCCTTATTACCACCTCCTTTGTCACCTCTGTTATTGCTACCAATGTCTGCAAATTATAAATGGGCGTCAGTTTATATATGGTTAGGGTTATATGTAAGTAGGTCTAGTTTTGACATGCTCAAAATCAGCTCGTTTATAAAGGAGTTAAAATTGAATCGTTGCTAAATTTTAAGTGACTTTTTAAATGAGTTTATATTCGACTTGTTTAGAATGTCAACAAGTTTGAACCAATTTTTTGCAATTTCAAGTAGTTGGGAAAACATAGTATATAATTAAGTAAATGAAGCAAATACTCCAGTGCAGTATTACGGGATTATTGGCAGCGACGGTGCCATCAATGAGGTTGAACTGTTTGACGACGTGGTCATCGGAATTGTTGTAGTTTTCAAAGGAGTAAGCTGGGAAGAGGATCGGTGCCGCTGACGTGCCTATGCAAATATCCGACAACAACGCGTTCAAGTGCGGCTCCTTTTCCACCTGTATTAGTTTATTCGTCTAAAATTCATTATCAATAGTGTTTTTATGGACAATTATGAATTATATATCTAACCCTAATAATCATAATTATTCACAAAGATCCAACTTGATAAATTGAAAACATGTTAGAAGGTTCAAAACTCTAGATTTTAGTTTATTAATTATTTCGCATTATTTTGTTGTATAACGATCCATAAGTTTGTGATCATAGAACTACTCTAACAAAGAAAAAAAGAAGAAGAGAGAACTCATATCCACCTTTTCAATTTACGAATTTTTTTTTCACATTTTCAAGACGTCACGGGTAAAGAGATATTTTGGTCCTTATAAAGAATGAATTTTATTATAGATGAGATTTTATTTACAACCTATCGACAACGACTTATATTTGGTAAAAATATGAATGCGTTTTTTTACAAAAACATTGCTTCTCGAGTTAACCTTAATATAATGAGATAGAAAAACGAATAACCTTATACGTCGAAAAAATAACAGGTTGAAGTTGCTTGATATCAAATGTGGGAATGACCACATTTGTAAGACAATCATTCAACCTCTTTTCTCCCAATGTTTCTCTCAACACGTTGTGAAGGTACTTCCCATCATACTTAGGTCCTATTAGAGCCTTCACCAAATTCGCAGTTGCACCAACTGCACCCCTGTCTCAAACCCGATATATTAGATCAATCAAACAGTTCCATCACTTATTATTTGAGCTAGGGTATATTTGTGAAAATCATTTTACATAGACCGTAAACAAACTAGCAATCTAGTGTATAAGTTTGGTGAACTCCTCCTTCTATTGTCAATTAATTTTATGAAGAAGTTCTATTAGAATCATGTGACAAACCTAACATGCAGTTTCATGTTAGTATTTCGCAACTCTTAAAATCTAGGCTATTTCTATAACTACACTCGAATTTGGGGTTATTGTCTTCAAATATCCCTTCTATTTTCTTTCCCAACCATATATTTGCAAATAAATACCATGTTTTTCTTTAGGAAACAATATTAATCATTGCTAGCTAATTTTAGTAAGTCGAAATGGAGGATTTTAAACATGATAGTACATACCATTAGTACGTGCGCATGTCTTACCTAGATTGAGGGAAAATTTTAGGACAATTTTCGAGATAGAAGTTAACTACTTCCTTTGCGGAAAACAAAGGCCGGTTGTTCTCATTCGGTGTGGCTAACATTGCTGTTATGAGACCTCCTGTGCTCGTCCCCGCAATCACATCAAAGTAATCCGCCAATCGAGCCTCCTCTCCGTCCAACTCCTATAATGATACACGTAACATGCGCCAGAAAACATTAACTTAGACAAATGACTACACGTATACTAATGTATGATGAATAACATGTGTTTATATGAACACATCATGCGTTAGATGACCAACATAAATATTGATCGTTCCGTTTATACCTGAAGTTGAGACTCTAAGAAGCTAAGAATGACGCCGGGAATAATTCCTCTAACTCCACCACCGTCGATACTAAGAATCGTGATCAATTCACCGCACTTTGGCGAACGTGCTTCGAGGCTTGGTGTTTTCTCCATCGTCTTGATCAAGGGCTTCTTGTTGAGTTGCTATGTTGTTTGATTTCACAACAATAGAACCTTATTTATTGCTCCAACTCCATTGCGTTGATCGATGTCTTCTTGTTGCTATGTTGCTTCATTTCAACACAAAAGAACCTTATTTAGTTCTCCAACTAGTTTGAAGTTTACAAGAAAACTCCAAATTTTGTTATCCACATTCCAGCCCACACCCAAACATAAAACAATTATATATATAACTTTATGCAAGTTATACATATTACTTACAATTTTTTGGTTATTTTAAAAATTATCTACTTTTGTACTTTAATGTAATTTTATTTACTTATTTTTTGTTCAATTTTGCATATAGACTCCGTAGTGGAAGCCGTTGTAAAAGCTAGGATTTTCGAATCCTAATAAAGGATGATTAAGAGTGATTAAGTTAATCATCGATAACAATTGACTCATAACTCGCGAATTGTGTGTAGATGACGAGTATGAATTTCACCATTACGATCTTGACGTAAATTTGGACTTATGGGGAAATTTTCACTTTTTCCTCCGGGGAATAATTTTTACCCTATGGTATTATTTGGAGCATTTGGGAGCTTCAATTAATAAAATTGCAGTTGAGAGAAATGATCAGGACATTGGATATGTTCTAGATATGAAATAACATGGAAAGGCAAAATGGCCAAAAGAGCCGCTATTTCGTTTCTTAGCGGCTAAGAAAGACGGCTTGGGAATACGCGTTTTCCGAGAAAGTTGCGGAATAATTATCCACACAATATGTCAGATTTATTATTCCAATTTCGAGAAGTTTGGAGAAGGGGCTCAAACCGCCTTCGGATCGGTTAAAGGATAACTATCGACTTTGCTAAAGGATAATTATCGTCTTCGCTATAAATAGCGGAAATTCATTTATTAATTCATTTCCTTTCACGTTTCTTCGTAAAAGCTCTGATTTCTCTCAACCTTCAAATTCAGATCTACTCTTCGTTTGTAATCCGATTTCAATTCCGTTTGAGTTTTCGGATTCCTCTCTTCGTCCTCTTCATTTTGGTACCGAGTTTCTGCGTTTCCGTTGAAGTTATGGCCAGGTCGAGCATTCCCCTTATATGGCCGGTTCCGTCGCTCAGATTCCGGTGAATCTGATGGTGTCCGAGCGTAGCCTGCGTCGCTGTGATTCCGAATCTTCTTTCGGATCGTCAATCGGGTTAGTAACGAATAAGTTATGAATTTATTCGTTTTCAGTATTGCGATTTAGCCTAAATTGACCTTAGGCTTGTCAAAATGGATAATTGGAAATTCCATTATGCTCGTTACAATATTCTGGTGATTATGGGCTATTTGTTTGATGAGATCTGATGACAGTTGGGTTGAGAAACTGCCTGCGGGCAAAAGGTTATTCTGATGAATTTTAATTAATTAATTAAAGATTAATTAATTAAATTGGGAATCTAGAAAACGCTATAAGCTAATTAAATTCAAAGGAATGAATTTAATTGATGTTTGAAGCAAGAAGTTTAATACGAGGAATATGATATTCTCGACAGGTGTTGTTGAAGACGGTAGACTAACTATAGCTTAGTTGCTCAGTGAGCGTATCCAGGTAAGTCTTCGGACTTACTTAGCTTCGATCTGCAGAAACCCGTGCCTGAGAGATTTATATCTCACTGTGTTGATATGTGTTGTTGTTTTGAAATGCCTTGTTGTGCTGAAATGTGAATGTTGATATGCATTGAGATGTGTTATGTGTGAAGCATGCTTGATGTGTTTATGATGCAAATGACGTTATGATGTGTAAAGCATGCTTAATGTTGTTGTGATTATTATCATGTCATAATTATGAGAAATGGTTAAATGAACATGTGTTAGCCTATTGAGGCGTGCTATTGAATGACATGATAAGCTTGTTAAAAGCATGATAATGTATGAGATGATAAGCCTTTTGAGGCATGCGATATGATGATGACCTGTAAAGGTCAATAGTATGTAAATTGTTAAGACTCTGAGCTAACCATTAGCCAGGTCGCTAGCTATTGCAGTGAATACCGGAGCTCGGCCAAGTCCGGATCACTTGCGTTTGTATAAGAATGACACCGAGTCTGATGGACTTCAGACTCGGGTCGCACACCTAATGAGAATGGTAAATGTTTGCATTAACATGAATGGCAAAATGTTGCATGTGGTTAGGAGTTAAGACCATAACTCACCACGAGAAAGCCTGGCCCGTAGACTTGATCAGTCTGGCTACGACCTAAGAGCAAATGTCTGAATTAACCTAATCTGTGCAATGGTGAGCTCACACCAAAGCCAGAACCGTATAAGCAATGGTTCCGGATTAATGGGTCCGGGATCGAAAATTGTAAATTTCATACTGCATTCACGTGCATCATTCATAAAAGCATGATATCATCTCATGAGCACGGTATATGGTATTTGAATATATTTGTTGTATTGTGATGTGATGATATAATCTCTCGTGGATAGATTATGATCAGTAGCTAACGGTTTTAAACCGAATCTTTTTAGGTAATGCTGATCATAGGAACGCTTCAGGGATGTCAGCTGCAGGATGTGGACAGCCGGGGCAGTGTTAACCCAAGGGTTGGTTGAACTTGCTTTTGAAAATAATCGCTTGCAAGCGAGTCTTTTGTTGATTGTGTGCAACTGTGTACACATGTTGATTTCAGGCTGAAGTTTTAAGACACCTGTTCAGGTGTCATGCTTTGAAGTGTCGTTTTGGGATATACATACTAACTACATGCATGATTGTTATGTAAATGTTTTCAAAATGACAGGTTGAATGTTTTCATTATTTCTTCGTGCTTCTTGTTGCAAGGTCCTATTTGCGAAGTTGTTGTCAGGCTAACTGATGGGACCCACTGTGTGGTCCTTAGCCTAGTGACGTCTTGGGTTACTTAAAACTCGGGTCGTTACAGATTGGTATCAGAGCTTAGGTTGACAACAAGGGCACATGTGACTTGAGATGAGACATGATAGTTCAACCTAACTACAACCCAGTCCGGGTTGGTTTTGAAAGGACATTTAAGTTTTCAAAAGATTTTGGAAATTACTAACATATGGTTTTAATGAATTTAAAATCATATGCATAGTCGGGATTGTGGGTAAAGACACTGCCTTCCACTCCTCAGCGTGACTCCTTGTAGGTGTAGTTCTCTCTCTCTAACTTGTTAAGATTATAGTATTCTTATAGATATCACTATTGTTATAAGTAGTGGATATATATGAAGAGAGAACGATCATGAATGTTCCGGTTTGTCGAAACCGTGATAAAGGCAACCGTAAGCGTTTTGATTAAGAGACAAGGAAGTTGCAGCTTCATTACGAGTATGTCAATGGGAGCACAATGTGCAAGTGTGTTAGTGGAAGTAAGACAAGCTAGAAGTACATGAGAGTATAATGTTTACATGAGATGAGAAGATGCAAGAATATAGCGGTAGAAAGGGCTATTGCTACTATAGAAACGTAAGGGAAAGCATGAGTTGTTGAACCCCAAACACTAGAAGTTCCATATGATGAACAAGAAGGTAGTGAACTTCATTAGAAAAGTGGCTAAGGCCATAAAAAGAAGAGAGGTGTTAGTGTTTGTAAGAGCTTATGTAATGCAAGTTGATTGGCGGTTGAACCACATAAACATGACTTTTGGGGACATTGGAGGGCTAGAAAAGTATAAGATGAAACTTGCAGCAACCTTCATGCCGAACATTGGCGCATATTGGTGGATGAGAAATTGTGCAATCATTGTGGATTACGAGACTTTCAAGAGTCGGATTTGGACTAACTTGTACGTTAAAGTCTTTCCTAGAAGCAATATTTGGAGGTTCTCCTATGAGGGAGATGATTTTCACGAGGAGTATACATCGTTGGATGAGAATGCACCACTTTATGATCAATTGATAAGATTGTTTACGATAGGATGAAACGACCTCTTAGTTGGTGTTGTCACCTAAGATATGATGTTATTGGAGTATTAGGAGAGGATAATAAAGCTTGAAGCAATACAAGACTTTAGGAAAGAGGTGGATTCTCGAACCGACGGAGGAAGGATGCAATAGTCTATTTCAAGTTTCTTGAACATGCGAGTACGAGACGTGTGAGTCAAGAAACAAGGCCTTCTCTCCAACCATGATCATAAGAGAAATTGGAGGGAAGAACATTTTAAATTGTGGAGACCTAAATTATTACAAGAAGGACTGATAAAAAAGTCCAACTACATGTTTCAAATGTAGTTAACCTAGAGATATGATAAAGTTTGTGAGATTAAGGGATAATGTTAACTCAAGGATCTTTCCCTAATGTGAAAGGAGGAGAAAGTCAAAGTTTACGTGGAAACTAGACAAGTAAAGTAGCCAACCGATATCCTTATTACCGGATTGGATAATGATGACGTGATTCTAGGCATCGATTGGATGATCAAGTATATGGATAAGATAGATGCGGAAATGCTAACAATAATGATGTTAGCCAAAGATGATACTTGTCATGTGTTCAAAGGAGGTGAGCTACAAGACCCGCTAGTGATGATCTCTGCGATGAAAGCAAGTAAGCTGGTAAGGAAAGGATGTGAAACATATTTATGTTATGCTTTGGAGAAAGAAGGAAAGATTCAATTGAAATACATTCCAGTTGCACGCGAGTTTAAGGATGTTTTTCAAGATGAATTACCTGGATTGCCATCTACTAGGCAAGTTGACTTTAGAATCGATCTAGAGCTTGGAACTAGACCAATTTCTAAAGCTCCGTACAGAATGGCACCTATGGAAATGCTTGAGTTGAAGAAGCAATTGGAAGAATTGGCAGATAAAGGATTTATTCGGCCAAGTGTATCGCCATGGGGAGCGCCAACATTGTTCGTGAAGAAAAAAGATGGTACAATGAGGCTATGTATCGACTATAGAGAATTGAGTAAGATGACGATTAAGAACAAGTATCTACTACCACGAATTGATGATTTGTTAGATCAGTTGCAAGGAGCAAAGATGTTCTCCATCATAGACCTATGGTCAGGCTATCACCAGTTGAAGATTCAAGAAGATGATATCCATAAGATAGCATTCAGGACTCGGTATGGACACTACGAGTTCGTGGTTATGCCATTTGGATTAACCAACGCATCTGCTACGTTTATGGAATTGATGAATCGGATTTTCATTGGATACCTGGACAAGTTTGTTGTGGTCTTTATAGATGATATATTGGTTTATTCACGAAGTAGTGAAGAACATGCAGAGCATTTGGAAGCAGTTCTCCAAGTAGTGAGGAAAGAAAAGCTTTACGCTAAGTTGTTCAACTGTGATTTCTGGATGAAAGAAGTAACATTCTTGGGACACATGATTAATGCAGATGGAGTCAAAGTTGACCCATCCAAGATCGAACCCGTGCTAGCATGGGAACCACCCAAGAACGTCAAAGAGATACGTAGTTTCCTAGGATTAGCAGGATACTATAGACGTTTTGTAAAAGGGTTTTCCATCATAGCAAGACCTATGACCAACTTACTTCAGAAGAAGGCAAAGTTTATATGGACTGACAAGTGTCAAGCAAGCTTTGAAGGGATAAAGAAGAGGTTGACTACTGCACATGTGTTAGCTCAGCCGAATGGAACACTAGGGTTCATTGTTTACAATGATGCATCTAAAATGGGCTTGGGATGCGTCTTGATGCAAAATGAAAGAGTCATCGCCTATGCATCAAGACAACTGCGACAATATGAGCAGAACTACCCTACACATGACTTGGAGCTAGCAGCAGTAGTTCATGCACTTAAGATTTGGCGGCATTACCTATTTGGGACGACGTGTAAAATCATGACAGATCATAAGAGCCTGAAGTACATTTTCACTCAAAAAGAGTTGAATATGAGACAAAGAAGGTGGTTGGAGTTGATAAAGGATTATGACTTAGAGATACTATATCATCCTGGTAAAGCTAATGTGGTAGCTGATGCTTTGAGTAGGAAGTCAGCTCAAGAAAAAGCGATTGCTCGATTAACTGTACAAGTTGAAATACAAAAAGATATGATTTGTAGTGGCATTGAAATATGGGTTCAGAAAGAACAAGGGTATCTGTGTACCTTGGAGATAGTGCCCAATTGGTTGAAAGAAATTCAACAAAAACAACTAAGTTGTCATAGTTTAATCAAAATAAGGTCAGTGATCGGAAATGGTGAATCTTCAGATTTTCATATCGATACTGACAATATAATGAGATATCAGGGAAGAGTATGTGTTCCTCAAGATGAAGAGATTAGAAAAAGGATTCTTGTGGAAGCCCATGCAACACCATATTCCATACATCCAGGATCAAACAAGATGTATCGGGATATTAAACCTTACTTTTGGTGGCAAGGTATGAAGAAAGATATTGCTGAGTTTGTGTCACGGTGTCAAACATGTCAGCAAGTTAAAATTGAACACCAAAGGCCAGGAGGAGAACTTCAATCATTGGAGATACCAGAGTGGAAATGAGAACACATCACCATGGATTTTGTAACCAGTCTACGTAGTAGCAAAGGTTATGACTCCATATGGGTGGTGGTTGATCGATTAACAAAGACTGCAAGATTTATTCCTATCAAGGAAACTTGGACTGTGAACAAGTTAGCAGAGGAATTTGTGAATCAGATAGTCAGATTACATGGAGTTCCTAAGACCATAGTTTCAGATAGAGATGGACGATTTACTTCTCGATTCTGGATCCAGGTACAGACAGTAATGGGAACCAAGCTGAATTTTACAACAGCGTTTCATCCACAGTCAGATGGTCAGTCCGAAAGGACTATTCAAACTTTAGAAGACTTGTTGAGGTCATGTGTGCTTGATTGGGGACCGATATGGCCAGATCAATTACCGTTGGTCGAGTTCACCTACAACAACAGTTGGCATGCATCCATTGGGATGGCACCATATGAAGCACTGTACGGAAGGAAATGTCGAACCCCATTATGTTGGGATGAGCCTGCCGATGTCTTTGATACGGCTCCAGACAAAGTTAAAAGTGATATTGAAAAAGTTGCTTTGATTCGAGAAAGGATGTTGGCTGCACAAAGTAGACAAAAATCGTATGCTGATAAGCGCCGACGTCCGCTAGAGTTTGAAACAGGGACACACGTTTGGCTGAAAGTTTCACCGACTCGTGGAGTCAAACGGTTTGGTATCAAGGGAAAGTTAAGTCCTCGGTATATTGGACCGTTTGAGATTTTGGAAAAAGTTGGTAAAGTAGCTTATCGTTTAGCATTACCGCCAACAATGGATGGAGTACATCCAGTGTTTCATGTATCACAACTAAGACAGTATCAACCAGATCCGAGCCATGTACTCAGCTATGATGCTATCGAGATAGAGCCTGATCATACCTATGCCGAGTTCCCTATGGCCGTGTTAGATAGAAAGATAAAGAAGTTAAGGAATAAAGAGATTCCATTAGTGAAGATCCAGTGGTCCCGAAGGGGAATGGAAGAGGCTACATGGGAAACAATTGAGCACATGGAGAGAAATTATCCAGAGGTGTTTAGTTCTTTGATCGGTGATTGAGATAGAGGTATGAATTAGTACCTAACTTTTCCACTAACTAATGTGCTTATATAGTTCTATGTTTATGTGATTTATGTGTGTGAATTGATTTGTGTTTGCTAACATAGGAAGTGATAGACTTTCCTAGTATGAGCGTGATGACCCCGCTAACGTGATAATAATCTATGCTTGCACGAAATGCAAAGATAGGTTAATTATGTGATTGACGGATTCAGTCTTCTGATGAGCTGTGTACTAAAGTTTCGGGACGAAACTTTTTCTTAAGGGGTGTGTGATGTAAAAGCTAGGATTTTCGAATCCTAATAAAGGATGATTAAGAGTGATTAAGTTAATCATCGATAACAATTGACTCATAACTCGCGAATTGTGTGTAGATGACGAGTATGAATTTCACCATTACGATCTTGACGTAAATTTGGACTTATGGGGAAATTTTCACTTTTTCCTCCGGGGAATAATTTTTACCCTCTGGTATTATTTGGAGCATTTGGGAGCTTCAATTAATAAAATTGCAGTTGAGAGAAATGATCAGGACATTGGATATGTTCTAGATATGAAATAACATGGAAAGGCAAAATGGCCAAAAGAGCCGCTATTTCGTTTCTTAGCGGCTAAGAAAGACGGCTTGGGAATACGCGTTTTCTGAGAAAGTTGCGGAATAATTATCCACACAATATGTCAGATTTATTATTCCAATTTCGAGAAGTTTGGAGAAGGGGCTCAAACCGCCTTCGGATCGGTTAAAGGATAACTATCGACTTTGCTAAAGGATAATTATCGTCTTCGCTATAAATAGCGGAAATTCTTTATTAATTCATTTCCTTTCACGTTTCTTCGTAAAAGCTCTGATTTCTCTCAACCTTCAAATTCAGATCTACTCTTCGTTTGTAATCCGATTTCAATTCCGTTTGAGTTTTCGGATTCCTCTCTTCGTCCTCTTCATTTTGGTACCGAGTTTCTGCGTTTCCGTTGAAGTTATGGCCAGGTCGAGCATTCCCCTTATATGGCCGGTTCCGTCGCTCAGATTCCGGTGAATCTGATGGTGTCCGAGCGTAGCCTGCGTCGCTGTGATTCCGAATCTTCTTTCGGATCGTCAATCGGGTTAGTAACGAATAAGTTATGAATTTATTCGTTTTCAGTATTGCGATTTAGCCTAAATTGACCTTAGGCTTGTCAAAATGGATAATTGGAAATTCCATTATGCTCGTTACAATATTCTGGTGATTATGGGCTATTTGTTTGATGAGATCTGATGACAGTTGGGTTGAGAAACTGCCTGCGGGCAAAAGGTTATTCTGATGAATTTTAATTAATTAATTAAAGATTAATTAATTAAATTGGGAATCTAGAAAACGCTATAAGCTAATTAAATTCAAAGGAATGAATTTAATTGATGTTTGAAGCAAGAAGTTTAATACGAGGAATATGATATTCTCGACAGGTGTTGTTGAAGACGGTAGACTAACTATAGCTTAGTTGCTCAGTGAGCGTATCCAGGTAAGTCTTCGGACTTACTTAGCTTCGATCTGCAGAAACCCGTGCCTGAGAGATTTATATCTCACTGTGTTGATATGTGTTGTTGTTTTGAAATGCCTTGTTGTGCTGAAATGTGAATGTTGATATGCATTGAGATGTGTTATGTGTGAAGCATGCTTGATGTGTTTATGATGCAAATGACGTTATGATGTGTAAAGCATGCTTAATGTTGTTGTGATTATTATCATGTCATAATTATGAGAAATGGTTAAATGAACATGTGTTAGCCTATTGAGGCGTGCTATTGAATGACATGATAAGCTTGTTAAAAGCATGATAATGTATGAGATGATAAGCCTTTTGAGGCATGCGATATGATGATGACCTGTAAAGGTCAATAGTATGTAAATTGTTAAGACTCTGAGCTAACCATTAGCCAGGTCGCTAGCTATTGCAGTGAATACCGGAGCTCGGCCAAGCCCGGATCACTTGCGTTTGTATAAGAATGACACCGAGTCTGATGGACTTCAGACTCGGGTCGCACACCTAATGAGAATGGTAAATGTTTGCATTAACATGAATGGCAAAATGTTGCATGTGGTTAGGAGTTAAGACCATAACTCACCACGAGAAAGCCTGGCCCGTAGACTTGATCAGTCTGGCTACGACCTAAGAGCAAATGTCTGAATTAACCTAATCTGTGCAATGGTGAGCTCACACCAAAGCCAGAACCGTATAAGCAATGGTTCCGGATTAATGGGTCCGGGATCGAAAATTGTAAATTTCATACTGCATTCACGTGCATCATTCATAAAAGCATGATATCATCTCATGAGCACGGTATATGGTATTTGAATATATTTGTTGTATTGTGATGTGATGATATAATCTCTCGTGGATAGATTATGATCAGTAGCTAACGGTTTTAAACCGAATCTTTTTAGGTAATGCTGATCATAGGAACGCTTCAGGGATGTCAGCTGCAGGATGTGGACAGCCGGGGTAGTGTTAACCCAAGGGTTGGTTGAACTTGCTTTTGAAAATAATCGCTTGCAAGCGAGTCTTTTGTTGATTGTGTGCAACTGTGTACACATGTTGATTTCAGGCTGAAGTTTTAAGACACCTGTTCAGGTGTCATGCTTTGAAGTGTCGTTTTGGGATATACATACTAACTACATGCATGGTTGTTATGTAAATGTTTTCAAAATGACAGGTTGAATGTTTTCATTATTTCTTCGTGCTTCTTGTTGCAAGGTCCTATTTGTGAAGTTGTTGTCAGGCTAACTGATGGGACCCATTGTGTGGTCCTTAGCCTAGTGACGTCTTGGGTTACTTAAAACTCGGGTCGTTACAGCCGTTTGGAGCCGAATGATTACACTTTTGATGTGCGGAATAAAAAATTGGACATGACCAGTTTCTAATTGGAAAATAGAGCAATTTCGTGTTGTTTGGCCTACATAATAGAAATAAAATGAGAAGATTAAGCTACTAGGGTAACTTATTTTTTTTAAATACAAACAAGGCTCCAAGTATTTTACAATTTATAAAAAAAGATAAATTATTAATTAAGTATATATTTAATAGACAGTCATTATCTTAATGAAAGTTACTCATTTGGTAATATTTATTAATTAAGCAAAAAAAAAAGGTAACCGGTTAAATAAGGTAACAGAACGTGATATTCTCCATTAATAAATATCCGTCATCTTCGGATTTCAATTACTAACCAAAATCAAATAAAAAAATCGCTCAACGAAGACGGAACCAGTTCGCCATAGCCGGTCGAGGTCTCGTCGTCCTCCCAACCGTCGTCCTCAACATTCTACTTCAATCGCCTAATATATGTTCGCTCGTCATCAACAAGTATAATTTACAAATTGTTTCATAGGAAAAATATTTATTTTCCCTTTATATGCTCATGGTTACAAAACATACATACTCTCCTATTTTACCCAAATAAATTTCGCGTTTAGCCTACGGAATATAAATTAATTTTGCATTTGGCCTACGGAATAGAAATCTATTCCATGTTTGGATGCAAATCAATTTCAGAATTGTATTTTACTAAAATCTGAAACAATTTTCGTTTTGGAGATCAACTGTGGAATTAATAAAATAAAAAACAATTTCGATTTTGGAGTTCAAGCGCAAAATGAGTAGAATATGAAAAAAACTTTGATTTTGCATGACATGTGCGGAATTAATCAGCTTATACGTGATGACTACTTTTATTGCGGAGGTCAAAAGTCTTGACCTCCGCAAACACGATACTTAGTCATTAATATGGATATGAAAAATAGCCTTTTTTTAGTTTGTTGGATGTAAAATAATATACCTTGACTTTAATAATTGGATATTAAATATCAAACAAATATATTTAAATATAAATTTTTAATATCATCATTCGAGTATAAATCATAAGGCATAATTAATTTTTTTTTATAAAATGTGAAGTAATATAAGTATATAAGTAGGTCAGATTTTGATGACATAATTATTAGTTATAAAGATGACACGTTGTTTCATCCCAATTGCCAACTAAACTGGTATTAGCGTTAAACAAGCTTCATCACACAATTATGAAAGTGATTTTATATTGGTCCAGCTTGAACATGTATTTAATTATTTATCACTTACGTAAATCATGCCAATTGCCAACTAATATTAAGGATTTTCTTCGAAAAAGCTAAATACACCGAGTTTGAATCACTAACGTCAAATTTAATCGTAATCCGGCAGCACTCAGCGGGCGCCGGCGCCATCATACGGCGGCCAAATTTTTTTTTAAAAAATTGTATTATTAATTTCTTCTAATTTTATTTGAATTATTTACCACTTACGTAAATCACGCCCAATGTTATAAAAAAAAAAGGCACTAGCGCCATTCGACGGCGCCCAAGTTGAGCGCCGGCTCTTCCGTGTATATAACACGACCCATTTTCTTTTACTCCCTCCAAATAAATTGTATTGTTAATTTCTTCTAATTTATTTGATTTTATTAGGAAAATATATTATCATAGTTAACTAAAACTAGTCTCTTTATTATTATTATTATTATTATTATTATTATTATTATTATTATTATTATTTTGAAAGGAAACCTATATTAAGATGCATTAACATGAAGCGGGAGATCTTCATCAAAGATTTGTTCGACTCCTTCAATCGGTACTACTCGAGTCAATTTCTCATCATTTCATGTGCTCGAACCAATCCACGTGAACTTTTAACTCGGATTTCAGAATAATAGGTTTCAGCCCACGACACAGACGACCTTCCTTCTATCCTTTGCACTTTTGCTCCAATAATACGTCCTTCGCTATTACGAACTTGGGTTTCCTACTGTACATAAACTAATAAATTATGTAAGGAGTTTCAAATTCTGGTTTATTGAAACAAATAATTTCCTTAGAATTTTGTGTATGGGTACATTGTAGGGTAGATATTCGAAGGTTATAATGATTGTTGAGCCTTATAGAAACTAGAAGAAAATACATGAATGGTATATAAGGTGTGTTTGTGACCATTGGTTTATTGGAGTTGAAATTTGAAAAAAAAATTTATATCTAATGTTTAAGTTTATTGAATAAATGAAATATGTAGCTCATTAAACAATCTTTTTTATTATAAACTTGATTAATGTTGAGGAGAAATTTTTTTATTAAAACTGATATAAATGTAAATTTATCAAAAATATATATATTTTTATTTTAAAGTATATTTTTAGAATTATGTTTGTAATACATTATACAATAAAACTATGAAATAATTTTTTTTTAAACTGTTATAAACTAACATAAATTTTCTTAAACTTGTACTCTCAAACACTCATTTCCTAAGATGGTTGAATGAGTTGGGCTCATGTGATGTTTTGGGCCTTTAGATGCCCAATAAGTGTTGGGCCCAGTTTTAATGGTCAAATCATAATTGGGCGCCCAAACAAAACTGATTTTCCACCCATCTAAGGGTGACATTTTGTCATTTCGAATTACGTAAATGAGGGTCTGGATGAATGCTTATTCGAAATAAATAAAAAAAAAACGGAACGATATAATTAAAAAGAAAAAGATAAAAAAAATTATATTTAGAATTTATATAAGTTTGGTTATCTTAGAAAAGTGGCGAGGGATTGATAATTAAGCTTTTTTTAAAAAATTTTTTGTCTTAAATGTTGTTGGTATTATTATTATTATTATTATTATTATTATTATTATTATTATTATTATTATTATTATTATTATTATTATTATTATTATTATTATTCATCGAAGGAAAAACATATTACAAGCCGTTGGATGGGAGCCGACTAACAAGTTGGGCTCGGTTGCTAAAGAGTTGCCCGACATAACATGGTTCGTGATGTCCTTTTTGATGAGTGTTTTAAGATTGAGATCTCTGTTCGGAAAGAGGTCCATACCGGTATGGTTGATGGTGGTGGTGGGGGGTGCGCCCCGCCGACATCCTTTTCTATAATTGGTTTCAGGTTAAAGACACTTGTGTGGATATTACTGGCACTTCTCCTTTCTCTTCACCTGGCCTTTCCAACTTCATTCCCGGTAAAATTGTGAGAGTCGCTGCTGACAACAAGAGAAAGAAGTATGCGGAGGTTTGTAGCTCCATGGGGTATCACTTTCTTCCCTTTTCCTTTTCCACGTTTGGCGACTTGGGTGACGATGCGATGGAACTTCTTAAAAGATTGGGCTCGGTTGCTAAAGAGTTGTCCGGATATACTAGGAGTACATGCTTTATTTTGACTAGGATTGCGTTTACTATTCAAAAGGGATGCGGAACCCAACTTGTTGTTATTATTATTATTATTATTATTATTATTATTATTATTATTATTATTATTATTATTATTATTATTATTATTATTATTATTATTATTATTTTGGATATAACCAAATAAACTCACTCGAAGGTTGGAGTATATTTATTTAATTGAAACATTAAAAAGCCTAGTTACTATTATAGTTTTTCAAAAAGGCCTAGTTACTAAAATTGCCCAATAAACTCTAAGGGCTCGTTTGGAAGCATAAAAATCATTTCAGGTAACGGAATGATTTCGAATCAATAAAAAAATTATGTTTGGTTAGAGGTTTTTTAATACGTGAAAGTAATGTCATGTATCCATTTCCTTTCTTTACCGTTATCTGATTTCATTTCGTTTCCATTTCGCCGTTCCAACCAAACGAACACTAAATGTTTACATAAAATCGACACCATAAAATGCTTGATGAACTGACCTTATTAGGTTGAACACATTTACAAGTTGTAATCTAGGGGGGAATCACACTAGAATGTATAATGGATATTATGGATTTATTGCTTGTAAAAACGAAATTGTCAATAAAACATTGTATTTCATTAAGTATTATAAAATACAAAGATCTAGTTGTATGATGATAAAGTTTAACGAACCTAAAACTGAGGAATTGTCTAATATAGATGCACATTTTAAAAGGAGTAGTTGGGATTTCTCTAGACTTTATTCGATGCATACAATGTAATTGTTCAATGGGATTTGATATGTTGTTCATATGTATTAACATTGTATTTTGTACAAATGAACAACGAGGACTACAAATAAGCGACGAGATATATACGAGTTAAAGACGTACGATCGTACACCTTGTGGTAGGTGGAGAATTGTATCGCGGAGCACTATCGCAACTGTGATAAGGGGGTGCCCAACTCTTCTTGACGTACCGCTTTCTCGTCTAGGCGAGTGTTGCTATGTCATGTGTCATCTTAACTTGCATGACTATTTGAAACTCCAAAAAGCGATTAACATTTACTTTCATTTCTTAATTCACAAGTGTGCTTCTGATCACCTAATAATTCGGTCTAGCTCGGAGCCCGTGCAATCTGTTCTTATGAACAGGGCCGCAGATTATTTGGGGCCTCATTATGAAAAAAATAGATAGTTATTATCAATGTGTTAATAACCCAGTTGGTAAACATGTGTGTTGTTACGTTTGTGGACTAGGCCTCCAAAATCATTGAGCCAACCTTGCCAATAAGATCTTGTATGGAAAAGTTATAGAGCGTAAAATTGTCATTGAAATAACTTTTCGTACTAGCGATAAAACCTGCTATGATACCTTGTTAAAATACTCGATATGGCGTGATATTCATATCTAGAGCTTATTGTGTTAGCTTTGTGATTCATGTTGTACAGTATAGATTACATAGTGCACGCAATTGAATTGGTCTGTAATAGTTCATAGGTCTAGAGTTGTTAGATTAAGGTGACTAATGCTTGTTGTAGCTTACTAGTGTTGCCCTAGTTGCTGGTTCACTGAACCTTGGTAGCCTGGACTCAATGGGCATTGTGGTACGTGTTGTTTTCTTATATCTGATATGTGTTGTTGGCTTTGTTGGTTGAGTTGTTGTCTTCTGGATAGCCGCTTATGTTTGTTGGACTGAACCGGGTTCGTGCTGTGATGATTATCTTCAGAGTTTTGGCGTGGTTTAGCACCGCTTAATCAAACGATGCGTTTGGGCTTTGAGGAGGTGGTATATAAGATGGCGCTTACCTCATCTAACCCTAAGTGAGATAGAAGCCTTGCCGCTGAGTAAGAAAGAGAGAGTTCTTCCTCTGAAAGAAAGAGAGAGAGAGAGCGACCGAAGAGAAGATGGAGATAGTTCGATTGGGTTGAGAAGATCATCCTCTCCCATATCTCTCCAGCCGAAGATCTTCAGAGTGAAGATAGCAAAGCTTGGCCGAAAGCTTTGCTTGGCCTTACAGAGGCTATTTCGATACCTTGCTCTTCGTATCTTTTTCAATTCTTGCCCGTTCTAGATATAGGTTGTATTACAGATTGATCTTGCATGCATCTTGTAATCGAAACTATATTGTAAACATCTTGAATGCCTAGTAAATCTGGGATCGGACCTCCCCTCTTGAGGTTCCGCAGAGGTAGGGTTTTAACACCCGAACTGCGTAATCAATTGGTGTGTTGATCTTTTTAACATTGACATATATCATTGGATTGCATGATAAACATATTACATTGAGTGCAAGAAGCTTCTTCTCCCCTGTATACTATACAATCTTGTTTCATATATAGTTCCAATATAAGATCTTCAAATGGATATACAAATTACATTGAAATATTGTCACACGAATATTGTTGGTAGAGGCTTCTTCTTAGTGTTGCATTTGTCATTCATCCAACTCGATTGAGTTTTTAGATAGACGGAGTTTCAATTCATCCGACAATTGCTTGGCAAACCTACACACGTCAAACCATAATAAAATAAGTATAAACTACGATCTAAAACTATATAGTCATACTCCATAAATCATGTTGCACTTTATGATCGATTTTACCAACCCATATACGAGCCATTGTATGTACTCGTGCAAATACATATTGAGTACGAGCTTAACATATAAATTTAGTGATTCTGAATGGTAAAATAAACTTATATAATAATCCCGTTATTCTTTTTTTTTTTGTTTATTATTATTATTATCGATACAAGAACATTTAACCTTTCATAAGTTACGTAAAAGAAAACAGGAACGATTGATAAAGTTGTTGGGAGTAATTTTTGAAACTATTGTATAGGACTACACCGTACCTCTTAAGGGCATCTTCATTGGTTCCGGCATTGGCGATATGTTCATATCTACCAGTTTCCGGATTCATACGAGAAACCGGCTTCTTAAGTAAGGCTTCTCCGATCTCGATTAGCTCTTTCATGTTCTTCTTTGTAGACACATCTGCGGATGTAACCGTCCCGGTCAAGGTATCATCCTACGATCGTTAAACACCAAACAAACATTATAATTCAAACAATTTTTTCCTTGATCTAATTAAACCTAAACCCTAAATAGAAGTTTACTTGGATGCGAAGATAACTATCAGAAGAATGATAGGCTTCAAAAACGACAGAATTCTGGTAGTCAACCAAGTCAACCATGGCTTGACTATAAGTGTCAACCAACGGCGAGGTTCCATTCTTGTATAACCACGACACAAGACCCCACTTAGCCGCCTTCGTCGCCGTGTACTTGGACTCGTTCTTGGAGGAGCCGGTGCCGATTGATATTACAAGCAGGCGGTTGTAGTCTATGGTTTTCACTGGAAAGAAGTCTGGGTTTTGCCTTATTACAACTTCCCTCGTCACCTCTGTTATTGCCATCAATGTCTGCAATTTTATGCATTAGGTTTAGGGTTAGTAGCTAGCTACCTTATTATATGTTTATATTATTGACATATATAATTAGGGCTTCTTTGGTATTATATTTGAATGTGAGCTATGGGTATCAACATAAAAAAAAAGATGATATCTAGTTTTAGGTATATAAATATATCTATATCCTGTTATATTCCTAATATACTTTTTCTCCTCTTTTAATATACTTAAAAACTAGAGGTATCAGATATCTCATATTTATTATTTCTCTTTCATAAAGTAAAACCTATCAAATAGAAATATCGAATATCAATCACATACCCTATCTTGGTACCAACATTGATACCTCTGATATACTGATATCCATACATTTATACCAACCATTCTCTGGAGATTACTATAAGAGATAGACTTTTGATATCCTCAATGTTGACTCGTTTATTAAGAGTTAAATTTTAACATGATCTGTCAATTTATAAACGAGTTGAACTTGAGTCAAATCCAAACTTTAACTGAGCATTTAACATGAGATTATATTCGAATCATTTTGAAAGTCAACGAGCCGATTTTTTCGAATATGCTATATAATTTAGTAAATGATGCGAATACTAGATAGTGAAGTATTACTGGATTGCTGGCCGCAACGCCGCCGTCAATAAGGTTGAACTGTTTGACGACGTGACCGTTAGAATTGTTTTTGTTTTCAAAGGAGTAAGGTGGGAAGAGGATTGGTGCCGCTGACGTGCCTATGCAGATATCCGACAACAGCGCGTTCAAGTGCGGCTCCTTTTCCACCTATATTATTATTCATCTCATAATCATTATAAGCATTCTAAGAAGATAAGTTAGGAATGCCCAAGGTTGAAAACTTTAGATTTACATATGTTTGATTGTTTTGAATCTATGCAGTTTATTAACCATTTTGTATTACTTTATTCATATTCAATAACAACAAAGTACTATACAATTAAAAAAAGTGGATAAACAACTTTAATTTGTTTAGTTCTAATGTCTCTCGAATATTCTACTCTTTGAGGTAAAAGTCGAATATTTCTCTCATATCAAATTGTTTCTGAAAGAATAAACCGTTTTTATGAAAATATTTATTCTTGAGTTAACCTTGAATATAACGAGAAATAAGAATGAACAACCTTATACGTAGAAAAAATAATAGGTTGAAGCTGCTTGATATCAAAGGCGGGAATAACCACATTTGTAAGACAATCCTTCAACCTCTTTTCTCCTAGTATTTCTCTCACCACCTTGTGAAGATACTTCCCATCATACTTCGGTCCTACTAGAGCCTTCACAAATTTCGCCATTGTACCAAATATTCTCCTGTCTCAAACCCGATATTATAGAAAATTATCGATTTATAAAATTAGTAAGGTTCAAAGATATATCAAATCAATCAAACCGTTCCATCACTTTTTTATTTGAGTTAGGTTATATTTGTGGAAATCATTTCAGACCGATAATAAATAAAGTCGCAATCTAATATGTAAGTTCGGGGAACTCCTCCTATTGTAAAAAAATTTATGGTAAAACTCTATGAAATTTATGTGTCGGACCTCACTCACATAAATCATTGCTAGCTAACTTCTAGTAAGTCCAAATGGAGGATTTTAAACATGATAATACATACTGATTACGTACTATTAGTTCGTACGTATGTCTTACCTAGACCGAGGAAAAATCTTGGAAGAATGCTCTAGATAGAAGGTAACTACTTCCTTGGCAGAAAACAAAGGTCGGTTGTTCTCATCCGGTGTGGCTAACATTGTAGTCATGAGACCTCCGGTGCTCGTCCCCGTAATCACGTCAAAGTAGTCCGCCAATCGAGCATCTTCTCCGTCCAACTCCTATAATACACATAACATGCGACGGAAAATATTAACTTAGGAGATGATTACACATAAATGTATAAGATAAACAACACATGTCAATGGACGTACATATTATGCGCCCAACATTAATTGTTTCATTCGTACCTGAAGTTGTGACTCTAAAAATCTAAGAATGACGCCGGGAATAATTCCTCGTATTCCGCCACCATCGATACTAAGAATCGTGATCAATTCACCACTCTTTGGTGAACGTGGTTTGAGGCTCGATGTTTTCTCCATTGTGTTGATCAACGTCTTCTTGTTGCTATGTTGCTTGATTTTAATACAAAACAGCCTTATTTATTGCTCCAACTCCATTGTGTTGATCCACATCTTCCTCTTTGTTATGTTGCTTCATCTCAGCACAAAAGAACCTTGTTTAGTGCTCTAACTAGTTTGAAGTTTACAAGAAAACTCCAAATTTTGTTATCCAAATTCCAGCCCACACCTAAACATAAACAATTATATCTATTTTATTAGTTTATGTAATATATATATATAACACACACACACATATATATATATATATATATTTAATTAGATTCCAAAAACCCTAGATATATATACCCGTAGCTTTAACTTCTACTTTTTTTGTTTTGATAAAATTAGGATAAATCTCACAAAATAATTAATTAATAAAAAAACAATTTGGTTTAATAGGTTTTTTCAAGTTTTATGTTTAGTAAATGTACCCTTGAGAAAAGAGTGGGTAGAGTTTGAGAATAAATACAAAAGGTTGGGATATATTTGCTTAATTGAAACATTAAAAAACCTTAGTTACTACTCTACTTTCTCAAAAAGACCTAATTACCAAAATTGCCTATCAATAAACCATTTCAACTTGTTTTTGCATAATTATATATATTTAGTTAATCTTTTTAATATTAATAAAAAAAACTCTTTAATTATAACCAAAAAAATATCTTCGTCATATGCAAAATGATAATTTAGCAACCAAATAGCTAATTGTGAAGTCAATGACTTGTAACAAGAATTTGCAAGTAATATATACATATACAAACACGTATTATAATAAGTATAAGCAGGTCAGAATTTAATGACGTAATATTAACAAGTTAAGGCTCCATTAATACGAGTATAAATAGCGTATTACAATAAGTATTAGTAGGTCAGAATTCAATAACGTAACGATTATGAACGTGACGTCCCTTTTCCAATAACACGTGGAGTATTTATAAAAGGCTAACATGGTGTTCATTTTCTTTATCCATTGATCATGGACCCATGGTTGTAGTGATTATGGGCTTGATGGGCCTTTACTTACCCAAATAAAATAATTTTGGGCCTGATGGGCCTTTCTTGGCCCAACTAAAATAACTTAGCACTAGCGCGCTTAAGTGACCTGTCTTATTGAGAGACAAATTCAAACCCAAGAATCCAGATTATTTAAGGTGAAAAAAGATATTTTATAATTTGACCACAATTTTTTTTTTTTAAAATTTCCTTTATGAAAAGGAAAATAGTGACAGACATGAGTTGTGCACGTTGGCATGTGCACAAAGGACAACAAGCCACAAAGCCATTTTAAATCGTATCACAAATATTCACATTTAGGGCCCGTTTGGGTTCCAACTCCGGAAACGGAAACGGAATGGAAACGAATTTAGTCCATATGTATATCCATATTCATGAAATTTTATGGAATCATTCCCCATGTTTTAATGAAAAATGCACTTGCTTCCTCACATTTTGTTACCCTATAGGGTATCAAAAGTAATCAAACTCTCATCCAATTACTACAAAACACAAGGAATGATTCCAAAAATTTTAATGAATAAGGATATACGTATTGACTAGATTCGTTTCCATTCCGTTTTCGATTGCGGAGTTAAAACCAAACGGGTCCTTATAGGCCAAAACCTGCTGCATGTTTCCAAACTGTTTTTATATATCACTATTCACGGCGGGTAGCTTTACTCATAAAAACCCTAAGTTAAATATATATCAAAGATTGTCGAATAAATTTTGGACAGGAGTAAAGCAAATGTTATATTACAAACAATATTTTGAATATCTGTTAAAAAAATGTCTGAAAACATGTATCTAGTTAGTTTCGTGCAGACGTAATTAGGGTTTTTATGAGTAAAGCTACCCGGATATAACTCGTTTTCTTTCTAAACAAGATAAATACGAAGACATTTTAAATATTGTTATAATTTAGAGTGACTCTGGATCAACTAGTTTCTCCGAGTCGTGCTTAAACATGTCAAAACTTCGTTCGTATAACAGACCTACAGGGCACTGGATACAACCGACCCAACCTGAATATAACCAACCTTTTCCAAAATTGGCGCCTTTTCAAACTCTTTTGCCTTAGCTGTATGAGCTTATTTACAGTGGCCTTTGCGTACTGCGAGGGTGCAAAGGTAGACCAAAGAACTCAAGTACAGGAGGGAAACAAATAATTTCCTATACCGAGTAGACAGAATCATACCTCGGATAATCAAGGAATATCCAACAGTCGCAGCACATGGAAGTTAACCCAGCCTGGTTTCTGCTGCAAGTGCATGCTAGTCATAAAGAATTGAGGTAATTAGCTGAGCCGCAAAGGGTAAACAATGATCACATGTGCTCAACACTTTGACTTGTTCATCACTATGCACAAGCTCAACATACATGAAAATACAGCTGAAGAAAATGATAATCTGGTCTCCTAACTCAGTAAGTTAAAAGAGACTGAAATTCCAAGCGTTTCTCACGTCTGTAGGAGGAATAACACATAAACCCGATGAGATTCAGTTATAAAAGGTAATAGTTAACCGATATTATTTTTTAGCCTGTACTTCACATTCGTATAGCATTGCAGAATGGGTAAACAATGATCACATGTGCTCAACACTTTGACTTGTTGATCACTGTGCACAAGCTGAACATAGTTTCCCTGCAAATGGTTATATGGACCTATAATTAGATTAACATGCATGAAAATAAAGTTGAAAAAAATGACAATCTGGTCTCCTAACTCAGTAAGTTAAAGACAGACTGAAATTCCAAGTGTTTCGCACGTATGTAGGAGGAACAACACATAAACCCGAAGAGATTCAGTTCTAAAAGGTAATAGTTCACCGATATTATGTATTAGCCTGTAATTCAGATTCGTATACCATTGCAGAATAGGTCTAAAACAAATTCTAAGGATGATGGAACATGCAATGAGAAAAGTATTTAGTTAATACATCTTTTGCTTTTGATAAACGAAAGCGGTATGATGCACTAGACACACCGTCCAATGGAAAAGTCGACTAAATCGGCAGACGGACTAATAGTCATGATGAGAAGACCATAACGAGCAAGAAGACACATCAAAAGAAAACATCAATCACGACGAACCGATGAATGAGGAGCACCAAGGAAAGTGCAAGATAAGCAAAATGAGAAAAAATAACGAGAATATAAACGTAGAAATATTGCAAAATACACCATATCACCAAAGTTGAAAACATTATATTTGGACTTTTCTGAGTTAATATATTTGAGCATGAGAATAGCGGCTGATTAGAGAGTTGAAGAGGCCTTAGTTTAAATAAAAAAGATTCGAATAGATTTCTAGTTGGAAAGTAAAAGAAGAAGACATCTTTTTCAGTTCAAAAGTGATAAAAATCACTTTGTAGTATATTGAATAGCGGGCTTGAACGACCAAACAACAGAAACCAAACCTATGCCCAACTTACGATGTCTGCTCATGTTCATTAAAAAACAAAAATTCAAAAGCCAATACGGAACTTAAAAGGTCCCAGATCAGCGTGATAGATGCAACTATCGACGAATGACGACCCAACACTGACTTGTAAGCTAATTTTCCTCAAAACATGAAGACTATTCATCTAGGCTTGGTCCAGTCATAAACGTCAAAACAAATGAATATTCATTTGGGCTTTTGAGGTCCAATCACTTCTTCACTTAACTATTGATATACTTCTCCCACCCTATGATATGGTTCATTGCCCATTGGTGACCATTTTAACTTTTAAGCCGCAAGGTAAGTAGTTGATGACAATGGCAATTTATTTATAAATAAAAGGAAAATGCCTGATATTAATGGGTAATATATGTATATTATTAAGAGTAAAAACGTAATTGAATAAGAAACAAATAAAACTACCAAAAAATCAGTTCCGTCTCTCTCCTCTATCGGCATCCGAAAACGTTCTAAACCTAATTCTCCGTCGACGATCCCATACAACCACCGAGTCGGTGCAAAGAAGTGGCGGCGATCCCATACGACCCCAAACTCAACCTTCCTATCGCTAGTCGGCGCAGACCCAACTTCCCTTATCGGCGCAAAGCAGTGGTGATGCAAGATTGCTCAGCTATTCTGCTTCGTGAAATAAGTTTTCTCTAAATACGATGCTTTCAAAGTTGAATTGCTACATGAAGTGAAATTTCAGATGTATTAGGTTTGAGTTTAATTTTGATTGTCTTTGAATTTGTGAGTTTTTTGACGGTTGGACTTTAACTTGTGTAGTTTGTTTGGATTAAAGTTGTTGTGTATTTGTAATTTATGGAATGTTGTAACACTTGTTAGTTTCTGAAGTTGTTGTTTATGTGTAATTTAAATCGATTGAAGTTGTTGTTTTATGTGTTTTCATTAGGTTGAAAGAAGTTAGGGTTGCATCAATTTAGAGTTATTAGTTTTTATTAAATGAGTATCATCATATCTTAAAAATTATCACTATTGATATACGCGTTTTCTGCTACGGTCTACTACCATTGATATTCCAAGAATGGCTTGATATTTGACCAAAACAGAATTACGATAGATGTTCTCGTGAGATTGATCAAGACCCACGTGTACAGTTTGCTACATGAGACATTCACCGCAGGAGTTAGAGAGAGAGGATTACATCTTAGTAGCTGGTTTTTACCGGAGTTGTATTCTGCTCCATGCTTTGATGTATTTGTTATTGATATGTGTACCGGCTTGGTTTTAGTTTGCTAACGGCTTTGCCAAAGGTGGACTGTCCACTATCCCGAGGTTTATGCACTTGTTTGGCTTGTGAATGTCTTTGTCTTCTCATGGCTTTGCCGAAGGTGGACAATCCTCATGATTTGTCTTCTCACCAAAATATCTATCGAAATCATATTCTAGTCAAACACCAAAAAATTCCTGCAATACAAAAGGTAGTAGACTGTGACTAGAAAACGCCTAGATCCTGGATTTGCTCGTCCAACTCCTACCATGGACGGTGTAAGTCAGCTATCTCTAGTCTGGTAGTAACATTGCTAGGGACTTCAAAATCTGCTCTAACCTGCCTCCACACCTCTTGCGCATATGTGCATCTAAAGATCAAGTGATCGTGCGACTCACTCTCACTCATACATCAGATACAAGTAGGATCAATATCAAGAAAATATAACCTGTCTCTAGTAGATAACCGGTAGATGATCTCCATAAATTAATCAATCAATTAGCTAAAACACTATATATGGAAGGACAAATTAGAATAACTGAATTCCTGAAAAATTAATGAATTATGACTATTCTTTGGAATCACTCATTCTGATATTTCTTTGCTACCAAACAGGAATTCATATAAGTGATTCGAAACCGATTTCGATTCCACGAGAATCCTATCAAATAAGCCCTTAATACACTTATACACCAAAATGTCCCTAAGTAAATGATTAACTTTTTTTACCTTGGGAACCGGGAGTGTTTAAATATACTTCACATTGGGACTAAGACGAGTGTATTTAAATTTATCTTTTCATTAAACTAATAGGTCAAGTTATAAAACTATGCAGCAGACTGAAAGGCTAAAACAAGATATATTTTTTAACAGAAGGAAATTGTACCTCAGCAAGCATGGTTCAGCTCCCTGTGAGTTGTGACCACCATAGTCAGCTTCGCTTTTCAGGATTATATATACCGTCGTAAGTTACTAAAGAAACTGCACCTCAGCACACTTCTTAAGCCTGATTCTAAACAGTGCTTCAGCTTCCTCCCTCTCTCCACATAAATTATAATCACCCTCTACCTCCAACTTTCACCATGGCCAATGACAAGTTGATTACTGCATCAATTTTCATTGTCTTACTTATTCTGCAAGTTCAAATTATCAATGGAAGAGAACTGAAATATCATCATCACCATGCAAAACAAATAACCTACTTATCATATGATCATATAGCTAATCCATCAAACACCAAGGGTTCTGAATCTACACTGACGTCAGGTCAGTTGGATGAATACAGGCCCACAACACCGGGACGTAGTCCTGGCGTTGGGCATTCCCTTCAGCACTAGAGAAGGCCTGAAAGCGTGCTCTATCGTCGTTTGTACCTGTTTTTCTTTTCCTAGGCAGATAATTGTGAGTTGGTATGTTGTACCTGCATTGGTTCCATGCAGGGACATTATGCTTAGTAGTTTACAAGCTCGTGTGATTTTCTCTTATTTGTTTTAACTCTATGTAGGTAGGTCATCATGCATGTTGTATTTGGATTTATTCAATGTGCACCTTTCAATGCAACATATGCGCACCTTTGCAGTTCCAGTTCATGCATGCATATTACACTGAACAATTTGATACAATGCAAACACGTAATACATATTTCTCTGAATAGACAACTAACTTTGATGACACAAGATTTGAAAGGGTAGATACACGTGAAAAGATTCAACATGCAAATCAGAAAACGAAACCTAAAATTCAACATGCAAATTAGAATAAATGATTTTGTTGCTAACTACAGATTCAATTTAAGCAACCTATGCTAATAAACGCGTAGCAGATACAAGAGTAGATACATGTGAAAAGATTCTTACATTTCGTCAAAAGATAACTACAAATGCTACAGTTAATCAGTAATTACCATCCGAAATTTAAATCGAACCTTCTTATGTTACTGATTACAAGCAATCATAAATTCCTAACATGAAACTTACAAAGTGAAATTTAGGTGAAATGTATAATAAATTCAAATCAAGGAATACTTGAAGGCAAGGTGAAAATAAAATCAGCATCAATGGTTTCCAACATAGAAATAAAGTTAGGGTGCACATAAGATAGAATGCTTTTCACCTGTGTTTGTATATTTTCGGGCAGTAAACATAATTTTCCAGTAAAAAAAATGAAATAATAATCAAACATCATGGTTCCAGTTTCATATGAATTCTGCAACCTGGGCAGTAATGTTGCTTATGATGCAAAATGAGACTGAATGCTCGTAAAATTACCCTCCAGCAATTTACCTGGAGACTGAGGCCAAAGCAGGTGTTGTATATTGTGGCACGAAATACAACCCTCCAAATGTTTAAAGATGAAAAGTTCACCTAACAGTAAGATAAAATAAACCAAACTAATGGCAGTTCTAACAAAAGAGACAGATTTCCTAGAACTCATTTTTTAACCCACAGATGAGTGTTTTAGTACACTTAAATGCAACATTAAAGATGAAAAACTTTGGTTTGTTAATCAGAAGAGAATCAGTAAGCACAATTTGACCACATTAGAGATGAACTTTACAATTGTTCAACATATGAGTAGATCATTGTATCAATATAGTCCTTAATATGAGCTATTTCTTTTGCTAACCAGTTATCAGTCATCCATCTATGCAAATGCACCCTCCTTCCAAAAACGCATTCCTAGCATGTCTTCGGCTGTGTAGCTTGTAATTGAACCTGAAAATAACAGAGGATAATAAAAATACAATATGCAGCTATATAATATATATTCCTTAATATTGAGTGAAACTAACCCAAAATTTACAGCTAGAGCTAGCTTTGCATATAAATGTAACTTATTTATGTTCCCTCCTTCATTGATCAAAGCATGGCATCACAAAATGCTTCATTAATAACTTAGGTATTCTCGTACAGCAAGCTTAAGATCCTATCTTGCAGACCAAACTGACTTCTTTTGCATCCTACTCCAAGCCATGGGACCATCTTTATACAAGCACTCAATAATAAACGTCTCCAAGAGAGAGCTTTCTACGGATAGAAAGCATCTTATGGGGAGAAATCCTTCTAATGAAGTTTGAGAAGTTCCAAATGTCTCAGTTTCTACCTTGATCCAGAGAAGATATATTGTAACGTATTACTCTTCTTGTTCCTTAGTACAGTTCTACTTCCACTTTAGAAGGTTTTGAGTTCTTGTATTCTTATCACTACTTTGGTTGTCCTTTTCCCTTCATAGCATTTGATAAAATTTTCCTCCACTTTAAATCTAAACCTGGCACCTTGAAGCGCAGAACTGTTCTACAAATCAATGCATACTGTCTATGAAGAAGGTTAATTAAGGTAGATGGGACTAAATATGCTCATGCTCGATAAGCCTATCGTAGCGGATCTACAGTAATAAAAAAGTTGCTTATTTTGCTATTCCAAATTTGACACATGCCCACATTTCTAATCTAAGAGTAATAGATTTTTTTTTCCGAATTAGCTAAGAGTAATATAGTTACAAATATGAAAAATGAAAAACATGAACATCTAATGCAATAATGCATCAATAAACGAATATCATGCAAATCATTTATACCAGAGAATATGACTCAGATAAATCCTGAAAATATGACAAAGCAAGAGCACCTTCGTTCAATTCCTCGGCCTTAATATGACTCCTTGCATTTGATGAACAGTATACAACTGATATACCGATACACAAAACATGCTCTACCAACTGAAGTAATTTACTAGTTTTCACGTAACTATAGATTGACCTTTCAAGTTTCCGGTACATGCAGTTACCCTCGAGATATACAGGGAGACCATGTACTAACTAAAAAGAAAAGTCATTCCTAATTGTTGAGATTCGAAAAGCGTGAAAGAAGATCCCCCACTTTCTGTGGACGGTCACTATCATACAATACCAACAACATATTCCAACTTTACATAAGAAACACAGAAGAATTAAAGCACTACATCCAGCCTAGCAGAACTGTTATTATAATAGTATACTCGGGACTAAAATCAGAATTCGATATAGTATTTTTAGTAACTAGAATAGTGTACATACTATACAGCTTTTGGCAAGGTGTTGCTGGAAGTTCAAAGTTTAGTAGAGAAATGATAAAGTGCGGAACTCCTTATACCCAAACAGGTGCATGGATTATACACATTCCCAAACACATGATAGTCCTCTTCCCTCCAACAGATGAAGCTCTTGACACATACACACTCCCAAACACATGAAGTCTTCTCCACAAAGAACACACATATCGTCAGATGTTCAATCCACAAAAAGTCATCAACAAGATCATCAATTCATGTGTGCTATATATAAGTCCATTTCTTAAACAGCAACTCTCCCTGCCAACCATCACAGCCCTCAAAGATGAAGGTTCCAGCATACCGATGATCATCAAGCTTACCAAAAGCACTATAGTGGCACGAGTTCTTAGTGGCTACTTAGCTTGTATTGATCCCGTAACCACACAAAAATATTATCATTAGCATAAAGATGAATCCAATTAACAGTGAGCCTTGAACTTTACCGTTAACTAATACTGTGGGTTTCACTCTCAGTCACACTTTCCGGAAAGAAACAGCCAATCAATCACTTTAACGGGTTCTAAAAAATACAACTTCGTTCACCAAGAAAGAAAGACTGGCGGCAGGGAGGAGAGTCATAAAGAAAGAAGAAGAAAGGCAAGTTGAAAAGCATCTCCATCGACCAAAAAGAATAAAGGCACATGGAAGTCCCGTAAAGCAAAATTGGAGTGTTCAGACACCTTTTCTTCTTTCTTAAATTAAACAAAGTTAATATTCTAAACAAAACTTGGGAACAAAAAGGTAAAAGAAGGAAAAAAAAACAAGAAGATACAACTACTACTAATCAGGAACTCACTTAATTGCACTTGCAATCAAAGTGGAGTGTGTATGTACCAAAATGAATACAACTTTGTATTTAGGTTTTCTGGTGGCCCACATGCAATTCACCACGAAAAACAAAGTAACAAAATGGAGCAGATTGCAAAGCCTAATAAACAAATGCCAGAAATGCAGACTTGTTTACAAGATTGTGGGAAATTCAAACCTACATTGTTATGCTGAGAATCTCCAGATTTTGTCTTACAAAAAGAAGTACTAAACGCTCCCACTTCAGTGGAGAAAATAAGGACAAATGTACTTGTTGATCACTATGCACAGACTATATGAAGTCTGAAGTCTCCTTGCATATGTATGGGACCTAGGTAGATTCCTAAGGGTGAAAGTAAAAACGAGGACAAATGTACTGAAATAAACCTTGTCCATCACAGGAAATCCTAAGGTTCAAGAAACAACACAAAAAGGGTCAAAGGGAAGAAGGAAGACCATCCCGCATGCGAAGCAAAAGTACTAAGTTGCTCCCACTTCAGTGGAGATGTGCAAATAAAAGATGATTATAAAACTCAAGAGACCACTACCAAAGAACTTATATGTATAAAATTCCAAAAAGATTTCTGGTTAGGAAGCAAAAGAAGCCCCTCAATCTCCCTTGTCACTTTAAAAAGTGCAGGAGAGTAGAAAAAGAAACAAAAGTGCATGATAACTTTCAATCACACTTTGCACCAAAAAGGTCCCTAGAGACCAGTGTGATACAACTAGTGACGAGTGGTGAAGCCAACGCTCTGGTTTAATTTGTTTTAGAGTAGCTTTTAGGATGAAGTTGTCCTCCACACATAAAGACAATTCATCTGGACTTGGGAGTTGGGAGGTTCAGTCACACATTTTTCACTTTCCTTCCTTAAGAGTCGTAATGCACATTGACATAATTCCTCCCCCCTATGACCTGATTTAAAATTGATGGTATTAAGCTCCAGGGCAAATAGTTGATGAAAATGGTCATTTATCACTGTAGAGAAAACGTGAAGAAAAAAACTGTCATCATTTGTACTTTTTCTTCTTTTCCTAGGCAGATTATCGTGAGCAAACACTAGGCAAATACAAGAACTTGATACAGTTGCAAATATCATACCATGCAACAAAAATGTGAAATTTAGGGCAATATCCAAGAAATCTAAACTAAGGAATGCATGCATGCAAGATGACAAGGGAATATCAGCTTCAGGATAAATTCTACAACCCGAGCATTAATGTTGTTTATAGTACAAAATGAGACTGGATGCTTACCAGTTAACTAACACTAACCCTCGTTCCAAAAACTCTACTAACTTAAATGAAAAGGTTTAATAACCAGATGTATACTTATCTACAGAAATTATACTTCGTCTTCTGCTTCCCATTGAGAAACAAAATAACAGAGGGTAAAAACAATACAGTATTCAGCTATATTATACATGTCACATATTACTTCACAATTGACATTGAATTACACTGCCCTGCTTTAACAAGAGCTTTTATTTGAAATTCATCTTGGTTCCCTCCTTAATATCGTTGCAAAGTAAGTAGTCACACATGTTTCAAGGCAACCCTAGGTATAGTTGTAAACCAAGCCTAGAGAGTAGAGATCATATCTTTCACACCAAGTTAGCTTCTTCTGCAATAATCTCCTAATCCAAGCCCTTAGAACAACTATACAAAGGGTGGAGTACGGAAAGGATGATGCCCAAACACTCGACAAGAAAAGCCTCCTTCACAGATCTTTTTGGACGGCGATACGGAAAGCCTCTTAGCGGAAAATCCTTAATTAAAGAGGGAAGTGAAAGTTTGAGGAGTTCCAAATGCCTTATACTCCTGTGATTCATCAAAGCGGGAGGGGAGTAAGCCTAGGAAAGACATTGTAAGGGTAAAATGGCTAACTAGGCTTTTTACCACTATTACTCTATTAAGAGTACCCATAGCATAAAATCATTAAATACATATACCCTTAGTGGTAAGTCAATGAGAGTGGTAAAAATTAGAGGGGGCTACAAAACAAAAGCCCATAAAAAAAAAGCCTACTTCACCCAATTCTTTAGTAAATCTTTTATACCTGAGAATGTGATTACAGCTAAATCCTGAAAACATTTCGTAGCAAGAGCATCTTCATTCATTTCCTTACCTTAGACCTAGAAGGAGCCAATAAAGCTAACACAACCTCATATTCTAGCTTTACATAAGAAACAAAAAATAATGTGAGCACTACATAAAGCCTAGCAGGAATTCCATTATAATAATATATCTCAATTAGTAATGTTTGCTTTGGGTGGTTATAGGATGCATAAATTAGTGGATAAAACAGGAGAATGGCTTCCTGCACATCAGGAAAGTTGATATGGCAAGATTCTCATACTTTTCATCCCGTCCCTTTTATTCTCAACAAGCGAACATAAAAGTGAAAACAAAGAACGGAAGAAAGTTTAATGAAGCGTAAGAATGTTATAGTTGATCACATAACCACTAGCTTGCCTACATAATTCTACTACTAAGATGAAGGGAAATGTTGAAATATTAGAAACTTAGGGTGGAAAGCAGTGCTGACTTACTGAATCTCTTTTATCCTTGTCCTATCTCTTACTTGTCTAATTGATAATAACTTTGATACTTCAATTTATAATGTAGCTGAAACCAATAATCTATATAAACTATTGATTAAAACGATAAAAACAACCAATTAAAAAGAAAAATGAGAAGATCTTCAGCTTATATATTGCATATGCAATACTTAATCAACAGATTTTATACTATTATGAACCAAATATACGAACCTAGGCAGGGAAACAAGTTGGGATAATGCAACAAAAAAAATCTTCAAATATACAAAGCTAGACAGGGAAATACTTTCCACGGCATATAAGTTGGGGTAATGCAACAAAAAAAAAGGCCAGTTCTAAAATCCCTAACAAAGAATTCATATGAATATAACAAAGGGATATTATTCTTCAACACAATCATTTACATTATTACACTCTAAGCTGTAGGTTCTAGGGTGAAGATACAATGACTCAAGGTTTTGGGTGTCTAAACACTAAGTTAACATGCCAAATTGTAAGAGATCTAAAGAAAGGACCGTTTTTTCATTATTAATTGGTACAAGAAAATCATTTAAGATTCAACTTTTATTTGTTTGCTTTCTTGACTCTGAAATGACACAAAAAATCCAGCAAATACAGAAAGAAAATGAATAGAAGAAAAAGCACCACTTAACTAAGTAAATATGCCAATGTGGTACAACTTCATATAATACTTTAAAAACAAAAATATTGATCGGTCAAAGATTGCGGATTATAAAAATTAATAAACAACCTTATACAAACCTAATGAATTCTCTGCGGCAGAATGTGGAAATGCTGTCATACTATCAATTATTAGGAATTCAAATTGCAAATCATATAGATACTGAAATAAGCCCCTCAACAATGCTTCTTATGATTTCTAATGTAGGTAAATGTTCAACTAAATTTACAAGAGAAAACAAATAAAAATCAAAGTTGAACATAAATGCTTACATGTAAGAGAAAACAAAACTAAAGCTTCTTAATCTTAAGAACCTAAACTTCCATTGACAACGAATTAACACAGCTCTTGTTTGTCAGAAGATAAAAATAGCATGCAACTCCTGATCTAGAAGAAGATATACTGATATAAAACTATTTTCAATCCAGCAACTTGCTGATTTATCATATCTAACCGAACCATTATCATATAAAACTAGTCATCTGTCCATATTTTTCCTATTAAATTGGTCAGACTCATGGGGGGGGGGGGGGGGGGGG
>BSUD01000005.1:145979419-146094262 GCA_033239045.1 Fagopyrum esculentum
GGGGGGGGGGGGGGTTGTTTATACTACTGACAAATATCTTCAAGAACTGCATAAACATATAGTTCATTCTTGACGGTGTCGGTGGGCCTCATGCAATCTCAAACATTGACCCATCAGATTTTTGTTATGATGCTCGCATTCAATTATAATTCAGTTAATGGTCATTATCATAGCACCATACACTTATATATACCAAAGCCATTAGGAGGCTGGGATGAAGCACATCTACTTAATCTTTGGCAATTTCTATAACCTACTCAGCTGTAGTTATTTTTATAGCAGCTGATTACAATAGAAATAAAGAGACCAATACCAGAGGAAACTGAAGAAGAAGGAAAATTCCAAAATGAATTCTAGTTCGAAAGAAAAAAGAAGGCCCTTCTCCCTTTTCACTTTAAAAGTGAAGGGTAGAAAAAAGGAACAAAAGTGTACTGTCACTTTCTAGCAATATGAATGGGCGAATGGCGTGCTTTTAGAACTAAGCAGCCAAATCTAAGCATAACTACTGATGTCTCATTGTGTTCATTAATAACCAAAAATTCCAAATCATATTAGGAACCAACAAGGTCTCATACCATTGTGATACAACTGTTGACGAATGGTAAGCCCACAGTCTGGTTTAGGCCTTGTTTGGCATACCTTTTTACGAAGATCTTTGTGGAGTTGAACATTTTCAAACTATTAGGTCTTTGGCAAGTAGAGCTTTTTGTGGAGATTAGCTTTTTGTAAAACTTTTTGTGGAGCTGTTTGGACCAATTTCACACACCATCTAACAATAGCTTTCTTGACTTTTTTATTAGCTTATTGAAATTTGTTCTGCATGTGTCCCATGAATCACACTTTTCGCAAATCTGCTTTTACTAAACACTTTTTAGATTTTCATATTTTACAAAACTCTACTATAAAAACTACCCAAAACACTTAAGTTATTTAGTTATCCAAAAAGATTAAACTATCCAAAAATCTTGTGTCACTAAACACGACCTCAATTGGTTTTGTAGTAGTTTTTAGGATGAACTTTTTTTCCTTAAAAACATAAAGACCATTCATCTAGGCTTGTGAGTTTATGTCACACTTCTTCACTTCTCTCAAGAGTCCTGATGCATATGTTGAAAAAATGCCTCCTCCCTAAGAAACAGTTCGTTGTTGACCATTTTAAGCCCCGACATAGATAAGTAAACGAAAATGGCCATCTACAACAACTTAACACCATATGATGATGCCACATTAAACATGAAACAGAAATCAATACAGAAACATTGGCGATTTTTACACCTACATCTTAAGTAAATCAAGTGCCATATAATAACATTAAGGACAAACCATTTTTTCCTTTATTCAAATAACGAAAAACAAGTGAGTGAAAAATATTCCGTTATGAATCACTAGAAAACAATGACAGCATAATAATTAAACCCATTTGGCATAGACACAAAGACAAAACCCTAACAAGCTTCGATTCGGCATTATAGATACCATTGATTCTAGTAAGGTAGTTGCACCTGCATCTTACTACTTAGCCTGATTGCACAAACTTTGATTTAGCTTCCTCCCTCCCCCTCTCCCTCTACCTTCAAATTTTACAGTGTTCCAGGGTAAGTTGAATTTGAATACTGCATCAATTTCCGTTTTCTTACTTATTCTCTGCCTGCAACTTCATATTATCAGTAGAGGGCAACTGAAAGACAACCCTCACCAAACAAAACATATAAGCAACTTACCAGATAATCATGTAGGTAATGGCACATCATACACCAATGGGTCTGAATCTACACTGCCTACAGGTCATTTAGATGACTACAGACCCATAGCACCAGGACGTAGCCCTGGAGTAGGGCATTCCCTTCAAGACTAGAGAAGACCTGTAAAACCGTCATCATTAGTACCTTTTCAAAATTTTCTAGGCAGATCATTATAAGTTCATATGTACTCATCGGATCATGGTCATCAAACTAGCTTTACGGTTCTGTTCCATGCATGCATATCATGTTTTGATCCACAAGCTCATGTGTTGTTGTTTCTCACTACCTCTCTAGACAAATCACCATGCATGTCCTATCCAGATTTTAGTCAACGTGCACTAGTTTAAACGGAACTTACTTCATTTGTGTTCCTTGCGTGTGTGTTGAAGGAGGCAGCATAATGCATATTTCTCTGAAAGGTGAAACCAACTTCCAATTAACAAATGTGTTGAAATGGCTCTTTCCAGTTCAGATCATGTATAGTTAGTCAACCCATGGAAGACTGGCTAAATGTTATTCACCATGCACGTGAAAATTGATGATGCATTGTCAACTAAACATTCAATATGAGCAACCAACAAACACACTACGAAAATACAAGAACTAGATACAGTTGCTAGAATGATTACATTTTACTCAAAAGAGACTTAAACCATCACAGATATCATCCAATATCCAAACTGAATCTCCTTATATTAATAATCACGGGCAAAGATAACATGACACCATGCAACTAAAAAATGAAATTTAGGCCAATATTCGAGAAATCTAAACTAATGAATGCATGGATACAAGGTGAAAAAGACATCAGCATCAGGCCAATATACGATAAAATACTGTTCAAACATTATGATTCCAGTAATTCGACATGAGTTCTATAACCTGAGCATTAATGTTGTTTATGATCAAAACTGAGGCAGCTTTGTAACTGGAAATAACCTTTGATGTCAAGGCAAGTGCTGTTGTGACATGTAATACAACGGTTCAAATGTTACAAGCTGGAAGGTTCACCTAGAAAACTAGAGGTAAGACAAACTTAAACCAAATTTGTGTCAATTTTAAACAAAAGACACAGGTTCACGTAGAGAAGGCTACTGCTTGATCTACAGAAAACACCGTAGAACTTCCAATCCTAGTATTCCAAAGTATAGTGGAAGAACCTCCGCCTTAGAGGATTTCAAGTTCTCGTACTCTTATCGCAAACGCCCCCAAAAGGTTGTACCGTTTGATCAATTTTTCCTCCAACCCTGGTCACTTTGAAGCAAACAAACCATTGAATAAGTAAAGCCGGACTCTTTGGGTTTATGAAGAAGGCTTATTTCACTCCCATTCAAAAACTCCTTATTGAATGATGTACTATGTCTTTAAGTTAGAAGGGACCAAATAACACTCATGCTCGATGGCCTCTTCTGGAAAATCTACGATATTCAATAAATGATTCATTATGGTATTCCAAATTTGACACACCCACAATCCTAAGCTAGGAGAATTTCTGTTATTTGTCAATTAGCTAAATAGCCTGATTGAACACTGAAAAGTATGAACATGAAAAACTTGCATAGCTCATACTTGAAGATTTCATGGGACAGTAAATTATTATCCTGTAATCTTTTATAACAAAGAATGTGATTACTTAATATACATCCAAATCCTGGAAATATTTCAAACCAACAGCATTTATTCATTTCCTTAGCCCTAGAAGGAACCAAGAAAACTAACAGTCTAACACAACCCAAAAGTTGGCATGTCCAAGCCATTTAATGGGACTCGTAAAACCATAAAATAGTCGAGCATGGAACACAAACTCTCCCACCATGGTTCATTTCTTTAACTGTAGGGTTAAGATCATCATACGGTTAACTGTTGAGATTCGAAAAGCATGAGAGGAGATCCTCCACTTCCAGTGGACCGTCACTATCACACAACAGCAACCGCACACTCTAGCTTTGCATATGAAACAGAAAAGAATGTGAGCACTAGAAACAGCCTAGAAAAAATGCCATTACAATATTATTATCTAAGGCACTAATGTTTGCTTTTGGATGCATAAAGTAGTGGATGGAGCAGGTGATTGGCTTCCTGCCCTTGAGGAAAGTTGTTACGGCAAGATTCTCCACTTTTTCCAAAAAGAAAAGTGGAAAACAAAGAGTAGAGGAAATTTGGTGAAGAGTGAGGACTGAGGACCGTCCAGGCTTCCGACCACTTTTGACTTGACTTTTGTAGAGATAAAAGGGGAAGTAGGCTAATTTTGTTTTAATGTAGATTAACTAGTCTCTTTTGTAAAAATGTAGATAAAGTAGGCCCCTAGTAATTTTATGATAAAGATTAATTCCCAAATAAATTGATACCCTTGTTGGAAATAAAAAATATGATGTGGCAATTTTTTAAATAAATATGGTTATTTAATGTGGTCCCCTACAAATAAGGATGTTGTTAGGATATCAAAGATATTTTCCTTTTAAACGTGGTCCCCTACATATATTTCTTCATATATCAATTTTTTAAATAAAAATATGATGTGGCAATTTTTTAAATAAATATGGTTATTTAATGTGGTCCCCTACAAATTAGGATGTTGTTAGGATATCAAATATATTTTCCTTGTAAACGTGGTCCCCTACATAAATTTAACAACTACATAATATTAGCAGATACATAAATTATGTATCTCAGTAATGATGAAGGTGACGAACATAATTTATGTATCTGCTAATGTTATGTAGTTGTTAAATTTATGTGTCAGTAATGATGAAGATGACGAACATAATTTATGTATCTGCTAATATTATGTAGTTGTTAAATTTATGTGTTAGTAATGACGAAGGTGACGAACATAATTTATGTATCTGCTAAATATTATGTAGTTGTTAAATTTATGTGGCGTTGATTTTTATGTGTTGAGTGTTAGTAATGATGAAGGTGACGAACATAATTTATGTATCTGCTAATATTGTGTAGTTGTTAAATTTATGTGTCAGTAATGACGAAGGTGACGAACATAATTTATGTATCGGCTAATATTATGTAGTTGTTAAATTTATGCGGCGTTGATTTTTATGTATCTGCTTAAAATTATGTACATCACCACAACTTTTAGGCAGTTATTATAATGACTTTTTTAATAATATTTTTTAATAATATTTTTTAATATGATGTGGCGTTGCAGCCACCACCACAATTTCATGCCTGTTTGCTTGCTGCTGTTGTATAATGACTTTTTTAATAATATTTTTTAATATGATGTGGCGTTGCAGCCACCACCACAATTTCATGCCTGTTTGCTTGCTGCTGTTGTATAATGACTTTTTTAATAATATTTTTTAATATGATGTGGCGTTGATTTTTAATTTTATTATCCTTTAACTTTTAGGCAGTTATTATGCTACATTACTAATTTGCCCTTAAATAGCTACCTTATTAAAGCTGATTTATAATTTCATTTTGATTTATTTTTTGGGAGAAAATTAGAAGGGCCTACTTTGTATCATGGATACAAAAAGGGCCCTTCTACACCAATTTTCTCACTTTTGTATCCAGCCAATAACGGTAGCTTTTACATTTTTGTATGCTAAGAATGATATAGTTAATCAGTTAATTATTACTCTACCACTAAGCGATATAGAAAAGCTTATAATATTACAAACTTAGCATGAGAAACAGTTCTGACATAGAGAATTTCCTACCTTGTTCTATCTCATATTTGTCTATATACTTTGATAGTTAGGCATGATGTAATCTAAGAAGAAGCATTACAAATATAATTAAATCTGATAATTCCAGCAAATAAAAAAGTAGCATCTTCAGTTATTATACATGCAGATCAATAGAGAACGTCAAATTTTGGTACTATTATGAATATGAACCAACATCTATTTTGATAAAAAGGTAAGGTCGGATATGAGAGGCTGATCTAAATCATTTTCTGCTGAATCTGAGGCAGGGAAATCCATGCAACAAGGCAAAACAAGTAGGGCTAATCCAACAGTCGGAAAAAAAAATATAGGCCGCCAATATAAGAATATCTAAAGAAAATGACCCTTGATCATTATTAATTGATACAAGAAAATCGTTTAAGATTGAAATTTTCTTTGTTCTCTTTCTTGACTCCGAATTGACATTAAAAGATTTGGAAGGTTGTGGGCCTAGTGGCATATAAAAAAAGAAAACCAATCGAAGAAAATACATTACTGAAGTATGGAATATTGTACATCTTTATCTAATACTTCAAAAAAAATATTGAATCGTCAAAGGGAACGGATTAAAAATCAATAACACCACAATATAAAAATGTAATTAAATCTATACGGCAGACAGTGAAAATTCTGTCAAACTTTAAACTGTTTATAGGACTTCTGAAAAAAGAAGATTTTATATACTGTGCTGATGATAAATACAAATTGCAACTCGTGCATTGCCAAAAAACCCTCAATAATGCTTCTTAAGCTTTCTCATTACAGCTGAAACTTCCACTAATTATGCAAGCAAATAGACTAAACTTTCTACAAACAAAAATAGAATACACTTAGGCAAAATATAGTATATGTAAAAGGAAACGATACTAAAGGCTTCTCACAATAGCTAATCAAACTAAAGCTTCATAATCTTAAGAACCTAAACTTTACTGACAATGAAATACAATGGTTTAAGTTTGTCAGAAGATATAGAATAGCATAACAAATATTGATCTAGCAGATAAAATGATGTAAAAATAGGCTCAATGCAGCCACTTGTTGATAGTGCGATTATATATCTAAACAAACCATTAGCATATAAAACCCATCATCTGCCCACCTCTGTCCTATTAAATTGATGATAGGGGGAAAAAAGTTTATACTACAGGAAAATATCTTCAAGACCTGTATAAGCATACAGTTCCTTCCTATGGGTGGACCTCATGCAGCCTCAAACATTGACCCATCAGATTTTTTTGTTCAAATGCTCATGTTTAATTATTTTATAAAGTAGCGGTCATTAGCATAGTCTAGCAACAATTATAATGCAATCGCAAATATTGACCCACAGATTTTGTTATAATGCTCATACATAATTATTATATAAATTTGCGTTGTCCCGCATCAGTTATAAATGCCAAAGCAATTAGGAGGTTGGGATCAAATGCATCTACTGCATACTCTACAGCAAATTTTGTAACCTACTCCCCTCCCCTCTGTCTCTCAATCTATTAAGTTCCCACTTTGTAACCTCGTAAGGAAAAGGTTGTGTTCAATCAAACAAATTATGGGTAGAACACAAAAATATTATGCCTTGGTAGTAATTCTAATCACTGGTTTTATCTGTCAAATCGTTTTGGCAGAAGGAAGGTATTTAAAGTCTGTATACAATTCCAAGGTCAGTTCCACTGTAAGCACCTATGTTAGAAGAAGCAGTGAAATTGTTAGTTACACATCAGAGGAGACACGTGGAAAGAGTCCTAATCCTGAAGGGAGCATAATTCATCCGGATCAGGATGCTGAAAATACATTGGAAGAGCATCAGCTAAAAGCAGAACCAGATGTAATCAACCCCAATGGTACTAATCCAGGTCAAAGCCCGGGAGTTGGCCATGTGCTTGCCAGTGGAAAGAAAGAAGTGAAATCCGTGGAGCAAAGTCATTTTTAGCAACTCATATAATGTGTACATACTTTCCGGGTTTTTGGCAAGGTGTTGCTTGATGTGCACGGCTACTTAATGATTTTTCATTGTCAAAAATCAAAACTTTATGGTGTATGTAAATAAGTTATGTCATATAATAATCTGTTTGTACAAATAATATCCTTGAAAATTCAAAGTTCATCCCTCTTCCCTGCAACAGAAGAAAGCCTTGACATGCATGACACTCACAAACTCACAACACATAGTCTAGTCGAATATTTCAAGTGACTAGACGGGGGCAAATGGAAGTAGTTAGCATCTACAGATTAAAACAAGCAAAAAATATTAGGAATATCTAGGGTGACATTGCTAAAAACATGCACTAGACTTTCGATAAACTTTTACATTTAGAATACAGCAAGTAAAACACAAATCTAGGCGCCGTCCGCATAGCAAAAAGCAGGCACTAGACTTTCAAGAACAAAAAAATAAATATTAAAAACACTAGTTTCAGGCTAATAGATTTTGTGTATGCTGAGGAAAAGAAACAACCTATAATGGACAAGTGTTTGTTTCTTTTCCAAGGGGAACCTTCACATATTTTCATGTTTAACGCACAAAAGTCATTAGCAAGAGGATGCATTATGTTAATGTGCAGTGATCCATTTTTTAAATAGAAACTCACAATCAATCAATCACAGTCTACAAACATGAGAGTACCTGACTAATGATTATCATGCTTACCAAAAGCACTCTAGTGCCAAATTTTTATTAAGCCAATTAGCTTGTAGAGACCCACTAAACACTAACACCTACACATATTTAATCACTGCCATTTTTTGTAACTACCTTCCGTTTGAGAAAATAGAGAATCCACTAGAGAGTGGGCCTTGGAACTTTGACCATACCCACAAGCATGCACTGTCCTCTCTGTAATCATTTTAAAACCTCCAAATGTGCACAAACACTTCCCACTGAACACTAATACCCAAATGTTGTCATTCGCATATTTCGTAACCATCTTCCATTTGAGGAAATGTATCCACTTGAGATTGAGCTTTGAACTTTGACCAGAACCACAAGCGTGGGCTTCAGTCTCTCTAACCAGTTATAAATATCAGTTTAGAAGGAGCATTTCCTCGACAAGAACATTCAATCAAGCACTTTTTACTAGTTCTAACAAATCCAACCAAGTTCACTCAGAAAGAAAGACTGGCGGCAGTGAGAACTGGAAAAGGGAGTAGCACATTAGTATAAAAGGCATCTCCATCATCAACTAAAACCTGTAAAGCACATTGAAGTCCAGTAAAGCTAAATTGGTATGTTAAGGCACCTTTGCGTGTTCCATCGACTGAATAAGCAAAGCTATCATCATAATTTTTAAAGTTCGAGGACGAAAAAGGTAGAGGAACAGCAATCAAGCAACATACAAGTATACAACCACCACAAGCATGATAAAAAAAAAAACTAACCTAATTGCAAATTGAGTACGGAGGAACCAGAATTAATACAATTTTCTATTCAGGTTTTCTGGTGGGACTCGTGCAATAATTCACCCTAAAAACAATATCAAATTACAGAAAACTGCAAGCACTAACCTGCAGTAATAAGCAAAGGCAAGGATACAGATCAAAGATAGCGGGAAAGTCAAACGTACCTTGTTATTGTGCCGAGAAAATCCAAACAGCAGATTTGGATCGTTTTTGCTTCTCTCAATTGTCTCTTGTCAAACTCGCAAGGATAGAAGCACGAATAACGGTGTTGGGCTATCAACTAGAAATGATCCTTACGTATTGGGCCGGTTCGGCCCATCAGCCCTACATAATTGGTCTCTATCAGATTGTTTATTAAAAAAAAGGAAAAGAAAAAAACGAGAAAATCGAAAACGGCGCTCCATCTGCAATCGCCGGCAAGGCAGCAACACTTCATCATTCCTCACAGGTTCGTCTTCTTCACCCTATATCTCCCGTATCCATACTTTCTGTTGATATCTTGAACTGTTAATAGGATTACTTTTCAAATATGTATTTCTGGTTGTTTTCGTTTGCCGGTAGTTGCTAAATTTCTCATATGCCCATTTGAATTGGAACCTATAAATGTCCATTAGTTTTCGTTTTATATGGTGTAATCTTATGTTAAGTGATAGAGAATGCCTCCTATTATAATATTGAGCTATGAATTTAACCTAACCAGGCTACATATATCTTATTTCAGTTATTTGTACTGAACTGAATTCTTTGAAATATTGGGTATTTATTGATCTTTATTGGACATTCGAGTGTATTTCATAGCTTCCTATTGGCAGATTACTTTGTTTCCAGATGCTTTGCTTGAGATGTCCTGCACCAGTCATCCGTTGGGGATGCAAATCAGCTCAATTTCCCGGTATACCAAGAAATGTTATTGTAAGTGGTCAGTATACATGCCGGCTAGCTCATTAGAAATTTGCACTACCTTCTTTGTGGAAGCAAGGGTTTTTTTGAGAATGTGAGATTGGGTTTGATTTCTTGCTTGACGTTTGGGTTCAATGTTTGCCAGGTATGTGCAGCTAAAGGTCCAAGACCAAGATATCCACGTGTATGGAAAACCAAAACAAGGATTGGGACCATTTCCAAGTCAAAAAAGCTTGTTGATTGTGTAAGTTTCTCACCTTAGCATTCTTGTGTTGAATGCATTAACGGCTGTAGGAATCTGGACTTGTTTTAACTTTTAAGTTCCTCCAATAATACGAGTCAGGGCCAGTCTTCGGCACATTTTCTCGTAAATCCTATGTTATTATTAGCTTGTTTTCTAATGGATATTTATATGCCATGGTCTCAGAAGCTTAAAGTTTATGTAGTGTAGCTTCCAGAGTTATAATATAATCAATGCCTATTTTCCCTCTGTGTTATAGCCCCTTCTATTTTGGGCTTAAGGTAGAAGTTAGGCTTATCTACTGAAGTGATCCGGTTTGCTCCTACCAATTTTGCTTGCCATGTTGGCAGTTGTATCGCTTTCTTTATGTGGTTGATGGGTGGGAGTTCCTTGTTGGGTGTGATATTGTGGCATTGTCTATATATCAGCAAAGTTCATTCTGCTATTAATTAGCAAGAAAGGAACAAAGATATTTATCCAATTCGGTGACCCCCTCCTTGTTTTCAAATAGTTGCATAAGGTTTGTATGCTGCTGCAGATAAAAGGATTGTCCAATGTCAAAGAAGAAGTATATGGTGCTCTTGATTCTTTTGTTGCTTGGGAGCTCGAGTTCCCTTTGATCACTGTAAAGAAAGCTCTAAAGACCCTGGAGGATGAAAAGGACTGGAAGAGAATAATTCAGGTAACTTAATAACTATCTGACAAATAAAATCAGATTGCCATGCTCATAGGGAGATAATAATCAAACAATTATTTGAGGATACAGCTGACAAAATGGATGCTAAGCAAAGGTCAGGGCAGAACAATGGGCAGCTACTATACATTACTAAAGGCTTTAGCGGAAGATGGCAGAATTGAAGAGGCTGAGGAGCTCTGGACAAAGTTGTTCTCTGAGCACTTGGAAAGCATGCCTCGTATGTTTTTTGATAAGATGGTTGGTATTTACTATAAGCAGGGCATGCATGACAAAATTTTCGAGGTATATCGTCTTCCTTGTTTTACAAGGTTTTTTGGAATATTTTTTTTGCTGCCATTTCTTTGAGATCCATTTATGTTGGTTAAACGAGTTGATTTTATGGTTAATCGATGCTTAAACATCAGAGTTAACCTATTAAATTTATACAAATGTGGTGCTTGATTAATTACATTTGATACAGCTAAGGATATTGTAAGGTTTTGACTTGCTCCTTACCTTTGATCAAGTTACATTTTCAGTGCCATTACATGGATGTCTCAAGTTGTTTGTGTTTTCCAATGCAGACTTTTGCTGACATGGAAGAGCTTGGAATACGACCAACGAATTCAATCGTTCAGATTGTGGGAAATGTCTTCCAGCAGCTAGGCATGTTGGACAAGTACCAAAAGCTGAGTAGAAAATATCCGCCACCAAAATGGGAATACCGGTACATAAAAGGCAAGCGTGTTAAGGTTCGAGCTAAGAATCTTAACGAATCTAATGGTGGTGAACCCGTAGATGAAGAGTACGAGGGGAGTCCGGAGTCTGATGATGACACGAATAGATCCAACGAGGATTCCAGTAAACAGTCGCTGGAACTTCTCGACTTAAGTGGACTGGGATCGAATGAAATGAATCAAACAGGTGATGAACTGGATGAATCTTATACCACACATTGAAGAGTTGTAGGCTGTTAGCATAGAACTTTTGCCTTGTAGATCTTGCTGATAAACTGTGTACAAATAGTTCACTGGCTGACAATTGTAAACAAATATTTCACTTATAATTGTGTACAACTAGTTTATTGATGATTGTATAGATGATTCAAAGTTGATCTAGTACACTGCAAAAATGTATCATGACAAATTGACAAGCCATCAACTAAAGGCATATCTCAAGCATGTGTATATGAACTTAACATAATAACATATTTTGCTCATTCGGATCTAATGTAATTCATAGGCCAAAAGGCCCAAAACCCATACAAGGGCTTATTCTAAACATTTTCGTCAAACCTTTACCGCAAGAACTCATTTGCTGGCTTCGATGGTCTCTTCTTGATCTGCACCAAGCAGTCTCAGCCTACACGATTAACCAAATAACTTAACTTTTGGAACTCAGTGAATTGATAAGCCCAACACATATATTTTTTGTGTGTTATTTTTAGTTCTTATATTTTAATTTGAATAAGTTTTTTTCCTTTTTGCAAAAAAACATCCGGGGCCCGAAGGAAATTTTCATAGCACGTGGAAGCCACCTTATCAACCAAAATACTTTTTATTGACTTTTTTAAAAAATGAATTCAATCAACCAAAATTTTTGCTGACTTTTCAGTCTCGATGGGTAGAAGAAAGAATCATACTTATGGGTACGAAGGAAAGTTTCATAGCACGTGGAAGCCACCTTCTGATCAAAGTACATGCTAAACAGTAAAAAAATTGAGCTAAGTAGCTCTAGGAGCTGCAAAGGTGATCAAGAAGGCGGCTTGCATGCGCTAGCCATTTTCACTTGTCGATCACTATGCAGAAGTCCTGCACATGTTTGTAACAAGGATCTAAGTTAAAATCCAAAGGCTGAGAAGAAAGGCAGGAAACAAAATATAATCAGATAGAAATCGCCTAAAACTAACTAAACACAAATAGAATCAGATAGAATTAGCCTAAAACTAAACTAGACACAAATAGAAAACTAGCCTAAAACTAACTAGACACAAATAGAATCGAATAGAACTCGCCTAAAACTAAATATGTCTAGTGCATGAACCTATTTCCGTTATGAAAAAAATAGAAGTTGACTAACACTAGGCCCTTGTAACCCTTCTTTGTTTTTTGTTGTACTTACCAAGAAGCTCAACTTAACACAAACTATGGGAAATGCAGTTACCTTGTTAGGATAAGATTTTCTTCTCATGGTTTCTAAGAGATAATTTTATGTATAATACCTCTATAAACAGAAAATGAACTTGAACGGTATCACTTGCTATGAATTTTACTTCCACGTTTAACCAAACGAGCCCTAGGAATCAGGTTCAGGCAAAAACATTCCATGACCCTACCGGCGGCCCACTACATACAGTTGCAAGAAAAAAGGACTGATATTTCCCATCCCTCCATTTCACTAGGCAATGCTGTCCATTCAAAACTGGTGTTATCAGCTGTATTTTCACAGAATTGGAATCAGCAAGTACAAGATTCCAAATGTTGGGATTAAGGATCTCTTTAGTCTTTAGAACTGAGTGGTCTAAAACAAATGTAAAAGCTCATTAAAATGGACAAGAGGCCTGCAAGAAGAAGAGGATCGCTCATGCAAAGCAAGAAGTGTAAGCTCCGCGTACACTGGAGACGGGAGAATAACGGCTGATTGTAGCAGCCAAGAGGCCATAACTAGAAGAAATGGTAAAATATTCAAAAAGATATCCGTTGGAAAGCAAAAGATTGAATACCACTTTTTGACTTATAAAATGTAGGAAATGGCAAAAGGGAACAAAAGAGCACAGTCACCTTGTAGTACAGTGCATGGCTGGCTCCGAGAACTAATGAACCAAAACCTGCAAGCCCATAAAATGATGTCTCATGCTTTCTGTTAAAATTTGAAAAAATAAAAAACAATACAAATCATATTCATGGTGAAAAGGGTTCTACACCAGCGTGTATACAACTATACAAGTATTCTCAAACAGTCAAACTCTTGTTCTGGTTGTTTAGCCTTTTAGTACAACGAATTCCTTCATGAGAAGTAAATAGAGATGGAAACCATCCATGGATACCTGACTCATTCAATCACCTGATGCAAGCTGGGTGACGGAGTGGTAATGGGTGAAGGTAGTTTGAACAACAAGTTATAATTGAAATTTGTATGTAATCTGTATGATAACTACAAAATAGTATTGATTCCTAGTGTATTATCATGTTCTTTTGCTTGTATTTTGGCCTGTTAAGAGATAAACTTCAATAATTTTCAAACTACTTGAGAACTTAGATCTTGGTATCGACATCTGAGCTTTGACTCATATTTCATCACTTTATATTTGTAAACACTGTAAACTAATGTACATATTGAAAATTTCCTTATCCACATAAAATAAACATTGTTGACATCGCCCCAATATAAACAGTTACTTGTCATTCATACACTACCATATGCTCTATCAACAGTTGATGAATTACTAAATACACCGTTTATCTCAGTGTTAAGCAAAAACAAGAAACATGATACCGTGATTAACCAACCATTAATGACCAAACCATTTTTCAACCTTTTTCTAATGTTCATATAGCAAGGTTAAGAAGCAGTAAACCATTTTTCAACCTTTTTCTAATGTTCATATAGCAAGGTTAAGAAGCATTAGAAAATAATGGAAAATAAATTAAAAATAAAACCTTCATGGCAGAGAGTGAGAGGTAACCCACACCTCCTATGAGTTGTCTTTAACTTTTCAGCACTACAAATACCGTAGAAGATAGTAAGGTATGAGCAGTTGAGCATAAACCTATCTTCATTACAAAACTAAAGCTTTTGCCTCCTCCCTCCGGAACATTATGACCAATCACAAGCTTATTACAGCATCAATTACCATTTTCTTACTTATCTTGTACATACAAGTTCAATGCAGCAATGGAAGACAACTGAAAGACCATCCTCACAAAACAAAGCAAATAAGCTACTTACCAGGTGATCGTGCTAATGGGACACCACACGTCAAGGGTTCTGTTTCTACGTCCGTGGGCGAGGTTAACGAGGACCAACAATTGCCTCCGCCAGCTACAGGTCATTTAGATAATTACAGACCCACTGCACCAGGACGTAGCCCAGGAGTTGGGCATTCCATTCAACACTAGAGAAGAGCTGAAAGCTCTATCATCCTTTGTACCACGTATTTAGATTAAGTCAACCTACAGGTCATTTAGCTAATGCATTTTTTCACTTTATAGCAGATTATCATGTTGTATTTTTATTAAGTCAATGTGCAGCAGTTCACAGATTAGGATTACTTATTTCAACTCTATTGATCATGAAATCGCAAAAATGTCTCCAAACTTCCGTATCAACTAAATTCATTTCAAGGATATATATGCACAAAAATCAGCAACCAATTACATAATGTTCACCATGCAAATGAAAATAGTTGAACTTATTGCAAAAAAACGTGATCTTACTTGTAGGTTGAATTCTTACATTGTGACATCGTTGTATCTTCACCTGAAACCTATAGTACAGTGTAATGTAAATGACTGCATTGAAGAATAATATCCCCTTGTTATATTCCCATTAATTTTCAGTTTGGCGGCCTATATTTAATTTGTTTTCTGACTGTTGGATTACCCCTACTTGTTTTGCCTTGTTGCACTGCCTCAGATTCAGCAGAAAATGATTTAGATCAGCCTCTCATATCCGAGCTTACCTTTTTATCAAAATAGATGTTGGTTCATATTCATAACAGTACCAAAATTTGACGTTCTCTATTGATCTGCATTTATAGTTGCATATGCAATTAAATAACTGAAGATGCTACTTTTCATTTGCTGGCATTATCATATTTAATTATATTTGTAATGGATTCTTTTTCAATTACATAATGCCTAAGTATCAAAGTATATAGACAAATATGAGATAGAACAAGATAGAAAATATTGCCTTAACAACTTTCCTCAAGGGCAGGAAACCAATCACCAACATGATTATCTGGTAAGTTGTAGGCAGAGAATAAGTAAGAAAACGGAATTTGATGATGCAGTATACAAGTTCAACTTGCCCTGGGACATTGTAATATGAAGTTGATGCAGTATTCAAGCCAATCACCAAATTTTGTGCAATCAGGCTAAGTAGTAAGATGCAGGTGCAACTACCTTACTATGATCAATGGTATCTATAATGCTGAATCGAAGCTTGTTAGGGTTTTGTCTTTCTGTCTATGCCAATTGGATTTAATTTTATATTGTCATTGTTTTCTAGTGATTCATAACGGAATGTTTTTCACTCACTTGTTTTTTGTTATTTGAATAGAGGAAAAAATGGTTTAGCCTTAATGCTATTATATGGAACGTGATTTACTTAAGATGTAGGTGTAAAAATGGCTAAATGTTTCTGTATTGATTTTTGTTTCATGTTTAATTAATGTGGTATCATCATATGGTGTTAAGTTGTTGTAGAGGAGGCATTTTTTCATCCTAAAAGCTACTACAAAACCAATTGAGGTCGTGTTTAGTGACACAGGGTTTTTGGATAGTTTAAGTTTTTTGGATAACTTAAGTGTTTCGGGTAATTTTTATGGTGGAGTTTTGTAAAATATGAAAATCTAAAAATTGTTTAGTAAAGCAGATTTGAGAAAGATGTGATTCAAGGGACACATGTAGAACATTTTTCAATAAGCTAATGAAAAAGCCAAGAAAGCTATTGTTAGATGGTGTGTGAAATTAGTCCAAACAGCTCCACAAAAAGCTCTACATGCCAAACACCTACTAGTTTGACAATGTTCAACTCCACAAAAATCTTGGTAAAAAGGTACGCCAAACAAGGCCTAAACCAGACTGTGGGCTTGTCATTCGTCAACAGTTGTATCACAATGGTATTTGACCTTGTTGGTTCCATATATGATTAGGAATTTTTCTTCTTGAGTTTCCTCTGGTATTAGTCTCTTTAGTATTATAAGAATCAGCTGCTATTCTCACATCTCCATTGTAGCCGGAGCGACTTGGTACCTTTTGGTTTGCATGCGCTTTCCTCTTCCTTTGACCCTTTCATGTTTTGTCTTGAACCTGAAAATTTATTTTGGGCCATCCAGTTTATAACATCGCCAAGGCTTACCACTTACTCCTGCCATTGGCCCATTGCAAAGCTTGCAATTCCTAATTCCAATGCTGCCAATATGCAACTGACAGCTATAGTTGTTTTTATGGGCAAACTTCTAGTGAAAATTAATGGGTTGGGAAATACTAGTCCTTTTTCCTTATTTTCTCCACTGAAGTGGGAGCGTTTAGTACTTCTTTTTGTAAGACAAAATCTAGAGATTTTTCAGCATAACAATGCAGGTTTGAATTTCCCACAATCTTGTAAACAAGTCTGCATTTCTGGCATTTGTTTATTAGGCTTTGCAATCTGCTCCATTTTTTTACATTGTTTTTCGTGGTGAATTGCACGTGGGCCACCAGAAAACCTAAATGCAAAGTGCAATTAGGTGAGTTCTTGATTAGTAGCAGTTGTATCTTTTTTTTTTTTTCCTCCTTTTACCTTTTTGTCCCCAAGTTTTGTTTAGAATATTAACTTTGTTTAATTTAAGAAAGAAGAAAAGGTGTCTGAACACTCCAATTTTGCTTTACGGGACTTCCATGTGCCTTTATTCTTTTTGGTCGATGGAGATGCTTTTCAACTTGCCTTTCTTCTTCTTTCTTTATGACTCCTCCCTGCCGCCAGTCTTTCTTTCTTGGTGAACAAAGTTGTATTTTTTAGAACCCGTTAAAGTGATTGAGTGGCTGTTTATTTCCGGAAAGTGTGACCGAGAGTGAAACCCACAGTACGTAGTAGATAACGGTAAAGTTCAAGGCTCACTGTTAGTTGGGTACATCTTTATGCTAATGATAATATTTTTGTGTGGTTACGGGATCAATACAAGCTAAGTAGCTACTAAGAAATCGTGCCACTATAGTGCTTTTGGTAAGCTTGATGAGCATCAGCATGCAAAAAAAAAAAAATCATCTCATGTGATGGTTGGCAGGGAGAGTTGCTGTTTAAGAAAAGGACTTGTATATAGCACACATGAATTGATGATCTTGCTGATGACTTTTTGTGGATTGAACATCTGACGATATTTGTTCTTTGTGGAAACGGCTTCATGTGTTTGGGAGTGTGTGTGTCAAGAGCTTCATCTGTTGGAGGGAAAAGGACTATCATGTGGATTGGAGTTTGTCATAAGGAGTATAGTATGTACACTATTCTAGTTGCAAACTTTGAACTTTGAACTTCCAGCAACACTATTCTAGTTGCAAAAAATGACTATTATAATAACAGCTCTGCTAGGTTGTATCTAGTGCTTTAATTCTTCTGTGTTTCTTATGTAAAGTTGGAATATGATAGTGACAGTCAACAGAAAGTGGAGGATCTTCTTTCACGCTTTTCGAATCTCAACAATTAGGAATGACTTTTCACATGTATCTACTCTTGTATCTGCTAAGTGTTTATTAACATAGGTTGCTTAAATTGAATCTTTAGTTGGCAACAAAATCATTGATTCTGATTTTAGGTTTTGTTTTCTGTCTATGGGTTGACTACACATGATATTGTGTCATCAAAGTTAGTTGTCTACTCAGACAAATATGTATTACGTATTTGCACATTGAATAAAGCCAACTACAACATGCATGATGACCTACCTACATAGAGTTCAAACAAATAAGAGAAAATCACACGAGCTTGTAAACTACTAAGCATTATGTCCCTGCATGGATCGGAACCAATGCAGGTACAGCATACCAACTCACAATTATCTGTCTAGGAAAAGAACAACAGGTACAAACGACGATAGAGCACGCTTTCAGGCCTTCTCTAGTGTTGAAGGGAATGCCCAACTCCAGGGCTATGTCCCGGTGTTGTGGGTCTGTATTCAGCTAACTGACCTGACGTCGGTGTAGATTCAAAACCCTTGGTGTTTGATGGATTAGCTATATGATCATTCGATAAGTAGGTTATTTGTTTTGCATGGTGATGATGATATTTCAGTTCTCTTCCATTGATAACTTGAACTTGCAGAATAAGTAAGACAATGAAAATTGATGAAGTAATCAGCTTGTCATTGGCCATGGTGAAAGTTGGAGGTAGAGGGTAATTATGTGGAGAGAGGGAGGAAGCTGAAGCAATGTTTAGAATCAGGCTTAAGAAGTGTGGTGAGGTGCAGTTTCTTTAGTAACTTACGACGGTATATATAATGCTGAAAAGCAAAGCTGGCTATGGTGGTCACAACTAACAGGGAGCTGAACCATGCTTGCTGAGGTACAGTTTCCTTCTGTTAAAAAATATATCTTTTTTTAGCCTTTCAGTCTCTGCATAGTTTTATAACTTGACCTATTGCATGGTGATGATGATATTTAAACACTCCCGGCTCCCGAGGTAAAAAAAATTCTCCCTTAATCATTTAACTAGGGACATTTTAGTGTATAAGTGTACCAAGGTTTATTTGATATGATTCTCATGGAATCAATCGGTTTCAGATCACTTAAATCAAACCCCTCTTTGGTAGCAAAGAAGTATCAGAATGAGTGATTCCAAAGAATAATCATTCAAATATTTTACATGCCTTAGTTCATGCCTTAATTCCTAAATTTTTCATGAGTTTGAGTAATTTTAATTTGTCTTACATATATAGTGTTTTAGCTAATTGATTAATTATGGGGATTTGGACATCAACCATTATTTACAAAATCAATTTATTTTAAATCCAAAATTCTAATTTTAACCAAACACCATATTTTAACAATCGGATTAGGTCCTTCCCCATTCTATTTTAATTTTGTATTTTAACCCGATTCTCGGACGCTTATCATTTCTGTTTAATGCTTATCCTTGTCATTGGCAAGTGGCAACGTAATATGATGCTAAGTGGTCTATTTAGACATTTAATCATTGCTTTTATCTATTGAACACTTGGTCATTAATTTTTAGTTAAAAGTAAATTAATAGAAAAGAGAAAAATAGTATAATCAGGCCCGTTAAAACTCAGTTACACACTAAAATAACAAAGTTTATGTATCTGTCTGCGACCTGAGGTCTATGAGCTACAACATCACACAGAGTGTACCCTGGAGAGAGACATGCAATCCTCCTGAACATATCTACTATCCTAAAATTGATAAATCTAAAGTACATATAAACTAAATTCATTTTTCAGTTTCCGAGGTTAAAACCAAACAGGCCCTAAATTGGTACAACCCTAACTTCTTTCAACAAACAAAGATAAACAACATCAATCGATTTAAATTACACATGAACAACAACTTCGGAAACTAACAAGTGTTACAGCATTCCATAAATTACACATACACAACAACTTCAATCCACACAAACTACACAAGTTAAAGTTTAACCGTAAGAAAGCTCACAAGTTAAAGTTTAAAAGACGAGTAGCCAGCAAATACCCGATCAACGCAATCAAACACAAACCTAAGGCATCTGAAATTTCAATTCATGTAGCAATTCAAATTTGAAAGCATCATATTTAGAGAAAACTTATTTCCAGAAGCAGAATAGCTGAGCAATCTTGCATCGCCATTGCTTTGCGGCGGGAAGGGAAGTTGGGTTTGCGCAGATCACTAGCGATAGGAAGGTTGAGTTTAGGGTCGTTTGGGATCGCCACTTCTTTGCACCGACTCGGTGGTTGTATGGGATCTTCGACGGATAATTAGGTTTAGGACGTTTTCGGAAGCCGATGGAGGAGAGAAAGGACACTGATTTTTTTGGTAGTTTTATTTGCTTCTTATTCACTTACGTATTTGCCCTTAATAATATACGTATATTACCCATTAATATCAGCCATTTTTCTTTTATATATAATTCGAAAAAATTAGGGGTCTAATTTATATACCCGATGAAAAAAAAAAGTCTTATTAGGCAAATCTTCTCTTTGTTTTAAAACGTTAGGTTCGGATTGACCTAAACTAGGTTTGGACTAATCTAATTGTAACCCAAAACTCTAATATTTTGGAACATGTTAGGTTCATTCTAGGTTTGAACGGTCCAAGTTGATCCAAAACTTCAAATTGGATCGAATTATAACCCTAAGCATAAATAAATTGCCATTGTCATCAACTACTTACCTTGCGGCTTAACATGGTCACCATTCACCAATGAACCATTTCATAGGGTGGGAGAAGTATATCAATAGTTGAGTGAAGAAGTGATTGGACCTCATAAGCCCAAATGAATATTCATTTGTTTTGACGTTTATGACTGGACCAAGCCTAGATGAATAGTCTTCATGTTTTGAGGAAAATTAGCTTACAAGTCAGTGTTGGGTCGTCATTCGTCGATAGTTGCATCTATCACGCTGATCTGGGACCTTTTAAGTTCCGTATTGGCTTTTGAGTTTTTGTTTTTTATTGAACATGAGCAGACATCGTAAGTTGGGCATAGGTTTGGTTTCTGTTGTTTGGTCGTTCAAGCCCGCTATTCAATATACTACAAAGTGATTTTTATCACTTTTGAACTGAAAAGGATGTCTTCTTCTTTTACTTTCCAACTAGAAATCTATTCGAATCTTTTTTATTTAAACTAAGGCCTCTTCAACTCTCTAATCAGCCGCTATTCTCATGCTCAAATATATTAATTAACTCAGAAAAGTCCAAATATGACGTTTGGTCATGTGAGAGTTGATTATGCAGTGTTTCTACATTTATGTTCTCGTTATTCTTATTTTTTTTGTTTGTCTAACACTTTTTTGGGTCCTCCTCATTCATCCGTCCGTTCCTTGTGATCAATGTTTTCTTTTGATGTGTCTTCTTGCTTGTTAGTTATGGTCTTCTCATGACGGTTAGTCCGTCTGCTAATTTGTTCGGTCTTTCGATCCATTAAAAGGTATATCTAGTGCATCATACCGCTTTCTTTTATCAAAAACAAAAAATGGATTAACTAACTACTTTTTTTATTGCATGTTCTATCATCTTAGAATTTGTTTTAAACCCTGCAATGCTATACGAATGTGAAGTACAAGCTAATACATAATATCGGTGAACTATTACCTGTTAGAACTGAATCTCATTGGGTTTATGTGTTGTTCCTTCTAAAGACGTGCGAAACACTTGTAATTTCGGTATGTCTTTAACCTACTGAGTTAGGTGACCAGATTGTCATTTTCTTCAACTGTATTTTCATGTATGTTCAGCTTGTGCACACTGTTGAACACATGTGATCATTGAAACTAGAAGATCTTTCTCTATCATATTAATTATATTTAATTTTGTAAATTAGGATAATAAATTATTTTTCTCTATCCTCTTAATTATATTTAATTTTGATGATGGACAATATTAATACACAATTTCAATTACACAATATTAATACATAATTTCAATTACACAATTTTCATACACAAATTCAATTACACAATTTCATTTGTTATGTCAATTTATGTAGTTAACACATTCAGTCGTTTTTCAATTACGCAAGTTCCGTTTGTTTATGTCATGTACACAAGTATGTCATTTACACAATGTTTGGTTACACAAGTTTTTCATTAATGTACACAAGGTTTTGGTTACACAAGTCCGTCAATTATACATGTTTTTGTTACATAAGTCCGTGATTTACACAAGTTTTGGTTACACAAGTCCGTCATTTACACATGTTTTTGTTACATAAGTCCATTATTTACACAAGTTTTAGTTACACAAGTCCGTCATTTACACATGGTTTGGTTATAAAAGTTCGTCATTTACACAAGATTTGGTTACACAAGTCTGTCATTTACACAAGACCGTCATTTACACCCCGTCATTTACACAAGTCTCTCATCAAAGTCTCTCATCAAAGTCTTGAACCTCTAGCCTCCCTCCGACTCCTCTCCATGTGCGTAGTACTTTCTCCCGACGATATAGAGTTGTAGGTGGTTCCGACGGTTATAGGCGATGGTTGGGGCATTTGCGGCGGTTCCGACGAGGGTTTCTAGAGTTGTCTTCTCCGACGGTTGCAGGCTCGCACTTCAAGCAGATCCTCGCATATCCTCGTAGCCTTCAACAATGGCGGGGTTGGGCGGTCCTCGAAAGAGAAACCTTACCAAATCTGCATTCACTCGACAACACACAAAAGACAAACCACACACATAAGCGAAAGAAAAGAAGCACAAAATCGAAACAAAAACCTTACCAGATTTGTGCTCAATTGAAGCCTTGCAGCCGCCTTCATCAATGGCGGTCTCGTCTTGCACGCACATTTTTTCGATCTAGTTGTCTTCTCCGACTAGATGGTTTCATGCGGTTCCTAGCGGTTTCTTCCAATCAAGAAGCAAACGGCTTTTTGGCGAGACGACCTACTGTCAAAAACCCTAACTGGGCGATTGAGGTGATTTTATAGGGGTTACCAAAATTTTGTTAACCGGTTTCCTTATTTTTAGCATAATTAATATATTCTAATATCTAATTATCTCTCCTTAAAATCGGTAACTGCCTAACAAAGATAATTTTAATGTCTATTTTGTATCTTAGATACAAAAAAAGACTTTTATACACCAGTTATATCGATTTGTTTTTTATTAAGAAAATTCATGTAATCCGAGATAAATCATCAATTAAGGTAAGAAATAATTTTGCACCACGTGAAGATGGAATACGATATGGCCCCCATATATCACAATGTATAAGATAAAAAAAAAAAAAGACGTAGCATGAGAATCACTTAACATAAAAAAAGAACGAGATTGTTTAGCTTGGAAACAAATATCACAAGGTAATTGTTTTTGGTTATTGAAATCAAAACTACTAACGTTAGGAAAGAAAATAAGATATTGATAAGCTGGAAGTACAGGACACATGTGCCAAAGTGCGGAAGGAGAAGTCGATTTATTGGTGGCGGCTTGGGCGGTAGCAGAGGTGGCGATTGAGCCGGGATGGATGGTGGTAGGCGAGGAGATCCAGTTCAGTTTAACCAGTAAACACCATTACGAGGTTCACCCACTCCAATCAATATCCGTGAAGAACGGTCCTGAATGATATATAAGCGTTAGTAATAGTAATAACACATTTAAAGTAAGTAGATAAGCAATAAGCAGATATTAAATTACATTGTAATCTTGGTAAAAAAAACGTTAGATAGAATAAAAATTGAGATAAAGCAGCACATCTAGTATATGAAGAAGTAGATAATTTACCATTAGGTAGTTTTATTTTATGTGGAGAAACAAATTTAATATTACCTGGTGGATTTTCATGAGAATTGAGGTGATAAGTTTTAAACTTATCAAAGATGGCGGACCATTGATCATCGGAAACCGTTGGTCCAAGAGCCTTGTGATCAGCACTGGTTAGAGGTGTAGGAGTTGTTGTTGAGATAGAGTTGGCGTAAGCCATGTGAGCTGTAGATCTAGTCGCCTGAGTCGCAGGGGGCGGTTTTCCGGTGCAAGATTCGGCGACTCCTTTGTCATTGTTCCACTATAAGATCCTAGGTTTTTGCCTTCACCGCCCCTGCGGTGAAGAGGGCCACCCCTGCGGCTGTGAGATCCGCCCCTGCGGATTTACGACAGATCGTGTCGATCCTTTCTTCCATTCTTTCATCTTCCTTCCATAGATAGAATATCCGATATTTTATATTTTGGGACGGTTTCCTTATCTTATTTCCAAACCCTAGACGCTCTTCCTTCTATTCTTTCCAGCCCGTCCCTATATATTCTCTTCTTTCTCCCCTTTTTCCCGTTCCTTGCTATCGACTTCAACCCTAGAGAGCTGCAACCGTCCTTTGCTTCCCGCGACTTCGTTGAACGTGTAAGTGCATCTTTTATGATTCATCCTCATGTTCCTTTAGCGTTGCATGCCTTCTCCTTCTGTTTTGGTTTATTCCTTTCATTCTTCTCTTTTCTTTTTCTCCAAGGATCAAGCATGAGCCTTGATTCTTGTGGAGTGTTCCGTTGTTGACCCTTCGTTGTTCTCAGGCTCTTTGGAGTTGAGCCTTGACGTGTTGGAGCCAAAGGTTCGAGCTTTGGTTGCCTTACTACGAGTTCAGTCGAAGAAGAAAGCCGACAACGCTTTCTGTCACGCCGCCGTCCTTGCGTCTGCACAGAGCCGCCCCTGCGCCTGCACAGAGCCGCCCCTGCGCCTCTGTTCAGCCGCCTCTGCGCATTTGTCTAGCCGTCCTTGCGGTTTCTCTGCAGTAGCTCCCGTCTTTGATGAGTTGCTTCCTTCCTTCCTTTCCTCGTTTCTTCTTTGGTTCCTTGTGGTTGTTCTTTGTCCCTTGAGTTGTGTAAGACTAAGGTTGAGCCCTTAGCATGTGTAGATCTCTTAGAGATCGTTGAGACTAGAAGTTATAGACTTCTAGCAGCCGTTTCGTTCCTGATCCGTGTTGCTTGTTCGTACAGGCTTTCCTTGCTCCTTTCCTAAGGGAAACTGAGCTTCCTCTTGAGTTGTTGTTGATCTTTTTGTTTACCTTCGTGTGAGGTAAGTCCCTTGGACTTACTTAGCTTCATTCCGCGTATTAGTTGGATTGTATTGGCTTGTTTGTGTTGTTTATCATGTTATAACGAATAATCGGGAATAGGATTCACCCTTTATTACCCTTAACTGGATCAAGTGTATTATAACCGGGCGGTGACCACTTGTCTAGTTATACAGGAGATTAGAATGTGCTCTTGCGACCCAGACCCGTAGGTAACGGATAGTACTGATCTATTCCTATTGGCAGACGGAAGCGGAGGCGAGTTTCGGGAGATTCTCGTGTGACAAAAGAAGTTGAATTAGTAATGGATAATCTTAATAAAAGATAATAACCGGTTGTGTGCAAGCATGCTATATGTTTACATTATATACCTTATGTGTGTTTGTGCCCTTATACTCTTGCCTATACCTAGAATGTTAGCTAACGGTTTATACCGTCGTTGTAGTTGTTCCGCAGGTTCAGGATGCTGCTGAGTGATCCGGATGGTGTGGTCAGCCGGGGTTCCCGTACATTATAGGACGAGATCGGGTTTATGTTTCTTTTGTTGTTTCCCTTTTGTTTTGAACTTGGTTGCGAGTCTTTTTCACTTTGTTTTGTTTAAACCGTTGGTTTTATATCGAGTTTTGTTTTTCATTCGTCTGTGCCTTGTTGTAAGATTCGTTTGTTGTTGCTACTCTGAGGGTTGGGACCCATTGTGCGGTCTTAGCCCGTAGCACTTCGAGTTCTCAGAACTTGGGGTTTTACATCCACCAATCGCGAAAACTTATTATTTTGAAGCAAAAAGACATATTATGGCCGGGACGATTGCAATGAGAGCAAATAATGTTGGATTTGTCCGTTTTGGATGGTTGAGAGCAAGAATAGAACCGAGCAGCGAGCGTCATACTGTTGTTGGTGGCCGGATCTATAGATTTAACACGAAGTTGAGAGCATTTTTCTTGAATAGTTAGAGCATGTACCTTGTTTAGAGGAGGAAGTGGATCCATAGCAATGATTGAAGATCGAAGATGATTGTAGGCGTCTTCCAATCCTAGAAGAAACCAATGGGCGCGCTCTTCATCTCGTTCGGAGGTGAGGACTTTGTTGCAAGGCGTGTAGAGAGTTGTGCGAGAAGGGAGACACACAATGAACTCGTCCCATAAACGGCGTAGCTTCTCATAGTAAGATACAACATATTGTCCTTATTGTTTGCAGTCAATAATGTCAGATCTGAGGTTTAAGACGCGTGGACCATTGCCAACTGAGAAGTGGTGTCGGATATCGTCCCAAAGCTCTTTAGTTGTGTCAAAAGATGCTAGTGAAGGGCGAATTGAGGGATCGAGAGATTGCTTAATCCAACCAATAACCATCGAGTTAACAGGTATCCAATGGATGTGGTTTAAGTCTCGGTAGGCTCCGGATTTTTTATAGATTCGTCAAGAAAACCGTATTTCGTTTAGCACGAAACGCATTGATTACATTTCGATGTCAATCGTGATAATTGCTTTCATTGAGCATTACCGGGCATATAGGAAGACTCGGATGATCCGATGGATGTAAGTAGAATGGACTCGTAATATCGAGTGTAGTAGTAGCCATGAATGATTTTAGAGAGTTTGATAGAAAGGATCAGGTTTGTCCGGTACCATAAAAGATTGCAATACAAACTCAAAATCATGTATATTTCAGAAAAAAAAAATCTTATATCTATTAAAGCATATGACTTTTTTGCCATATGTCAGCGCCATAATTCTCGAAACCCAACAAAAATATTCTTAAAAGTTATTTTCTATGGAAAATTTAAAAACAGATATATTTTCGTGTAATAGCTAGGATTTCCGAATTCTAATTAATGTTGATTAACTTAATCGTTAATAGTAATTGACATATAACTTGCGAAGATTTCCCAAGTGATGAGTATGAGTCCCACCGTTATGTTCCTCGCGTAATTTTGGACGTTTGGGGAAATTTTTACTTTTTCCCCCGGGTAATTATTTTTACCCTCCGGTGTTATTTGGAGCATTTGGGAGCTCCAATTAATAAAAATGCAGTTGAGAGAAATGATCACGATATCGGATATGTCTTAGATATGAAATAACATGGAGAGGCAAAACGGCCAAAAGAGTCGCTATTTCGTTTCTTAACGGCTAAGAAAGACGGCTTAGGAATACACGTTTTCCGAGATAGTTGTGTAATAATTATCCCTACAATATTCCAGATTTAATGTTCCAATCTCAAGAAATTTGGAGAAAGAGGTTCGACCCGCCTTTGGATCGGTTAAAGGATAATTATCGACTTTACTAAAGGATAATTATCGTCTTCACTATAAATAGCGGAAAATCCTTTATTAATTCATTTCCTTTCACGTTTTCTCGTAAAAGCTTTGATTTCTCTCAACCTTCAAACTCATATCTACTCTCCGTTTCTAATCCGATTTCAATTCCGTTTGAGTTTCTGGATTCCTCTCTTCATTCTCTTCATAACGGTACCGAGTTTCTGCATTTCCGAGTATATGGAGGGCTGGTCGAGCATATATGTCACCAGGACGGTTCCGTCGTTCAGATTCCGATGAATTTGATGATGTCCATGCGTAGCCTGCGTCGTTGTGATTCCGAATCTTCTTTCAGATCGTCAATCGGGTTAGTAACGAATAAGTTATGAATTTATTCGTTTTCCGTACTGCGATTTGGCCTAAATTGACTTTAGGCTTGTCAAATAGGACAATTAGAAATTCCATTATGGTCGTTATATTATTCTGGTGATTATGGGTTCTTGTTTGATGAAATCTGATGACAGGAGGTTTAGAAATTGCATGCGGGCAAAACATTATTCTGGCAAAATCTAATTAATTAATTAAAGGTTAATTAATTAAATTAGGATTAAAATTGAGATTGAGGAATGTTGATTAGATACTACCTTGAGATTTGAGGAATTATGAGTTATGCTGAGATATTGAGGTTTAGTTGGTTGTGAGGCTCATAGATTGAGTATGATCCTTATGGGTCCCTTTGGGTCTAGGTGTGACCCCTTTGATAAATAGAGGTTGATATATCTCTTTATGCCTTTTTATAGGCCGTGTTGTCCCTCCAGTGTAGAGGTGATCGTGGTTGAGTTTGTACGAGGTTGAGGTAAGTCCGTAGGACTTACTTAGCTACCGTCCCTATATTGAGTGTTTGCATGAGTGGTGCGTGCTTTATATGTTTGCTATGATATCATGAGTTGTCGTTTTTATCGACCTATGTTCTATTGACTGCCCCACTGCGTGGCTGTGATAACCTTTCCCTTTCATCCCGCCGTGGAGTCTGGGAGGTTCTCTGATGTCAGGCCAGACTGGTTTACAAGAAGGGCGCAATCCACTCCCATAGGGTACACGGATTGTGTGACCGATACTCGTACAGCTGGACATTGTACTCAGAGGCGGGGATGTATCGGTCCTCGTGTCACATACTTTCATCTATCTATATATATACGGTTTTTGAGTGAATGGTTATTATATAAAAAATAATAAATGGGTAAATGTGTGATAGCATGCTGATGTGTTTATCTTTCATGATTGTGCTTGTGCTTATGCATTACCTCATATATGTATGGTTAGCTAACGGTTTCATACCGTGTTGTAGATGTTTACAGGTTAGGCGCTACTGGGTGATTTGGCAGGGTGACAGGCCGAGGACTCTCGTACATTAGGTGGTTGGTTTGGGGTTGTTGTGTTTTCTCTCCTGCGTGAGGATGATCTTTTGTACCTCCTATGTGAGGATGTCGTTTTATATACTCGGCTATGTTGTTGTTTACTTTGGGTCGTACAGTTTATATTGTTTTATGTATTTGTTTTATATCTGTCAGTGCCATGTTGTAAGGTCCAGTGAACTTGTTGTCAGGCTAGGGTCAGGATCCATTGTGAGATCCTAGCCCAATGTGACATCCCGAGTCCCGCGGATTCGGGGTGTTACAGAGTTGGTATCAGAGCCCAGGTTGACAACAATGGCACTTGCTACCTGCAATGAGGTTTGATAGGTAAAATAAACAGAGCCCACATGGGATCTGACGTTTTCAAAGGTTTTGGTTTTAAGTGTGGTTTTGGGATAGAATGTACGAGAAGTCGTCACCTCTGCCATGGATCTCTGCAGCGTAGATATGTATATATATCTGTGTGTACTATGGATTATGTGCATTTATTATATACATATCGATACCTATGGCATATATATATAGCCTTATAAGATTAGGTGCGTATATCCTACAGATGACTCAGAATAGAGTAGTATCTGTAGTGGGATGAGGTAGGGGTACACCCCCCCTCTTCCTCCAGTGGTGATAAGTTAGGGACCAGTTTCCGTTGTTGTTTCGCCTATGGCAGAGAACGAGTTTGAAGAGGCTGATCGTGTCTCCATGAGTAGATCCGAGTTTCAAGAATATATGTAACAAGTATATGAAGCGGTGATAGCAGGTAGATCGACACCAGATTTACCAACAATTGTGAGATCAACTGAAGCTTCTGGATCCGGAAAGAAGCAATGGACTGAATCAGTTACTGGAGAAGCAAAGATGATGAATGGGGAACCAAGTCCGATATCAGGACAATCTAGTGATCCTTTGGCCATGAAGATGACTGGCAAGGAACTATAGTGTTTTAATTGCGTGGAAGTTGGGACACTGGCGAGCTGTGTGCCCAAAGGCTCCCATCATATGCTTTACGTGTGGTAAAGCAGGGCATAGAGCGAAGTTTTGTCGACAGGGCAAGGCATTGCCTTTACAGGTTCCCTTCAAGAGTGAGATCATTCCAGGTGGACGACGAAGGTCGAGTTACCCTTCAGTTGAACAGGTTGCAAGGATGGGATGATTATGTTTCAGTTGTGGCTATCCAGATCATTTGCGTTCTGTGTGCCCTTTGGCACTGATAGCTTGTTTCACTTGTGGTGAGCTAGGCCATCTGGCCCTTTCTGTCAACACGGTGGTGTTTCTTCCCAGCAAGACCTTCCTCTTTCCGGTGTAGAAAGAGTAGAAGTGGAGGCTATAGTAATGACCTCAGTGATACCTGAGGAGCATGGATCTGACCTTGAGTGATGATATGTAGTGGAGCTACGAGTGTTAGCTGTTATAGGTACCATTCTCGTTAATGGTTTACCTGGTGGAGTTTTGCTTGTTGTGAGTGCTATGCACTTCATGTCTTTCGATGCATGCGTTAATGGTTGACTTTTTGTATATAGTAGAAGGTGGATTTTCCTTTACAAGATTACCTTTTTGGGTCTGAGATACCCGTGAGATGCGTGTTTGTTCCCTTATTTCAGGGACCCGTGTATGGTTGTAGACTTCTTTGTCATGTCGTAGGTGCATGAGGAAGTCATTATGTGTATGGTTTGGATGAATAGATATCATGTGGTGTTAGTTTTTAATAGTAAGACTATTATAGTCTTCACTGAGTTGAGTTAAATAGAGGTCTTCTGAGGTTAAGACCTTTGAAGAGACGGGTTTGTCATCAGGACTGTACGAGCAGCGAGCTGATAGCACAGGGATGTGATGCCTTCTAGTTTTATACCATAAAGGAGCGAGATAATCCAACAATTGAAGGTATTCCAGTTGTTTATGAGTTTATAGACGTGTTACTGAACCGTCTAGTTGCCACCTCAGCGGAGTGTGGACATTGTTATCAAGTTGAAGTATGATACAAGATTGAATGGGAAAGCCACACTATATGGTGCTTGTTGAGATATTGTACTGATAACTTGAAAAGTTTACTGAAACGGGTTTACCCTAGTGGGTTCCATGTTCCGTATTGACGACCCGACGAGTTAACTTCAAGAAGCAATTGTGTTTTCGGGATTCCTTTATGCTCAAGATATCCCTAGTCATGGATGAGAGAGCAACATGTGTATGAGATAGCATCCCATACCCGTTATGGACACTACGAGTTGTAGTGATGTCATTTGGGTTGACGAATGTTTTAGTAGTTTTTATGGAGTTGATGAATAGTATCTTCATCGACTTCCTTGATTAGTTGGTGGTGGACTCCATGGATGACATGTCGGTATACTCTCATAGCAGAGAATAGTAGACCGATCGTCTGAGGACCGTTCTACAGATTTCGAGAGATAGAGGGTTGTATGCTACACTCTCTAAGTGTAAGTTGAGATGCCAGTGGTAGCCTTTTTAGGCCATGTTGTCTCCACCAGTGGGATCATGGTTGACCTGGCGAGAATTAAGTATGTTGTAACATGGGAGATACTAATGAACATTAAGGAATACGTAGTTTTCTCGGCTCAGCCGATTGCTACCAATGCTTTGACGAAGGATTTTATATGATTATGTATTCATTTGCGAGTCTTTTGAGAAGACCACCATAACTACGTGATGAAAGCAGTGTGTCTATGTTCTGAAGAGTTGAGGAGGCATTTGACCTCTGCTTCCATTCTGTTGTAATTAGAAGATTTTTGGGATCCCGTGATTTACGGTGATACATCCCAGCTAAGTTTGAGATGTGTATTACTACAAAGGAGTAGGGTTATTGATATGTGTGTTTACAGCTAAGAACGTATGATGAGAACTACTCGACTCATGATTTAGAGTTAGTAGTGGTAGTTCAAGCCTTTAAATTTTAAAGACCGTACCGGTGTGATCTTCATGTCAGATTTCTATAGATTATAGAAATCTGAAGTATATTTTATGCAACAGGAGTTGAATAACCGCCAGTATTAAGAGCTTAAGTTGATCAAGACTTTGACTTGAAGATTTCATATCATTCAGAAAAGTTGAATGTTGTCGCCGATAACTTGAATGGAAAGACGCTCCAAGAGAAGATGATTGTGAGACTGATAGTTCAACCTCAGCTTCAAAGAGATCTAGCTTGGCTAGAGTTGGACAATCAGTTCCTTGATAAGGATACCCATTTATACCTCAGAGGTTCTACCTGGTCTGTTGGATGAGGACAGAATATTACGTATACCCATTGCACGCCTTATTCAGTACATTCAGGTACGAGTAAGATGTACCACGAGATGAGACGATTATATTGTATGAAGCCGATGTAACCAGATTTGTGATATAGTGTGTGACATGTCAGCAGGTCCAGATAGAATATTTCCGATCTAGAGATAAGCCCCCCACCCACTACCAGTGCAGTAGTAGAATTTGGGAGGACATCTTTATGGACTTTGTTATGGGATTGTGACCCTGTAGAAGATTGATGTTATTTGGATTGTTGGTAACAGATTAATGAAACTGGCACGTTTCATTTCTATCAGAAGGACGTGGCTAGTGAATGAATTGGTTGAGGAGTACACTAGACAAATAGTGAGACTCCATGGTATACCGAGAACGATCATTTCTGATCGAGATGGATGTTTTTACTTTGAGATTGTGGGCAACAGATTCAGACTGCTTTGGGGACAAGTATGTACCTCATGACTACACTTCATTCCTGACAAATGCTTAGTTAGAAAGGATCATCTAGATCTTAAAGATCTATTATAAGTTGTAAGTTGAATGGGAAACGTGGAGGGTTATATTACCTTCCATTAATGAGTTTATTATATAATAATGAAGAACGTGCATCTTTCTGGGATGGCCCTATGAGGCAATATATATAGACATAGATGTCGTATATCCTTATGCGAGAAGTGATCTAGCAGTAGTAGTGGAATAACACCTGACCAGATTAAGAATTTTATAGTTCAAGTAACGTTGATTGAAGGAAGAATGCTGGTTGTACAGAGTCGCCAGATATTATATGTAGACAAGAGGCGTTAACCTCTAAAGTTCAAGCGAGAGTTCATGTCCGGCTGTAAGCATCTTAGCTGCGAGACGTTAGACGTGTTAATATGGAAAGGGAACTGAGTTTCCAATATGATAGTTTATTTGAGATTGACCAGTACGGAGAAGGTAGCATGATGTTTAGCTTTGCCTCTGAGATTAGAGAATATCCACCCAATGTTTCATATATTTTTCAACTGAGAAAATATATACCAGACTCGAGACACCTTGTGAATTACGATGATTTGATGGTTAGGTCCAACCACACGTTTGTTGAGCATTCGATTGTATTCTTGGAATGAGATATGAAACGCTTGCATTCAAAAGACATTCCCATATTGAGGATATGATGGTAAAGATGAAGACTTGAAGAGGCTATGTGAGAGACTGAGGATAGTGTCCTGAGGAACTATCCAGAGTATATGTTAGGACATACCCATTTGTGGGAGCACGAGTAGATCTTAGTGCTATCTTGATGAATGTTGTGCTTATGTGCTTATATGCCTTGATGTGTTATTCTATGCTAGTTGTGATGTGATTTATGATCTTAGTAGATCTTGATGTGCTAGCGTGATGTATGCTATAGCTGGAGATGATTACTTCCTCCACGTTATGATTATATTTATAGCTGGAGATGGTTCTTTCCTCCATGCTATTTGAGTGGGATTAGGATTTAGCTGGAGATGGTTCTTTCCTCCATGCTACCTTGATGGACATAGTTCAGTGGATATGTGATTCCTCCATGCGATATATATGTTTATGGGTTGGCTAGAGACGTATTTCCTCTATGCATGTGATATGTTTTGGCTAGAGATGTGCTTCCTCTATGCCTTGTGATGTGGTATGACGAGAGACGTGATTCCTCTACGCCTGTGGGTAGCGTTATGGCCCTGTTTCCTGGAGTGATGATTCCTCCATGTTTATACTTGAGGTTATAGATTGTTATAGGTTGTGATCTTTTGAACGGAGATGTGATACCTCCGATAGAAAGAGTGAGAGTTATACCTCGGCGTATGGGTCCGAGAGGATTTGGAAATTGTTCAAGTTTCGAGACGAAACTTTTTTTTAGGGGTGTGTGATGTAATAGCTAGGATTTCCGAATTCTAATTAATGTTGATTAACTTAATCGTTAATAGTAATTGACATATAACTTGCGAAGATTTCCCAAGTGATGAGTATGAGTCCCACCGTTATGTTCCTCGCGTAATTTTGGACGTTTGGGGAAATTTTTACTTTTTCCCCCGGGTAATTATTTTTACCCTCCGGTGTTATTTGGAGCATTTGGGAGCTCCAATTAATAAAAATGCAGTTGAGAGAAATGATCAGGACATCGGATATGTCTTAGATATGAAATAACATGGAGAGGCAAAACGGCCAAAAGAGTCGCTATTTCGTTTCTTAACGGCTAAGAAAGACGGCTTAGGAATACACGTTTTCCGAGGTAGTTGTGTAATAATTATCCCTACAATATTTCAGATTTAATGTTCCAATCTCGAGAAGTTTGGAGAAAGAGGTTCGACCCGCCTTTAGATCGGTTAAAGGATAATTATCGACTTTACTAAAGAATAATTATCGTCTTCACTATAAATAGCGGAAAATCCTTTATTAATTCATTTCCTTTCACGTTTTCTCGTAGAAGCTCTAATTTCTCTCAACCTTTAAACTCAGATCTACTCTCCGTTTCTAATCCGATTTCAATTCCGTTTGAGTTTCTGGATTCCTCTCTTCATTCTCTTCATAACGGTACCGAGTTTCTGCATTTCCGAGTATATGGAGGGCTGGTCGAGTATATATGTCACCAGGACGGTTCCGTCGTTCAGATTCCGATGAATTTGATGCTGTCCATGCGTAGCCTGCGTCGTTGTGATTCCGAATCTTCTTTCAGATCGTCAATCGGATTAGTAACGAATAAGTTATGAATTTATTCGTTTTCCGTACTGCGATTTGGCCTAAATTGACTTTAGGCTTGTCAAATAGGACAATTAGAAATTCAATTATGGTCGTTATATTATTCTGGTGATTATGGGTTCTTGTTTGATGAAATCTGATGACAAGAGGTTTAGAAATTGCCTGCGGGCAAAACGTTATTCTGGCGAAATCTAATTAATTAATTAAAGGTTAATTAATTAAATTAGGATTAAAATTGAGATTGAGGAATGTTGATTAGATACTACCTTGAGATTTGAGGAATTATGAGTTATGTTGAGATATTGAGGTTTAGTTGGTTGTGAGGCTCATAGATTGAGTATGATCCTTATGGATCCCTTTGGGTCTAGGTGTGACCCCTTTGATAAATAGAGGTTGATATATCTCTTTATGCCTTTTTATAGGCCGTGTTGTCCCTCCAGTGTAGAGGTGATCGTGGTTGAGTTTGTACGAGGTTGAGGTAAGTCCGTAGGACTTACTTAGCTACCGTCCCTATATTGAGTGTTTGCATGAGTGGTGCGTGCTTTATATGTTTGCTATGATATCATGAGTTGTCGTTTTTATCGACCTATGTTCTATTGACTGCCCCACTGCGTGGCTGTGATAACCTTTCCCTTTCATCCCGCCGTGGAGTCTGGGAGGTTCTCTGATGTCAGGCCAGACTGGTTTACAGGAAGGGCGCAATCCACTCCCATAGGGTACACGGATTGTGTGACCGATACTCGTACAGCTGGACATTGTACTCAGAGGCGGGGATGTATCGGTCCTCGTGTCACATACTTTCATCTATCTATATATATACGGTTTTTGAGTGAATGGTTATTATATAAAAAATAATAAATGGGTAAATGTGTGATAGCATGCTGATGTGTTTATCTTTCATGATTGTGCTTGTGCTTATGCATTACCTCATATATGTATGGTTAGCTAACGGTTTCATACCGTGTTGTAGATGTTTACAGGTTAGGCGCTACTGGGTGATTTGGCAGGGTGACAGGCCGAGGACTCTCGTACATTAGGTGGTTGGTTTGGGGTTGTTGTGTTTTCCCTCCTGCGTGAGGATGATCTTTTGTACCTCCTATGTGAGGATGTCGTTTTATATACTCGGCTATGTTGTTGTTTACTTTGGGTCGTACAGTTTATATTGTTTTATGTATTTGTTTTATATCTGTCAGTGCCATGTTGTAAGGTCCAGTGAACTTGTTGTCAGGCTAGGGTCAGGATCCATTGTGAGATCCTAGCCCAATGTGACATCCCGAGTCCCGCGGATTCGGGGTGTTACAGGCTGTTGAAAATTTGTTTTAAAAAAATTCATAACCTCTACAAATTTTTTTTAAAATCTATTAATATTTATTTAAAATTTGTTTTATGAACCACCTATATAGTAAGTTTTGTGTTATCTTCAACAATTTTAATTATAAATTAAAATCAAATAGTTAAAATATAAAGTAAATTATTCAAATTATGTAACCAAATCGAAAAATTAAAAAAAAAATTAATAAAATCTTTTCAAACAAACTTCTTTTAATTATTATCTAATAGTTTGATAAAATCTTACTACTTCTCAAACAAGCTTCTTTTATTAATCTTTCTTATATATATACTCTTCTATAAAAATTATCTTAACTTTTGTGTAATTTTATGTCAAAATTAATAAATAATTACTTATCAATTCATTTATATATATATAACACGGTAATTAATTTAATAAATATTTTTTAACACCCGCACAAAGTGCGGATATTACACTAGTTACATATATAGAAGAAGGAAAAAGGTAAGAAAGAAAATGCATAAAACACAAAAATATATTGCATATACTTTTTATTTGCTGGCATTATCAGCTTTAATTATATTTGTAATGGATTCTTTTTCAGTTACATCACACCTAAGTATCAAAGTATATAGACAAATATGAGATAGTAGAAGAAGGTAGAGAATCTTGCCGTAACAACTTTCCTCAAGGGCAGGAAGCCAATCACCAACATGATTATCTGGTAAGTTGCTTACTTGTTTTGTTTGGTGAGGCTGTCTTTCAGTTGTCTTCCACTGATAATATGAAGCCAATCACATGCTTCATCCACTATATGCATCCAAAATCAAACATCAGTGCTTTTTAGATAATAATATTGTAATGGCATATCTTCTAGCTGTATCTAGTGCTCACATGCTCTTCTGTTTCATATGCAAAGCTAGAGTGTGCGGTTGCGCGCTGTGTGATAATGACATTCCACTGGAAGTAGAGCATGCTGATGTCCTTCTCACCTTGTATCCATGCATTCATTGGCTTAGCTTTATGTTAACGTGGCAGGGTTTTAGAGAGTTGAACGTTTGCGTGTGGCCGCAAGGTTCTCTCAAGCTGAGGCATGATCCAGTCACTAGATTCCCGTCCTTGAGAAAACGGCGATGAATATTCAAATATGACGGTTATGTTTTTTCAATGCTCGTGACATGTTGACTTGCGGTTCTGTCCACAGCATTACTGCATATATATTCCAGTAGCAACCCACTTCATTTGCTTAAGTTTCATACCTTTCTCCCACTTGATTAAATACCTTCATAGCATTAGCATATGGTTTAGGCAAGCTGAAGCTCACAGCATCGATCTTCATGCTCTTTCTTATCATATACCCACAGCTTCACATCATAGATGCAGAGAAACACCAAAACCCGAAACTGAACCAAATAGATGTGGTTGGTGAACAACCTCGCCCCCCGCATTGGCCCATTATGTGTCGACGCAGTTTACAGGACAGGCATCGTAGAGACACAACACCTGGTCATAGCCCTGGAGATGGGCATTGACGACGTACTACAAAGTCTACAAGTCGCCGACACTAGATCCGGATCGGAGACCCGGAAGTATCATGATCAATCATTACTGTACCACTTTAAATTTCGTCTTATCAATCATGAGTAACTTCAACTTACTCATTAACTATGTATATATACTCTTCTATTATTGAATTAAGTACAAGATTGTTAATCAAATTCTAAAAATCAACTTATTCATGCGTTCAATTGAAGTCGGTCAATTTTACACCAGTTCACATGGGAACGCAACCGATGATCAAACACCTGAAGAAAATATTATTACAGGTTTTGTAGATAGAATACTATACATTGGTCATTAGAAATCACGTTTTCGTAGGTGAAAAGGAAGATATCAGCACTATAGTATGGTATAATATAATATAATATATAAAAAAGGAGAAGAGGAGAATGATTAAAGTCACGGTTGGCTGATGAAGTCACTGAACTAACTCTATATACACAAGGTATCTTCTTACCGATTGCGCCTTGTCTTGCTCAGCCGCCACCGGCGCCGGCGCCATGGATTACCGGAAGAAGAAGACCATGAAGATGTCCTGTTCATCGTCCCCTACCTCCTCTTTGCTATTCAGGCTCCCCTACTTCCTTCATCGTCCGTCTCTACCATTCCCGACGATTTCATCGGGAGCATTAACTCCCGTCTACTCCGATCATACTTCCCCCAATATCCCCCAATCCGATAAACCCTAAGAATGCTGCCCCCCATCCGATTGCTGAGCCTCTTCCCCCTAGCTCGTTCGCTGAGGTTGTTAAAAACAATTAAACCCAATCCCAAACTCATTTCTCTTGATTCTCTCGAAATCGAAGAGAGAGACGTGTTAGATTCACTTCCCATGATGTCGTAGATCTGGTTGGCAAATGGAAGCTAACCCTAATTGGAGGGAGCCCCATGGGATGCAAAATCTCCTTCAAATACATGGAATCCTTCATAGCCCAGCACTGGGACATCTCGCAACCAGGGCCGGCGGAATGGGTTGTTTGGGTGGGGCGTGGGCCAAAGGCCCATGACATCTAGGGGCCCAAATAATTTTTCTAAAACTAGTAGTATTATGTATACTAGTGTGGACGTGCGTGCTACGCACGCGCGCCGTGACTTTAATACGTCAAACACATCAGAAACCATTGATCGAAAGAACTATTATATTGGAATAAATCTAGTAAAGTATTACGGTAGTTTGCGCATACGCGTCGTGACTTGTAAACGTACAATATATTAGGTTATGATCGAAAAGAAGTATTATGGCACCTTATTATAAGTTTAAAAGTGCAAAAGATTATGACTCAATTCCTATTGACAGTAAATTCGTATAAGTTTGTGATTGAATAGGTTTATAATACAATAACTTATAATGGGCTGTGAGATTTTCAATTTACCTCTACACGCAGGTTCTCCTCAACCTTGGATTTTGGTTAGATCTCTTACTGGAGTCTAGACTACAAGAAATATTGACAGGAACAACTCCCATTCTCAAAACAATGGGAACGGTTAAAATCCCTAACGATTATTCGTCTCTCACCTATCCTCGATATAAACTTGATAGCGTTATGGCAATCTACGCAAGTTCTCATGTTTTTGTAAACCTTGATGGGAGTTGCGGGTGAGGTGGAGATGATACCAAATGCAACAGTGAGTTGCTCACTGTGATAGGAGATATTCTGCTCTTTTTGCTCCTCCTCTACATCATGCATTCATGCAGCACAGAATCAGTATCTGGTACACACCCTTCTTCCTTCATCTTCATCCACATCTTTGTCAAGAACTTGTCAATGCCGTTGTACTTGGTATGGGACGTGTCTCCTACTAAGAAAACATGGACTTAATCCAACTCTTTCTTGGTTTCTTCACAACACCTCTATCATTCATGACTTTCCTAATTCTAGAAACCTCGTTCCAACGGCCTGCAGATGCATATATATTGGCCAAGGTAGAATATGTAGTTGCATCTTCAGGTACCATCTCAAATAATACATTTGCAGCTCGTTCTGCTAACTCAATGTTCTTATGAATCCTACATCCTCCTAGAAGAGAAACCCACAAGAACTTGTCTGGTTTCATTGGCATCCCGCTGATATAATCTTCAGCTTCCTTGAACCGACCAGAGCAACTCAGAATATCAATCAAGCATGCATAATGTTCCGCAGTAGGCTTTAGCCCATATTTGCTCTTTATTGACTCGAAAAGCCTGCAACAACAATCATGAAAGGAAGGTTGAATTCGTATTGAAATGGATATTAGGCTGAATATTTTTTTTAAATATGAAAATAAAATTACATAGATCCGTGAATAATAAGTGCAGCATCCTAGCTTGGTCGTCTTTCTAGACTCAACGGTACCAACACAGGCTTCTTCCAATTTTTGGGTAAATTCTAATAGTCTTGGATTGTTGTCCAGCTTAGTCCTGATCAACAAGGAACATATCATAAATAACATCCTTTTATTACTTATTTATGCAATCAAGTTTAATAAATTAAAAATGGTTAGAAGGTGGTGCAAGTACTGGTGTGCTATTCCCCTAGTCGAGGCAAAGATTGAAGTTAAAAATGGTCTTGTCATCATCAGGACATAACTGAAATTGAACAATAATTCTTCAGCAGATGCATAACTATACTCTCTTTCCTAGGGAGATTGAAAAGTTTAACAAAGATGACAACCGAAATATAAAGATTAATTTACCAAACCTGCCAAATTGAGGAAGTATAATGTTAGTGGTTGTTAGGAACTGAAAAATGAAATTCGAAGATAGAAATTTGAAGCCGTGATAGAATACCTGGAAATAGGTGGGCATACATGATGGAACAAAAGCTTCCTTAAGAAGTCTTTTTGCTTCTGTTAGACCTGCTACATCATCCCATCTGACCCCAGGGTTAGAATCCAAGACATCTCTCTCAAGCATGGCAGATAGGTCTTGATCAGACCTTCATATTGTTCTCGTTCTGACATTCCATCTTTAGTATCACCATTCTAAGATTTGTTCAAGTCAATAGATGATAAAACGGATACCTAATACGGTAGATAAACATACTATTAGCAGAGAAGTATAATATTGTGAAATTAATCATGTTTTCACAATAAATTTGCAATGAAGTTTTGAGAATTAAGCTTTTTTTTTTGTTTTTGTGAATCTTCACAGGACGCGCTCTCACATCAATGCTGATAGTGTCAAGATCTACAACACTCCAAGGGAACTTGTCCGCTCTCGTAAGGATCACGATGAAGAAACAATAGAGTTCTACAAGAACCAGAGTAGAATCCTGAGAAGCCCTCGTTCAGTAAAATGGAACTCAGGCACAAAATACAGCTCAAGTGACCATTCAAATGGTTTTGAGGATGCTAACAAGAGCAAAGGAAAGTTCACTGATAAAAAGACTATTCTTACCGAAAACTCTCCAGTTGTTGAGCAGGTAAATGAGACCAAATCTTGTCCGGTTGCTGAGCAGGTGAATATGGTGCTTTCTCAGGGCGATAACAAAGTGAACAATAATCAAATCAAAGAAACGGATTTTGAGGATTCCCAAATGAGCATTGATAGGCCTACAAATTTGGTAACAAAAATCATTATATATCAGTCAATGGATTAACAGAGGAGGAGGATCATATTTAATAGTATATTCTTTAAAAAGAATGATTATCCTTAATAATCTCTCCCAGCAATTCAATTATCAGCTACAAATTAAAAGCAAGCAAAAGGCTTAATGATGAAATATAAAATAGAGGACTTGATGATTTTCTCCACAGACCATTCAAACAGTTTACACAACAAAAATTAACAGGCTATATAGCCGGATAAAATCTAAATCAATAAAGGCAGCCTAAAAAAGTCTGGAAAAGGATAGATGAAGACCTGAAAAGAGCACCAAGTGAGATTTACAAATTCCTATAATATATTTGAGGATAAATTGCAAAGGAAACATAAAGCTAGTTCATCGAACTCAATAATCAAGAGATTCACACATTCTACAGTTCGTAGTTTCAAAACGAAGCATAATCAGCAGAAGAGAACCGGAGAACTCGCCGAACAGATTCAAATCGAAATATGCTTTTATGTAGCCGTCATCTAAATTTAGGGCCTATGTACATACAACTTCAGCTTCTTGAAACCTACAAAAACCGGGAAAATGAATTTTGAGTCCACTGTTGAAAGCGGACAGAAAGGACTGAGTTCGGGAGATTTGTTTCCAATTCTGAAGTCTTCTTCGTCATCGCAAATTGGGAACTCAAAATATACAAGAGAAATAAGCAAAGTCAGTGGAAGATCAATGATTACCTGGGATCTGAGATTCAAATAAACTACCCTTAAAGCTCGACAGTAAGGTCGGGGCCGGAATCCAAAAGAGAAAGGGAGACGGTGAAAAGCGGAGGGGACGATGCAAAACAAACACAGAGACGGTTAAATAGAGCTCCGACAGAACCAAGAAAGGAAAAAATGAAACCTTGAAGACGGTGAAAAGCGGAGAGGCGGAAGATTAGGAGACCGAGGGACGATGAGTATCGTCAAGCGTGGAAGGATAACGACGAACCCTAGTTTGGGTTGATGGAGAGGCGGAAGTATGAAAGCGAAAGATTTGAAGCATATTGACAGTAGAAGAAAACTCCCAATTTTGCAAAGTTTAATTCATGCCTCGGTGCTTCGACCACAATCACATAAGTTTCCCTAACTCCCTTTTACAAAATTAAAGAATTTCGAAACCCCAGTTCACTTACCTTGAAGCTCCACCACCCACCGCGATATACCAGGGCGGCGAATTTAGAACATGGATTTAAAGCACATGATAATAGAAGAGCTTGAAGCTTACCTTGGCTATTCCAATAACGATTGAAGCACGTCTTTGTTTGGGTCACTGCGAGAGCGAAGAAAGACGTTCAACTGAACCGATCAACAGAAGAAGCACAACTGAATAGATAAAAATCAAGTCTAAGAACTCGATTTTGAAGCGAATAAACCCTTAAACTCACAAAATGAATAACTTGAAAAGTGAAGAGAAGGGAGATGGCTGGGGAAAAAGCAAGAACAAAAAAGTAGCCGGAAATGGAGTATCTTCTTTCTCACACCATATACACAACAAAAGAAGAAGAAGAAGGGAAGGGAGACGGTGACGATGCTGGGGAGAGTGACACGCATATGGCGATGTGTTGAAGCATGCACAAGTATCAGGTCTTCATAAAACACGTGTAAAGAAAGTAAAGCAAAACTAAAATCTATGACTGTAATTTTTATAAAAGTTGAGGATACAATTGTCAAATAATCAACCCTAAGGGTATAATAGGAAACATACTATTCATTGGAGCAACTCTCACTTTTAGTATAGTAAGGATATAGTAATATAGAGGGTTAAATAATCAATTAAAATTAAAGAAAAGCAATAAGTTATAATTGGAAACAACACCCGTTTTGATATCAATCACGCTTTTATTCTCATTCTCAAAATCTAACCCACGTCTTCTCTTCTCTATCTAGAATTTGGATTGTCTCCTACATTCTCGTGATTTGAGAGCTCAATTAATCCCACGTCTTTCTCCCTTGAACGGTTATTTATCTTCTTCATTGAATTATTCTTTTGTCGACTACTTCATTTTCAATCCAGGTGTTAATTTTTCTTTTCTACTCCTATAATTGTTTTATAACATGTTGCCTAAGAAGCATTTGTTTGGATGTCAAAAAAAAAAAAAAAACTAGCGGATCAGTTTATAGAATCGGAAAAAGGAGCGTCCCTTCCTTGTGTCTAAATGATTGTATAAGGTTTGTTTGCTGATGCAGATAAAGGGACTGTCCAATGTCAAAGAAGAAGTATACGGTGCTCTTGATTCTTTTATCACTGAAAAGAAATCTTCAAGACCCTGGAGGATGAAATGACTGGAAGAGAATTACTCAGGTAACTTGATTACTATCTCACAAATAAAAAGAGATTGCATGCTCATAGAGTCATAAGGAGACTATAATCAAATTACTATTTGAGTATACAGCTGACCAAATGGATGCTTAGTAAGTTCAGGGCAGAACAATTGGCAACTACTATACATTCCTAAAGGCTTTAGCAGAAGATGGCTGAATTGACTAGGCTGAGGAGCTCTGAACAAAGTTGTTCTCTGAGCATTTGGAAAGCATGCCTTAGATGTTTTTGATAAGATGATTGATATTTACTTTTAAGTTATTTTGAAATTGACGAGCCTGAAGAAGTATATGGTGCTCTTGTTTTACAATTATTTTGGAATATTTTTTTTTTGCTGTCATTGCTTTGAAATCTCATTGCTCTTTGAACGACCTTATGTTATGGAAATGTGGTGTTTGATAAATTACATTTGATATAGCTAAGTATGTGGTAAGATTTTGATTTGCTCATTAGCTTTGATCAAGTTCCATTTTCCATTGCCATAGTTCTCTCCCCTAAGACTTTTTTTCGCTGTTATGCAGCAATGAATGTTTATTTTTGAGAGGGATGTTGCTACAAGATTGATCATGTCACCAGAGAATGTTTTATATGACTTGACATGGACTTCTGAGGTTTGTGTTTAATGGTTTTGTTCAAGATTGCCCTGAAGTCATTCCAAAATCATTTGTTTTCCAATGCAGACTTTTGCTGAAATGGAAGAGCTTGGAATGACCAACGAATTCAATCGTTCAGATTGTGGGGAATGTCTTTCAGGAGCTAGGCGTGTTGGACAAGTATGAGAAGCTGAATATAAAATATCCGCACCAAAATGGACCACCGGCACATAAAAGGCAAGCGTGTTAAGGTTCTAGCCAAGACTTAACGAATCTAATGATGCTGATCCTAACAGTGAACCTGTAGATGAATCGTACTAGGGGAGAGTCCAGAGTCCGATGATGACACGAACAGATCCGACGAGAACAGCAAACCGTCACTGGAACTTCTCGACTCCAGTAGTCCAGTGGACTGGGGATCCAATGAAATGAATCAAGCAGGTGATGAACTTAATGAATCTTAAGACCACACATTGAAGAGTTATGGGCTGGTAGCATAGAACTTCTGCCTTGTAGATCCTGCTGATAAATTGTATACAATTGTTATACAGTTAGTATGCTGACTGACAAAGTGGCAAAGAAATATTTCCCTGATAATTGTGCACAACTAGTTTATTGATGATTGTATAGACGACTCACAAAGTTGATCTAGTACACTGCAAAAATGTATATCATGACAATTGAGAAGCCATCAACGAAGGCATATCTCAAACATATGTATATGAACATAACATACACTGCAAAAAAGTAGTATCGTATAAAATGTAATTCATAGGCCAAAACCCAGACACTGGCTTAAATTATGAACCTTTTCGTCACACCCTGGCCGCAACCGAGAAGTCTCAGCCTACGGCCCTACACGATGAAGCAAATAACTCAAACTTTTGGAAATCAATGAACTGATAAGCCCAACACACAAGGTAAGGATCAATAAATTACTTGGTTTTGTTTAATACTTGTATTTTATTTTAACAATTTTTTTCCTTTTGCAAAAAAGAAAAAACAGAGACTCATGTGTACGAAGAAAAAAATTCACAGCACGTGCAAGCCACCTTCTGATCAAAGTACATGCTAGATATAAAAAAAAAATTGAGCCAAGTAGCCCTTGGGGCTGCAAAGGTGATCAAGAAGGCGGCTTTCATGTGCTAGCCATTTTCACTTGTCGATCACAATACAGAAGTCCTGCAAATGTTTGTAACAAGGATTTAAGTTAATAACTGTGTATGTAATTCTCGAAGTTACTTGCTATGAATTTTACTTTCCAACGAACAATAGGAATCTAGGAATCTAGGTAGGTTGTGTACAAAACATTCCATGACCCTACCTGCCGCCGCCCACTATAAACAATTGCAAGAAAAAGGAGTGATATTTCCTATCCCTCCATTTCACTAGGCATGCTGTCCATTCAAAACTGGTGTTATCAGCTGTATTTTCACAGTATTGGAATCAGCAAGTACAAGTCTTGATTCGCAATGTAGGGATTAAGGATCTCTTTAGAACTGAATGGTCTAAAACAAATGTAAAAGCTCATTAAAATGGACAAAAGGCCTGCAAGAAGAAGAGGATCACTCGAGAAGTGTACGCTCCGCGTTCACTGGAGACGGGAGAATACCGGCTGACTGTAGCATCCAAGAGGCCATAACTAGACGAAATGATAAAATATCCAAAAAGATTTCCAGTTGGAAAGCAAAAAGAATACAACTCTTTGACTTATAAAATGTAGGAAATGGCAAAAAGGGACAAAAGAACAGTCACCTTGTAGTAGCATGAATGGCCGGCTTCGTGAACCAATGAACCAAAACCTGCAAGCCCATAAACTGATGTCTCATGCTTTCTGTTAAAAATGAAAAACAAAAAATACAAACCATATTCAAGGGTGAATAGGGTTTTGTACCAACTATTCTCAAACTCATATTCTCTAGTTGTATAGCCTTTTAGAATAACGCATTCCTTCCTTAGAAATAAAAAGAGTCGAAAATATTACACATGGATACTGGCTCGTTCAATCACCCGATGCAAGCTGGGTGAAGGACAGGTGAAGGTAGTTCACTTGACACGTTATAGGTGTTATAAAACTTTAATATTATACTGTGCAAAAATAGATCATTAATGTATCAAACTAATCAAAATAAAAATATCACCGGATCGACAACCCAGTGAACCCGATACAATTCACGGATGGGTGATGAGAAGGATCAACAACCCATCAATTTTCATCCCTACAAACACACTGGGACCTAATTCTCTTCGCATGTTGGCTTCAACTCATATTTTTTTTACTTTATATTAGTAAACTGATGATACATATTACAAAATTTCATCATCCATGTGAAATGATACATTATTGACATCGCCCCGATGTAACTAAAAGCATGATACCGTGATTAACCATTAATGACCACACCAATTTTTAGCCCTTAATGATATACAGCAAGGTCAAGAAGCTTTAGAAAATAATGGCAAATACAATTAAAAATAGACCTTTCTGGCAATGTCTTAGCTTCTTATCACTATAAATACCATAGGCATGCATAACTTCCTAGCCTCATTACCACACTAAAGCTTTTGCCTACTACCTCCGCCCCCTTCTCCCTTTACCTGCAAGTTTAAGAATGACGCATCACAAGCTTATTACAGCATCAATTACCATCTTCTTTGTTATCTTGTGCCTACAAGTTCAATGCATCCATGGACGACAACTAAAAGACCTTCCTCACGAAACAAAACAAATTAGCTACTTACCAGATGATCATGCTAATGTGCCATCGCATGTCAAGAGTTCTGCATCTACGTCTGTAGGCCAGGTTACTGAGGACCCACAATTGCCACCGCCAACTACAGGCCATTTAGATGATTACAGACCCACAGCACCAGGACGTAGCCCTGGAGTTGGCCATTCCATTCAACACTAGAGAAAGCTCCAGCATTCTTTGTACATCGTATTTGGATTGAGTCGACCTGCACCAGTGCACATAATAGGCTACTTGGTTCATATGTACTCCTCACATAATTGTCTATCCGTTTCATTCCATACATATGGATATGATGCCTGATGGTGTACCAGCTAATGCATTTTTTCACTTCATAGGCAGATTATCATGTATGTATTTTTTTTTTATTAAGTCAGTGTGCAGCAGTACTAATAGTAGGATTAGTCATTTCAACTTCATTGATTGTGAAATCACATAATTGTCTCCAAACAGCCGTATCAATAAATTCCTTGCAAGGATTTATATGCACAAACAATCTGCAACCAATTACATAAAAAGTTCACAGTGCAAATGAAAATCTCTGTAAACATTCAATCTCAGCAACCAATGAACAAGCACTTAGCAAATCAAAGAACTGCATAGAGGTAAAAATAGGGTAAAATGGGCTTGTGGGTTGTTATCGTACAAATGAGCATAATCAGGCCCTTATGTTTTGAATGAGATAAAATAGGCCCCTATTATTTCTTACAAAAAGATTAAATAGGGAATAAGAAAAAAGATTATGCCAATTTTATCCATTCCCTCTCCTAACTGTAGATTACGTTATCATAATTTGTATTAGCGATATAAAAAAAAGGCTTTAGTAACCCATTCTTCTTGTAAAAATATTATTACTTTTAATGGAATCTTTTTATATGAATATCAGTATATCACAAATACTATCTAAAATCAATATTGAAACACCTTACGGCACTAAATCACAAGAAACCAAAATATCCTACCATGCAACTTATGGAAAAGTGAAATTTAGGTCGATAGCATATATGTTTAAAAACAATATGCAGGGTGAAAAGAAAATACCAGTGTGAAGGGTTTCTAATAAAAAATACAGTTACGTGTGTACAAGCAAAGAAATAGTGTTTATGCTTCCTGTGGTTCAACATGAATTAGTGTCATATTTACAAAAAAATGTCAATATGAATCCTACAGCTTGAGCATAAATTTTGAGTGTGAGACAAACTGAGACTGAATCCTCAATATTACGATACAAACTCCAGTCATAAAAACTGGATGAAAAGACTTTCTTGCCAGTGCAGGTGCTCCCGAGACATGAAATACAACAGTTGAGATGGAAGGAGCATTAAGACAAATAAACAAAAAAAAATGTCAATTTAAACAAAAGACTTTGATACACCTCATTTTTAAACCAAATATATGGGTGCAGCTGCAGCAGAGCACATCAATGACACATTAGATATGAAAACAGTAAGTCTGCTGGATAAGAACTAAGAAGAGAGCTTCTCATAATGTTGACTAACTTAAAAGTGAATATTCCTTTGACAACATACATGAACTTCCATATAAAAAATCTCAAAGGCATAAACGGAGAATAAGTCATCCGGTATCTATACTGCTGCAGACTGTAGCAGTAGCAACAATACATCTACATACCTTCATTCCACAACACTGTTCTCGCATGCTTCTTCTAGCTTAAACAAGGTTATACCACTGGACATAATATTAGTCTTGGACTCGTGAAAGACCTTGTATTCAACATTATTTGTTTGTTATACCAAGTTTGACACACTTACCAAAATAGAGTAACATAACGAAAGTTATGAAATGGAAAACTTGGATGGATCGAACATACTTCTGGAACATTTCATGGAAGGATAACCTAGTGCTCATACAAATCATTTATGCTAGAATGAGTCCTGAAAATATTTCAAGGCAAAAGCATCACTATTCATTTCCATAGACTGGTTCTGAAAGGAGACTAAAAGGCTAAACAACTCTATAAAATATAACATGCAACTTGAACTCGCTCAATACAGTCCATGAATAACAGAAAAAACTGACCATACCAATGACAGCACAGAAACACTTTGCAGAAAAAGATGTGGCACTCAAATTAGAATCTTAGCATGCTCTAACAGCTGACAATGACAAACTATTTTTCACATTACAGTTTGCCCTTTCAAACGTCCAGTGCATGCAGTTACCTTCGACTAAAAGAGGAGACAATGTAATGCAAAAGATATTCATTTCTAACTGTTAAGATTTGAAAAGATGGAAAGCGATCCAGTGGATGGTCACTATCACACAACAGCAACCGCACATTCTAGCTAGCTTTACATAAGAAATAGAAAAGAATGTTAGCACTACATACAGCCTAGCACCATTGCTGATAAATTATTATATCTAAATTACTAGGGTTCACTTTCGGATGCTCTAGGATGTATATATTAGGCTTCCTGCAGGTCAGGAAGTACTGCAAGATTCTCTACTTTTTCTTCTTGATTTTTTTCTGATTGAACAAGCAGAAAAGTGGAAAACAAGAGTAGGGGAAATTTTGATGATGATTTAGGACCCTCCACTCCTCCAGGCTTCGGGCCATTTGTTACTGACTTTGAGGCCAATAATCGCAGCCTTTTCGATATACTAAAATGTTATAGTTAAACGAATAAGCACTAGCTTACCAAATTGATTCTAACTCTAACATGACATGGTTAAAAGTTGAAAAATCACAAAGTTTCGTGGTCATGAAATATCACCGAAAGCTTATATTCTCACTGATAAAAAAGCAAAACAAGAATATAGTTTTAAGTGTAAAAACAAAACACAGTTAATTAATTGTTTCTTAGATAAGATAGTTGTCATTTTCTTATCAGTTATAACTTATAAGAGGCTGATCTTCACATTGGGCTGTTGACCTTGTGACTTTGAAGATACAATGACCCAAGGTTTTGGGTGTCTAAAAGCTAAAGTAACATGCCAAATGTATGAAGATCTAAAGTAGAAGTAGTGGCAAAAAAGGGAAAATGAATAACTAAACACGGTACTGAACCAAGGGAAAAGGTCTGCCTTTATATAATAACTCAGTAACAAAATTCTTAAGTCTTGCAGATATAAGAAATTTTTATAAGCAACCTTACAGAAATGTAATCAAGGTCCGCCTCAGACAGCAGAAACCGTCAAAAATTTTCAGTGTCAAACAGACTTTTAACTTACTGAACTTTCTTCTAGATTTCAGCATACAAATAGTGGCTTCGGTAGTTGAGTTCCTATAATAATTGTTCCTTACGTGAGAATTGTGCATTTTATATACATTTTGATGTGTTTTATTCATATTTTACATCTTTTTCCTATTTAATAAGGAATCATGTGTATTTTAAGTACAAAATCCCGTATTGTATCTACAACCTGATTTTATATATAAATACATGTATCTTAATTCTCACCTAATGAACAATTCTAACACAATCCTACAAATAGCCATATGCATATTGGCAAAAGCTCCTTAATGGAGTTAATGCTTCTCGTGATCTCTATTATATGTCAAACTTCAATGACACTTAATTAAATATATACTTTACATGAAACAAAATATAAAAGTTACAGTTAACTAAAGCTTCCTAGAAACCTTAAACTAACAAAATCTACTTAACCTAAAGAAGCTAATCTAACATCCCTGATTAGAAAATAGCATATTTCTCAGCAGATAAGGGAACAGAATTATAGCATAACAAATATTGACCAGAAGATATAGAAATGTAAAACTAGGCTCAGCAATGCAATTAAGTGATATATTGATCTAACTTCACCAGAGTTTATACTTCTGAAATTATCTTCAAGAACTGTAGAAGCATCAAATGGACCTTATTCAATCTCAAACACTGACCGCTGAGTTAGTGGTTGTAATAATCATATTTATTTATTAATGCAATTAGGGGGCCTTATCATAGCCCCGCAACGGTTATATATACCCAAAGATGTTAAGAGGTTGAGATCAACAAAAACTACTACTTACTTTTTATAAACTTCCAATAAGCACTCACTCTCTACCTTACCTATCCTAGAAATCCCATTTTTCTAACCAAGCAAGAAAAGACTTGAGATCAACCTACCAAGTCATGGCTAAAACTCAACCAAATCATACCCTTACAACAACTCTACTAATTATTTTTACCTGCCAAATTCTTTTGGCACAAGGAAGACGTTTAAAGTCTGTGAACAAGGTCAAGTTCAACTTCATTGTAAGCACCTATGTTCAAGAAAGCACAAGGCCGGGTAGCCTCGATACAAGCACTAAACAGAATGATGTGAGTAAGAATACGCATTCTGGGCATACAACCTTCAATTGGCTTGCTAAGCCAACTACAAAAGGCAAGAGTCTGCGAGATATTGCACAGATTCATAAATCAACTTTCAGGTATCCAAAAGGCAACATGATTCAACCAGACCAGGGTAGTGAATATCTTACTGGAGAGCATCAGGAAAATGCAAAACCAGATGTACTCAACCCCCATGGGACGAATCCTGGTCAAAGCCCAGGGGTTGGACACGTGTTTGGATACGAAAGAAAAGAAGCAACATCCACAGAGAGAAGTCATTTTTAGTAACTTATGTAAACTACAAGTACATGTATTGTTTCAGTCTTTCAGTATGGTATTGAAAGATTTGCTCATTGTCAGAACTGTATCATGTATGTAGATTATTCAAAAAAAATTATTGTACAAAAAAAAGGGCCTTGAAATTTCCAACTCGATCCCTCTTCCCTTCATCAGAATAAACCCTTGACACACACACGCACACATAAACTCATGATAGCCTTGACTTGTCAAAATAAATGAGAAAACATGGACAATATCTAATATCTGCGTATTAAGACAAGCATACTATCCTAGAAATATCTAGGGTGACAATGCATATATCATCAAGATTGTAACAAGATGCTTCTATATTTGCAACATAGCAAGTACAACACAATTTTAGGCATTATCCATATTGCAACATGCATGCACTAGACTTGTAATAAGAAAACTAGCTGCAGACTAATTTCACCTTGTTTTTTGCTAAGGTAAAAAATCAACCTAAAATGAACAAATGGGTATTTAGAAGAAAAAAAAACAATGCTATTTGAGTACTAGAGAAATACCGAATGTGATAGCATGCCAGGCCATTTCATGCAACCAGATATTTAGTAACTTCGGTGACAACTCATAGCAAATCAAATGCAGAGAACGTGATAGGAATGAAACCCCTGCCTGTTTTGCCATCAAAATATTTCACGACCCCCCTGACTATAATTCCAAGGGTATCGGAGTTCGGTTCACGGACACTCCCACCTTATGAATCACAATCACATAACTTTCGCACATTAGCATATAAATTTTGAGTCACAAGCTAAACAGCCATCGATACTCTCCTCAGCAACTCAAAAAACTACATATATGCAACTTGGCTGACACAATTTTTTTTCTTTTAAATAAAAAGGAAAGAAGAAACAGGTACATATATAAACAAGGTTCAAGTCAAAAGAACCAAGTGAGAAAAGAGACCTAATTGACCGTCGGTGCTTTTCGTATATTCTAATGACAGGGATTTTGTTAATACTTAATACCAGTTGTCCAAGTGCATCACTTAAAAATTTATAATATCAGTTCAGCATTTCGGCCATTGTTTTGATTTATAAAATTCATCAACAAGAGCATCCATTTATGTTGATGTGCTGTAATCCATTATATTAAAATAGCTAATCACCGTCAATCGTTACGATCCTCAAAGGTAATGGTACCTTTTGAATGATCCCAAGCTTCTTAAAAAGCACTATAGTACCGTGAATTCTTAACAGTTAGTATGGACCCACGAAACACTAAGACCTAAATATTGGCATTTGTCATAACCATCCTTCCATTTGAGATAAAAGATGTTTCCACTTGAGTTTGGGAGTCTATAACCATGACCACACGCGTGAGCTTCTCTCCATTTTTACAATATCCAATCAATCATGATTTGTTTCTTGTTAATTAAAAAAGGCACCTTCAACATCATCTCCCTTAACTAAAAAAAAAAGCACACGGACATCCAGTAAAGCTGAATTGGAGTATCGAGGCACCTTTGTTTCTTTGATTGAGCAAAAAACAACTGTTTTATATCACTACTAAAATGAACACAACTACATTACTAGATTGAAAGAACTAACCTAACTGGAGTAACTACATTAGCATTTAACAATCACAGCTGAGAAGAACCAAAAACAATAAACATTTTCTATCTAGGTTTACTGGTGGTCCTCGAGCAATGATTCGCCCTAATAAATTCATAAAATGCAAGCAGCAAATTGCTAATCGTAATCAAAAATAAAAAAAAGCAAGAGATGCGGAGCTTAGATCAATGATTGCGGGAAATTCAAAGTTTCAAACGTACCTTGTTCTGCTATGAATCTCCAGCGAACTGCGATCGCTCGCGGGTATTCTTCCTTTTACAAAGAACAATTTCGGAACAAGAATCTGATCCATCTGAATAGGGCGCTTAGGCCCATATTGACAAACAGACTTGGGCCAAAACTAGGAAGAAGTCCGGCCCAATTAGTAAGAAGTTTATGGGCCCAAATAGGCAATTAGGCCCATCAAGTTCCTTCGCGCAATGGTTGCATTGACAAGCTCGTCTCGCAAGTACTATACAATTTCAGGCAGTTTTGCACACTCCTATTTAAGACATGGATCCATCGACAAGGCGGTTGTGTTATTCAAGCCGTAATCTTTTTTACAAAAGTCTAAATTGAACATCTTTATAGAAAAATCAATTAAATTATGTGTTTAACCAATCACCTGTTCTAGCGCCAATAAGTCTACAAACTTACATACAATAAGCCCATTTTCAGTTGGTCTAATGGCAAAATGGTGCTCGACTCTTTAAGTGTTAGTCTAGAGATTCGAGTTCGAATCCTTCAAATCCATAACGTACACACAATGACATTTTTCATAGATTCAGAATAAGTTCATAAAATAATCTTTTTTGCCGATCGTGTCATAGATTCAAAATAAGTTCATAAAATAATCTTATCTATATAATTCTAGAACTCATATCCCTTACTTGAGTGTCGTTCTCATTCTCTACGAAGAAGTTTCATCTTAAAATCAATTAACAATAAGAGGAATCCACCAACCTTATATACGTGCTAGACTCGAAATATTCTCAACTTTTAATGTACACCCTTGTTACCTTCTTTTGTATTTTAACCATAAACTCGGGAGGAAAGAAGGACAAGCTCATGTGGTGAGTTTCTTTTGTGTAGGTTTTTCATGTACAACTTTCAGTTTACACGTCATTCTTTTTTATTTTTTATTCACCTTTTGATTTGCTTCAACTAAGCATGTTCACGGGTCGGACCCGCCGGGTCGACGGGTCCGGGAAGGGTGACCCGGACCCGTGTAAAAGGCCAACCCGCCGGATCGGCGGGTTGGCGCTTTATTTTAAAAATCGATTTTTTTAAAAAATAAAAAAATAAACAAAAATGACCCGACGGGTCGACCCGCCAACGGCTATTTTAGCCGTTTTTTTAATTTTTTCTCAAAATTAATGACCCGCCGGGTCACGGGTAAGGATCAGCTCAACCCTTACCCGTATCCGTAACCCGCCAGGTTACCGCCGGGTCGAAACCCGTTGGGTCACGGATAACCCGTGACCCGTGGACATGCTTAACTTCAACCTCTGGTTTTCCTATTTTTTATGCCTTTTCTTTTATATAATTATAAATCTTGCACTCTTTTCTTCTAGTGTTCTTTCTTTTCTCTCCGTTCGTGGTCGGTGGCCCTTTTCCTTCTAGTTTCTTTCGGTATATTTGTTTTAATTTTTTTATATATTCATTTTTTTTTGTAATACTCATTCATGAATACTTTGAAGTTTGAACATTTGTACTCATAAATTTTTCCTTCCATTCTCTGCCTTATGGAGCAATTTGTATTCTATAAATAGTTAAAAAAATATGAAAATCTAGGATCAAATAAACATGTACAAACTTGGTACAAAACCAATATCATTTTATATTAATGTGTGAATATTTTTTCCCCAAAAAATTTTTTTCATATTTTTTTTTGAATTTAAATTTCATATGTTTATTACTTTGGGCCAATATATGCAATACCTTGTACTAATATGTGGATAAATTTATTTAAAAATATTTTTTAAATTGTAAAAAATAAAATAATAAAATATTAAAAAAATTAAGAAAAAAAATCTTTACTATAAAAACACCAGTTTTAGATAAACAAACAAGTCTATATGATACTGAAGATGAAATGATAAAACATGATTTCGAAAATATTTTTGATTCCTCACATCTAGGTAGAATAACCTTTAAAAATTATGAAATTGTAAATTTAACCCCAATTATATTTTTATCTTTTGATTTTTAACTTCTTGATTTAAAAAAATTATTTGAAAAAGATATCCGACCTTACATAACTAAGTGCATTATCAACAATTGTATAGTTATCAAACTACGTCATCAACCACTATTGTCAACAACTATCTTGTCACCAACTATATTATCACCAATTATAATGTCAACAAATGTGGTGCCTTCATTTGTTTTGTCACCAGCTATAATGTCATCAATTATTTTATCATCAAATATAATGTCAACAACTATTTTTATCATTAATATTATTATCACCGACTGTATCATTAGTGGTTGTATAGTAATTCACTGTGTCGTGACCAACTTATTGTCGTCAATTGTACTATAATCAACAATATCAGCCGTTGTGTTATTACTAACATATTATTAAATAATAATAATAATAATAAAATTTTTAAACAAAATAATATTTTTTTTAAATAAAATAATTTTTATTTTGAAAAATCAAACAAAAAGTTGATTTTTTATATACATCAACAAATTAAGAGGTGAAAAATAATAATTTTCAAATTTTAAAGCTAGCATAGACAATTATTTTTCTTTAAATTTTTTATTTCTTTTCGTGGGCATGCAAAAAAATGCTAACACAAATCAAAGGTTGAATCAAGGTAAGAGAATCTCCATATGCTTTTTTTCATGCCTATCATCTTTTAAAATAAGAATTTTCTCTTGTTAATCTTGTGATATTGCTTTTTTATCTTGATATCCACAAATTTTAAAATTTTTATTGGTGCTCTCTAACTCTCATAACATTTAGATCCTTACCCATTTTTAAAATTTTTTTATAAAGTAAACAAAAAAGAGTTAAGATTCTAAAAAATATTTTTCATATATTATTATAATCCAGATTACACGATTAATCGTCATTTTTATATTTATAAAGCAACCAAAAAAGAATTTAACTTTTTTATAAAGTAAACAAAAATAAAATAAATGTATTTCCTTTGTTTAGTTTATACAAAAATAAGTTAAAATTTTTATTTTTTTCTTTACTTTTATTAAAATAAATTATCCTTTACATTATTTTTTTTAATTAATTTTTAACGGAATATTTATAAACTAACCCAAAAAGTAAAATTGGGTTAGGAAATGAATGTTTTAATAGTTTGTGGACACCAAGAGAAATTTTAAAACGTATAAATACTAAAAGAAATAGACAATACCTCGAGGTAAAAATATAAATTTTAAATACTTTATTTTACGTGGATCTTAAACGAACTCATATATTTCTTTTAATATGTCGTTAGCGAAATTGAATTTTAACAAAATTGTGTTTATTTAATTTCATGTTTGGAGTCGAAAGCAAAATTTAATTTAAGCAACTTTGTTAGATATTCAAATCAATGCACATGGTCTAAGTGGATCTTATTTTAAAATATGCAGTTGATTGTGAGTGCGTAATGATGAAGTTAATTGCTTTTGGCTTTCCATTTTTGGCTAAAAGATAAATATTTCAACATAAAAATGATAATGGACTAGTCCACACTGCCACGCACACCAGGTGTGACTGTGAAAGTGATCCACCGGCCTATAATTCCTAACCTCGTTCAATCTCAGCTTCCCTATAGTGTTTATAATATTTTTAGTCATAATGCAATTTTTTTTTTTTCCTTTCGCACGACTCTGAAAATATTTACCCCGTTTAGTTAGAAGTCTAGAAACGAAAACGGAATAAAAATGAATGTATGAATATTTTTAGGAATCATTCCTTGTGGTTTCATGTAAAATGTAGTTGTTTTTCCCATTTTGTTTTCCTATAGGGTATTAACACTAATCAAATTTTACTACAATTATTTAAAACCACAATGAATGATTCCATAAAATTTCATGAATAATAGTATACATATGAACTAAATTCGTTTCCATTCCGTTTCCGGAGTTGGAACCAAACGGGCCCTTAGTGTCTATTTATTTGAAGCTTTTTTTTGTGTTTTATTTAATTTATAAATTTTTTAGTTTAATTATTGTAAAGTGTATACTTGGATGTTGATTCTACGTGTTTAAACCACTCAAAAATAAACTTCTCATACCAAAGTTATTTTTGCTTGGATGAGTTTATTCTGGTTAAAATCTAATTTTAGCCTTATTCTTTTGCATCCCGATATTCTTTGTTCGTCCGGGATATTCAACGTTATTATTCGATTTTTTAGAGACATAAGTGTCTTTGAAGTAAAATAAACCCAAAAACCCAAAAAATAAACTCTAACTAAACAATCTTATTTGGTTTATTTATATAAACCCATTGATAAATAAATCTGAAAATAAACTCATATAAATTCATTTTTATAAACTCGAAAATAAACCAATTTACAAGTAAACAGACCCTTAGGTTATGTTTGATAAGGGATTATTAAAAATTATTTTAAATTATATTTTATATTAAAAAAATTATATTTTAGATTGTGTTTAATAAAAAATATAAAATCGCCTCTCACTCAAGGTTATTAATAATTCATTTTTTTAATAATTTTTTTATGTAGATTAATTTTTAAAAAACCTATATCTTTTACTAAATACACCAGTGAAAATTAAAGATAAAAAAAAAACATTTTGGAGGTCCATAAATACCAACGGTACTAACGACTAAGCTATAGCATTGCAAACCGCTTTCTCGCCTAAATTTGGAAACTTTGCTTAAAGCTCATACTTCCTTTCTCCCTCTTACCTTATTGGTATTACCATGGAACTCAGCAAACTCAAGTTCACAACAATCTTCATGTTCTTGCTTATCATATACCCGCAGCTTTGTATCATAAACGGAGAGATTTCGAAAGATCCAAACCCAAACCCAAACTCAAACCCTCACTCAAACCCTCACCAACCCGACCGGTTTGGTGAGCATTCTTATGTGCCTCTCATGATTCTACGTCGTTTATATGACCAAGGTCGTAGAGACACAAGTCCTGGACACAGCCATGGTGGAGATGGGAATTGATCGCGACCTTCTTCGACATTAGATTGTCAAGATCGAGATCGAAGTAGGTTGTTTCAGATCAATCGTTATTTAGTACCACTTGTAATTTTGACTTTTTAATTTTTACGTACGTTGATGCATATAGTGTAACTAGCTAACTAGTGTATTACCCTCACTATGTGAGGGTTCTGCTTTAATATATATACATATAAGATGTATATATTGCACTACCATGTAAGACCGGAGAGATCTATGGGCATTATGTAAAAGTACAAATGTATGCAATGCAACGGTCAGCAAACGAATGACCCAACACTTGAATACAATAGGCCATGTTTATTGGAGCATCTAATATATAGAATCATGGGTATTTTTGTAATTGAATTTTGTCACATCACCTAATATCCTATATTAGATTTTATTCTTTAAAGCATCTTCTAACCTATCCATATTTATTTTTCATCAACATTAACATTTAGATATGAATTTCTATAGATAGATAAAAATAAAACATGAATTATAATATATTACTTTGTTTATTGAACATATAAATCTATGAATAATAACTATAAACAAAATAATATGTGTGAATATATGTCATGATCCCACTTTTTGGGTTTTTCCTGGAACATTTTAGAGAGGGATATTTCATCAACAATTATTAGAAAAATCTAAAAATACATAAAATTATCTTTTTTTTTAATAAAGGAAAGCAGTTCGTTGCACTAGACGAGACGTCATCTAATGGATCAAAATGTTGAATAAATCGACAGACGGATTAACCGTCACGAGAGAACCCAAACAAACAAAAAGGAAAAAAATACATCAAAAGAAAACTTCGATCACAACGAGACGATGGAGGAGGAACATCAAAGGAGAGCAACACAAGCAAAGAGAGGAAGAAAAACGAGACAAAAAAATATAGAATCGGTGCGGTGTACTAGACTTGGGTCCTAAACCTAAACCGGAAAAAAAACCGCGGTTTGTAAAAAAAATTTAAAAAAATTTGGGTAACCAGACCAAACCGGTGGTTAAACTGCCGGTTTGGTCAACCCAGCAAACCTAAACCGCCGGTTCTCTCAAAGACCACCAGTAGAAATCTCATGTTTAGGTCTTGTTCGGTGAAGCGAGATTTTTGAGTAGGTTTAGCTTTTTTGATAGATTTTTAGTCGAGTTTCAAAGAGCTTTATTAATTCCGAAAATTTAAAAAATAACCTAATTGATCGATGTTTGGTAAAAGTAGATTTGTGCATAGATTTATATGGAAGATTCAATAAGGACAAAAATATACAAAGTGTTAAAGATGTCAAAGATGGACAACATTATCAAATTTGTGATAATCTACCTCAAAAGTTATTCTACTAAAATTTTCTAAATCCCACAAAAAAACCCTTAAAAAATCTCATATCTTCAAAAATCTATTATATCAAACATCACATAATTTTCAAAAATTACAAAGGTATACTAATCACCGGATTCACCGCTGAAAAGAACCCTAGACTAATTTTTAATATACATAACCTAACCAATACAATAATACAATCTACGCTTTATGTGCAAAAGTTAGTTAGGTCTTATACTCTTATTCATTGTTATTTATAAAAATTATGATTCTCTTACCTTTTCTCTTTTAACAGTTTTTTTTGTCTGCCAACGATATAAATATTGTCACACTCGTCTACTAAAATCGATCAAATTCTAAACCGAGATGTGTGCATATTAAGTCCAAATACAACACATAAACCTAACACAACATAAGCTCAATAGATTTATTTCTAAAACTAATTGATAGTATGTATCTTAGTCGGTCGATTTTACGTAAGGTTAATAAAAGTTACTATCTCAAAACATCTTTCATAAGAGTATTCGAACTCAAATCTCCGAACTAACCACTTAATAAAAAAAGAATATCTAGCAAATGTAAGCAACTTTACACGTGACTTCAACTAGTGTGGGTGTCTCGCTCTAACACTTTCTGAACAGAATCAGTCAAGTTCTAAATGGCGGCAGGGAGGAGTCATAAAGAAAGAAGATGACAAGAAAAGGCAAAATCATCTCCACCAACCAAAATAAAAGCAGGCGGAAGTCGACTAAAGCTAAATTAGATTGTCCAGGCACCTTTGCTTCTTCTTTGATTGAATAAACAAAGCTATCATTCTAAACAAAATCTGTATCGAAAAGGTAAAGGAAGAAGAAAGCAAACCTACTCTAAGCTAGACGAGACCAAATGTAGAAGCTCAACAAAATTTGGGTCGAATAGGTAAAAGGAAGAAAACAAAGCTATAGCTCCAAAAATCTCCATGGAAACTTCAACTTGTCATTTAGGATATTTTCTAATATTTTGGCTAGTTTTTACCATATCATGATCATTCATAATAATTTGAAACAATTTGGTTTACTACGCTTGAGAGAAGAGTGTGTAAAGTTTGAGAATATATTTACTTAATTGAAATATTAAAAAGTTTAATTACTATTATAGTTTTTTCAAAAAGGCCTAGTTACACAAATTGCCCTTCATATTTTCAGTAATCAATCTATATTCAGGGAACTAATATTTTTAACATTTTAGTTAGAAGATAATCTAATCTAATTACTTAATTACAATATTTAAAAATGAAAAAAAAAACTATCATTCCAAAAAGATTTCTAGATGGAAAGCAAAAAGAAGATCCCTTCTTCCTTTCACTTTTAAAACATCCCTGATTGAATAAGGTATTATGTTATTAGAGTAATCTATATTTATAATTTTTTACCAAAAAAAAATCTATATTTATAATAATTTAAAAATGAAAAAAAAACTATCATTCCAAAAAGATTTCTAGATGGAAAGCAAAAAGAAGACCCCTTCTTCCTTTCACTTTTAAGAGATCCCTGATTGAATAAGGTATTATGTTTTAGAGTAATCTATATTTATAATTTTCTACCAAAAAAAAATTCTATATTTATAATTAATTGGGCTTAATTATTACATGGGCTAATTAGTAGATGAAGCCCAAAGTCCAAAAGAGACATGGCAAAGAAGGAAAGAAGTGAATGTCGGTAATAATGTGCATTGCATAAACCAACATTTGCATGTATAAATAGGTGTAACTCTTCGATGTGAATGTAAGTAAGAGAGTGAAAGTGAGAGTTCGATCCTAAAAGGCTTATAGACAAAAATAAGGAATACCTATACTCGGTGGGAGTCAGAAACGCGTGGATTCCCCAACATATGTCTCTGCGCTAGACGAGACCAAATGGCAATCATGCTCGATGGCCAATTGTGGCAAATCCACAGTATTCAGTAACGATTAATTATGGTATTCCAAATTTGACACACCCACAATCCCCTAAGCAAGGACAATTTTTGTTATATTTTAATTAGCTGATTACAAAGTGTCTGAGCTGAGAGTACACTAAAAAGTATGAACATGAAAATTTTGCATAGATCATACTTGAAGATTTCATGGGACAATAAATGATTGTGTAATCTTTTATAACAAAGAATGTGATTACATAATCTACATCTAAATCCTGGAAATATTCCGAATCAACAGCATTTACTCATTTCCTTAGCCTTAGCTCTAGAAGGAACCAAGAAACCTAACTGTACGTCTAGCATAACCCATAAGTTGGCATGTCCAAGCCATCTCTTGAGACCCATGAACCCATAAAATAGTAGAGCATGCAACTCTAACTCTCTTACCATGGTTCATTTCTTTACTACAGATCGAAATTTTCGTCGAATTAAGAAAAGACTGGCTATGAAGCTTCCATGACCCTACCCACCACCACTAGAAACAATTGCAAGAGAAAAAAAGGCTGATGTTTCCCATCCCTTCTTTCACTAGGAATGCTGACCATTCAAAACTACTGTTATCAGATGTATTTTCACAGCATTGGTATCAGCAAGTACAAGGCTTGATTTCGCAGTTTTGGGATCAAGGATCTCTTTAGAACTGGATGGTCTAAAACAAATGTAAAAAGCCCAATAAAATTGACAAAAGGCCTACAAGAAAAAGAGGTGGTTCACTCGTGCAAAGTGAGAAGTGTACGCGCTCCGCATACACTGGAGCCGGGAGAATAACGGCTGACTGTAGTATCCAAGAGGCCATAACTAGAGGAAATGTTAAAATATGATTCCAAAAAGACTTCTTGTTGGAAAGCAAAAAAAAATACCACTTTTTTACTTATAAAATGTAGGAAATTGCAAAAAGGAACAGAAGAGACAAATACCTTGTAGTAGGCTAGTAACATGAACGTCCGAGTTCGTGCCCAATGAACCAAAACCAGCAAGCCCATAAACTGATGCCTCGTGGTTTCTGTTAGAGTTTGAAAAAAATAACATTAATGCACATATCCTTCTGACTAGAATGAGCTGTCTTAACTTTTCAGCACTACATATACCATAGAAGATAGTAAGGTATGAGTAGTGGAGCATAAACTTCCTAGCCTCATTACCAAACTAAAGCTTCTGCCTCCTCCCTCCGACCCATTCTTCCTCATCTGCAAGTTTAGTCATGGCCCATCACAAGCTTAATATAGCATCAATTACCATTTTCTTACTTATCTTGTACATGCAAGTTCAATGCATCTATGGTAGACAGCTGAAAGACCACCCTCACCAAACAAAACAAATAAGTTACTTACCAGGTGACCATGCTAATGGGACACCGCACATCAAGGGTTTTGTATCGACGTCCGTGGGCGATGTTAAAGAGGACCAACAATTGCCACCGCCAGCTACAGGTCATTTAGATGATTACAGACCCACAGCACCAGGACGTAGCCCTGGAGTTGGGCATTCCATTCAACACTAGAGAAGACCTGAAGCTCTATCACCCTTGTACGACGTATTTGGATGAAGTGAACCTACACGGTGCACATAATACGACTACTCGGTTTATATGCTCCTCACATAATTAAATACCTTGGCAGATCCGTTTCGTTCCATACCCATGCATATCATGCCTGATGGTGTACCAGCTAATGCATTTTTTCACTTTATAGGCAGATTATCATGTATGATGTATTTTATTTAGTCGATGTGCAGCAGTTCACAGAGGATTACTTATTTCAACTGTATTGATCATGAAATGACATAATTGTCTCCAAACCGCCTTATCAATTAATTAAATTCTTTGCAAGGATATATTATGCAAGAAAATCAGCAACCAACTACATAATGTTCGCCATACAAATAATAATCTGTCATTTAAAGTCAACAAAACATTCAATCTCAGCAAACAATGAACAAATACTTAGCAAATACGAGAACTGCATACGGGTAAACAGATTATTACTTTTTAATGGAATGTTTCCTTATGAATATCACAAATACCATCCAAAATCGATCTTGAACACCCTTATGCTACTAAATCACAAGAAACCAAATTATCCTACCATGCAGTTGCAACTTATAAAAAAAGTGAAATTTAGGTCAATATGACAGAAATTTTATGCATGTATGCAAGGTGAAAAGAAAATACAGTGTGAAGGGTTTCTAACATAAAATACAGTTACGGTGTGTATAAGCAAAAAAAATAGAGTTTATGATTCCTGTGGTTAAACATGAACTAGTGTCATAAATTCATAATTACCAAAAAGTATGTCGATATGAATCCTACAGCTTGAGCATAAATTTTGAGTCTGAGACAAACTGAGACTGAATCCTCAATATTACAATATATACTAATGACTCCAGCTTTGGATGTCATAAAACTGGATGATAAGACTTTCTTGCCAGTGCAGGTGCTCCCGAGACATGAAATACAACAGTTTAGATGAAAGGAGAAGTAGGACAAATGCACCAAAATAACGTCAATTTAAACAAAAGACTTCGATATACCTCATTTTTAGACCAAATCTATGAGCGCTGCAGAGCACATCAGATATCAAAACAGTTAGTTTATTGGATAATAAGAGAGCTTCTCATAATGTTTACTAACTTAAAGTGAATAATTCATCCCGTATATATACTTCTGCAGACTATAGCAGTAGCAATAATACATCTACACACCCTTATTCCGACAACACTGTACATAATGTTAGTCTTGGACTCGTGGAAGGTCTAGTATTCAACAGTATATGTTTGATAAACCAAGTTTGAGACACTTGCCTAAGTAAAGAGTAACATAGCGAAAATTTTAAATGGAAAACATGGATAGATCGTACGTACTTCTTGAACATTTCATGGAATCATAACCTGTGTTCATACAAATCATTTATACTGGAATCCGTGTCCTGGAAATATTTCAAGGCAAGAGCATCGCTATTCATTTCCATAGCCTGATTCTGAAAGGAGACTAAAAGGTTAAATCAACTCTATAAAATATAGCATGCAACTTGAACTTGCTCACTACAGTCCGTGAATAACAGAAAAAACTGACCATACCAATGACAGCACAGCAACACTTTGGCACTCAAATTAGAATCTTAGCATGCTGTAACAGCTGACAGTCACAAACCATTTTTCACGTTACAGATTGCCCTTTCAAACGCCCAATTCATGCAGTTACTTCAACTAAAACAGGAGACAGTGTAATGCAAAAGATACCCTTTCTAACTGCTAAGATTCGAATAAAATGGGAGGAGATCCGTCACTTTCAGTGGATGGTCACTATCAAACAACAGCAACCACACATTCTAGCTTTACATAAGAAACAGAAAAGAATGTTAGCATTACATACAGCCTAGCAGCATTGCTGATAAAATATTATATACGAATTACTAGGGTTCACTTTTGGATGCTCTAGAGTGTATATATTAGGGTTCACTCCTCCAGGCTTCTTTGCCATTTTTAGTTAACTTTGAGACAAATAAAGGCAGTCTTTTTTATAGACTAAAATGTTATAGTTAGACGAATAAGTACTAGCTTACCAAAATGATTCTAGTGCTAAAATTATATGGTCAAAAGTGGGAAAATTACAAAGTTTTGGGGTTATGAAACATTAACGAAAGCTGATAATATCACTGATAAAAAGCAAAACAAGAATATAGTTTTTAGTGTAAAAACAAGACGATACTTCATTATTGTTTAGGTAAAATAGTTGTCATTTTCTTATTCTATTATGATTTAGGAGAGTAAAGTCAGTTATAAAAGGCTGATATTCACGTTGAGCCGTTGGGCGTCGACCCTATGACTCTGAAGATACAATGATCGAAAGTTTTGGGTGTCTAAAAGCTATAGTAACATGCCAAAATGTATGAAGATCTAAAGTAGTACTACTGGCATAAAAACAGGTAAATGAATAACTAAAAATGGTACTGAATCAACGAAAAAGGTCTGCCTATATATAATAATCTCAAAACTTTTGTTTTCCTGTTTTTTGTTACTGAATTATACAGATGTAAAACCAGGCCCAGGCTGCTCATCAAGGCAATTAAGTGATATATTGATCTAAATTCACTGAAGTTTATACTACTGAAAGTATCTTCAAGAACTGTGAAAGCATCAAGTAGACCTTATTCAATCTCAAATACCCACCACTGAGATTGTGGTTGTAATAATCATATTTAATTAGTAGTACAATTAGGAGGGCATTATCATAGCCCTTATAAATACCAAAGACATTAAGAGGTTGAGATCAACAACAACTACTACTTACTCTTTAATAACTTCTATAACCACTCACCTTCTACCTCTCCCAGCCTACAAATCTCGATTTCCTAACCAAGCAAGACACTACTTGAGATCAACCTGCCCTCATGGCTAAAAAGCAACCAAATCATGCCCTCACGGCAACTTTACTCACTGTTTTTACCTGTCAAATTCTTTTGGCACAAGGAAGGCATTTAAACTATGTGAAAAAGGTCAGGTTCAGCTCCATTGTAAACACCTATGTTTCAGAAAGCCGAAGGCAGGGTAGTCCGGAAACAAGCACTGAACAGAATGATGTGAGAAAGAATACATATTCTGGGCATACAACCATCAATTTGCTTGCTGAATCAACTACAAAAATCAATAGTCTGCCAAATGTTGCACAGATTCATAAATCAACTTTCAGGTATCCAAAAGGTAACATGATTCAATCAGACCAGGGTGGTGGATATCTCACTGAAGAGCATCGGGAAAACGCAGAACCAGATGTACTCAACCCCAATGGGACTAATCCTGGTCAAAGCCCAGGAGTTGGACACATGTTTGCAAGCGAAAGAAAAGAAGCCAAATCCACAGAGAAAAGTCATTTTTAGTAACTTATGTAAACTTAAAAGTATATGCGTTGTTTCAGACTTTCAGTATGGTATTCAAAGATTTGCATAGCAACTCTAAAAACTATTCATTGTGGACACTGTATCATGTATGTATATTATTAAATAAAACAAATTATTTGTAGAAATAAAAAGGTCCTTAAAAGTTTTCCAAGTCCAGCCCTCTTCCCTTCACCGGAATAAATGAGAAAACAGGGACAATATCTACGTATTAAAACAAACAAACTATCCTAGGAATTATTAAGGTGACATTGTAAATATCATCAAGATTGTAACAAGATGCTTCTATATTTGGAACTAAGCAACTACAATACAATTTCAGCATTATCCAAATTGCAACATGCATGCACTAGACTTGTAAACAGAAAACTAGCTTCAAACTAATTTCACTTTATTTTTGGTGAGGAAAAAAAATCAGCCTAAAATGAACAAATGGGTATTTGGAAAAGACCAATGCTATTTGAGTACTAGAGAAATAGCGAATGTGATAGCACACCAGGCCATTTCATACAACCGGATATTTAGTAACTTCGGTGACCACTCATAGCAACGTGATAGCAATGAAACACTGCTTGTTTTGTCATCAAAATATTTCATGATCACCCTGATTATGACTATAGTTCCAAGTGAATCAGAATTGGTTCATGGACGCTCCCAGCTTAAGATTCACAATCACATAATTTTTGCATAGATATTTTGAGCGAGAAGCTTAACTGCTATCGATCAGTAACTCGAGAAACTACATATAGACGACTTGTGGCTCACACCATTTTTTCTGTTTTTTTTTTTTGTAAAAGAAAAGGAACGAAAGAAACAGGTACAAATAGAAACCAGGTTTAAGTCAAAAAAACCAAGTGAGAAAAAAGACCTGGTTGACTGTTGATGCTTTTGTATATTCAAATGACAGAGATTTCCGGGATACCAACAGTCCAAGTGCATCAATTATAATATCAGTTGAGCATTTCGGCCATTGTTTAATCCACAAAATCATCAGCAAGAGGTTGATGTTCTGTAACCCAATATTTTAAAACAGCAACTTTCACTGTCAATCGTTACTGCCCTCAAAGATGACCCTACGTTCCTAATGATCCTCAAGCTTCTTATAAGGCATTATAGTACCGCGGATTCTTAACAGTTCATATGGACCCATGAAACACTAAACCTAAACACTGTCATTCATTATTATTCTTCCATTTGACAAAAAAAGATATCTCCACTTGAGTTTGAGCCTTTAACCATAACCACACGCGTGAGCTTCTCTCCATTTTTACAACAGCCAATCAATCAAAATTGTTTCTATGTTATTAAATAGGCAACTTGAAAAAGCATCACCATAACTAAAAAAAAGCACACGGACCTCCAGTAAACTGAATTGAATATCGAGGCACCTTTGCTTCTTTGATTCAATAAACAAAACTTATTATTACTATAATGAGCACAACTACACTACTAGAATAAAACAGCTAACCCTAATTGCATCAGCAATCACAGTTGAAAAAAACCAAAAGCAATAACTATTTTCTTTCTAAGTTTAATGGTGATCCACGAGCAATGAGTTCAACCTAATAAATTCATAAAAGCAAGCAGCAAATTGCAAATCGTACTAAGAAAATACAAGAGATGCAGGACTCAGCCTCAGATCAATGATTGCGGGAAATTCAAACGTACCTTGTTCTGCTGCGAATCCCTGGCGAATTACGATCGCCCACGCAAGTGTTCTCCCGTTTGAATAGGGCGGTTAGGCCCGTATTGTAAAACATATTTGGGCCAAGTTTTAAAAAACCCAAATGGAAGAAGTCCGGCCCAAATTAATGAGAAGTTCCTTTGCCCAAACAAGAGGTTGGGCCCATAAAGCCTCCTCACCCTCATGCAGTGATTGCAACTTAAAAATCATATGAAAAGGTTCCTATCACCAGCTTTAAGATATGGCTAGACCCGATCAAATCCGGATACATACGAGTTTTGACCCAAAAGTCAAGTCTGTTTATCCGCGTTGGATTCGGACTAGGTTCCGTTGACAAACTTGGACTTGTGTCCGAGTCCGTGCGATAAAGCGGACGGGCACTTTGGAGGGAGGAGGGCTCGGATATATCCAACGCTTCAGTAAGGAAAAGGCGACATTTTCTCCAAGCAGCTTATGTCGAACTCTTCATCCTCTCAACTTCTAGCTTCCTATTCTCATGTAGCTCATTCTCATCCAACAGAAAATTGCAAAAGACTGTAGCTTATATTCATCCGATAGAAATTTGCATCTCATGGGAAGCAAATCATCTAATCAAAAATATAACTCGTATTCACCTTTTTAGCATTAGTTGACATAATTGCACCATTTTCCTCGCTAATTTCGGAAATACACAAATCACGTAACCTAATATAGTCATTCCTACGGCAAACAATTCTATATGAATGTAAAAAAAAAATGTAGAGTTGCCCATGAAAGTTTTTGCTTTCACAACAACGTTTCTTCCAAAAATAGAAAAATCGATATTTCTTCTAGTAATGGCATAATTGCACCCTTTTCCTCGCTAATTTTGGGTTTTGAGTTAATCTAAGGTATGTACTCTCATGAGATTTGTGTAGATAGATGTTTTGGAGGTGAGAATGAGTTGGCATAATGAGTTTTGTGACGATGAGTTGAGTGGATGTTTGTGTTTAGTGATGATGATGCGATAGTTGACTCTAAAAATGTGTCGAATTTGGATACGTTAATGAATGAAGTTGAGAAACCGTGTTGCAGGTTAGGGCGTGTTGCATGTGAGTATAGTGAGACTTTATTGTTTCTGGAGGTTTCTTTTATATACTTAACACTTATGGTTTCAAATTATTTTACAATTGACAACCACCGGTACGGTCATGAGCATGGTGATCTCGATAAGGGAGTGACGTCCCAAGCATGATCGTGCAACGTGGTGGGAACCCCTTCCATATATAAAATTTGCATACATGTTTTGGGCAGTGGTAGAGACCAAGCCGGAAAAAGAAGGTGGATATAAAATAGGAGACGCGATTACAGATTTTTTGTAACTTTTAGTACGCTGGAGGGGCACATGTGGACTTGAGAGAGCATTGTGTTACCTTCTGTTGCCGAGAGTTGAGAGAGGATACATTACATTGCATTGCATTGCACTATTTGCATATCATCAAAATCTTTATCATCATGAGCATTATCATCGTTTTTGTGTATTAGTGTATTTATTATGACACATGTTTACCACTACATTGTTACTCATACATTTTAAAGAATTTTATTACGCTTAGACTATTTGTTGGGTTTTCAGTAGTTTTGCATAATATGCTAATGTGAGGAAGTAATATAGTTTGACTTAAAGAACCGTGACTTATGCATGCCTTGTTGGTTTAGGATTAGTTGTGATAGTTTTACGAGGTGAAGTTGAGTGTATATTTTTAGAATTTTGTTTTGATGACCGTCATATGTTGCATACAAGTTTGATCTGATTCATGAGCTCCGGCTCTGACTTTGGGACGCTAGCTATGGTTTTATATGTTGTTGAATTTTTGGATAACTTTAGGTTTAGGTATGTTTCGGAGTTGGTGATAGCCGGACCCACGTGTGCCTTATGATTTTTGGAAGGAGGTTGTACTCTTGATCATCGCTATATTTTGATCTTGAGATTAAGTCTATAAGGTTGTGTGTCCTTGGAGTTCTAGACTTATAAGACAACCTTAAAATTTTGGATCTTATTGAATGCGTTTGAATTTGGTGGTTTGCTTTTGAATTGATCTATTTGCTCTATAGAAACCTGATAAAATCTGAAACATGTAATAGAGACAAATAAAGGTCCGAAACAAATTAGAAAACAACCGATGAGTTCTAAGCTATATCCTCCGTGTTCGGATATCCGTTGATTTGTTGTAGTGTTCCTTGTGCTCGAGTTGGAGTTTTGGTTTCCACCGTTAACAGAATAGGAGTTGGGGCCGGCACGGAGTAGTCGGAGTCTCCAGACTACAACCTAGGTGGTGGTTGAGAGTGAGATTGGGTGATAGCGTTAGGAAAGGGATCTTCTTTTGATCGGAGATTTTTTGGAGGAATGAGATGAGAGTAGTGTCTTTGCGGCAACCATGGATCGTTCTTGGACTAAGATATCATGTTCGGTTTAAAAGAAACATGACGAGAGAAAAGGGCGAATATAGTCTTCTTCGAGAGATTTAACTTCACAAGGTTATGAATGAAGTAACGTCACGAAAAGCGTGATTTAACCTCGGTTACAAATCTCAAACGTCGTCAAGTAGAGGAAGACACAGACGGAGAAATGAGGGATAAGACGATAGCAAGCGATCTAAACGTGGGGCATTTTTAAAAATATACTATTCAAGGGTTGGGATAAAAATGGAAAGTGACTATTGCAAAAGATTGTTTTCGTTTATTGCAAGGGAGTGCTCTCTTATAAAGATAGTAAAGAACCCTCTTTTTAAAGATAGTAAGGGAGTGCTCTTAAAGATAGTAAAGATATTTTCATGGTGATTTCTTTTTGTTATATATTTTAATTTTTGTGATGAGCTGCTCCGCAGAGCGGTTTTTGCTTCGAAGTTGGAAGCAATGGCCAATGGGCGTACAATTGCTATATCCATATAAAATTTCTTTTAATAATTTTGCTTTTACAATCTCTTTATCATTATTAATGAATTACAAACTCTAAGTACTCTTTTGTTATGTTTATGAAATTTAGGGTGGAATAAAAAATAGGATTGAAACTAATAATGATATCATATAGAAAGTGTTTGGCATGTCATTGGATTAGTTTAGGTATTATAACAACTCAAATTCACTTACTTATATTAGAATCGAAATTTTGAGTAATGTGACATCATTCGTTCATGAAAATATTTAAGTTCTCGTTTCAAGTTTTATACAACAAGGTATATGGATACCGATTATTGATTACATGAAAATTGTATCAATCACACATGTACACGATCTTAGTATTCGATCGGACATTTATAATAAATTAGTCAAGTGCACGTATGGAGTGGTCAACCGTTTAAATAATAAACTTTTCACATATAAAGTTCAGAGATTATTACTAGTACACAAGGTTGTCAGACTGCTATTGTCAATTGGCTTATAATGAAACATTATATTAAGATCGAACTTATTGTACATTAGCATTCCTTGTATTTTAAGTGAACTGGTCATATATTGTCAAAAAGGTTTAACTTGAAATTTCAATGCGATCCTAGTCACACAACTCTCGATCTATGTTCCGATGAACTTTTACACCAAACTTCAAAATCTAGGGGTGGGCATGGGACGGGACGGGACGGGATAGGGGTTGTCCCGAACCGCAAGTTATTTGCGGGACGGGACGGGATTTATGACTTTTTTTCTTCCACCCGCGCGGGCCTTGCACCGTGTGGGACGGGGCGGAACGGGACGGGACGAATGCCGCGAAAATTATGCACCGATTATATTCAATATGTATACCTGTTTTATCTCATGTTTAAAGACACAAATGATCGGGAAAAAAACTCGATACCTAATTATTCATGACGCCTATAATAGTAGTTAATACATTGAAACAAATTCAAGTTACATGAAAGTGTCTTACCTATTCACATTCAAAAAATAATAACAGATAATTTACGAAATTTATTTAACTATCGATTACAATTGTGGGAATCCATAAATACAAGGGCGATGGAACGGACTAGAGCAAGGGCAACGATGGAACGGATCAGAGCAAGGCGGTGAACGGACTAAATCAAGGGAGATCAGAAACTCTAGTATTTTAGATCCAATCAAATGAGTCATAAAGAGTGAATGACTAAAGAAAAAATTATCGATCTAATAATTTTGAAAATATAAAAATATTTTTAAAAATTATAATTTATGTATATTATTTATCTATATAATATTTATAATATATATATATATGGGACGGGACGGGATTAACCGGGATGGGAAGTCTCCGTCCCGCGTCCCGTCCCACAAATTTTTACGGGACGGGACGGGATGGGATACACATTTTTTTTAAATCCCGTCGGGATCGGGACGTGATCGGAACGGGACGGAATTAACCGGGATTTATGTCCAGCCCTATCAAAATCCGATACCTATGAGATGAGTGTTAGGCTATGTTTGGATACAAGTCTACATTAGGGGACCAAGAGTGAGCATTTTCCGGATATCCGATCCGATCCGACAAACTTTAAAAAGTCTGTTCCGAATCCAATCCGAGAGCACCGGATATCCGACAGTTTTATCCGGACAGATATATGATCCGAAGATCCGATTCGGATATCCGTTCCAGACATTTATTCGTAGACTAGTAGGATATATCCGATCCGACCTTTTTCCTATAAACCTCGATCCGTATCCGATCCGCAAAATATGCCATGATCGGATCGAACTCGGATCACCAATTGCCGGATATCTTCGGATTCAGATTTTTTCAGAACGGATCTTCGGATTAGCGAATCGGATTAGTCGAATCGGATATTTTTGTTCACCCTAAGTCTACGGTATTTTGACAGAATTGTAAATATATAGTAGTGAGCAGCAGTAGTAGGGCTCAATATTGTGAGGATGATGTTGGAGACGTGGAAACTTCGAAACAAAGCAAATTTATTTGGCATCAGAATCTGCCGTTCTATTATATATTTGAGTGCATGCTGGTGGGAGACAACTATCTCTCATGTCTTGCCTAAATCATTTGTCAATGGATCCGACTCAAGCAAATGTTCATATTGGATTGCGGTTAACCGATATTATGAATATCACTTCATTCGTTGACCGCTGACTTTTTCTACTTGTATATATGAATAGTGAATACATAAGTTTATTGGTGTCTTCCACACTCAAAAACTTACTATGTCACTAATGAGTATTGTAGTACGGCACTGTAAGTGAGCATTGAGTTGCTGTTTTTTTTTCTTCCTGAAAATGGAAAGCAGTTTGAAACCATTAGACGGCGCGCCGTCTAGTAGGGTGAAAGATCAAAAAATATCGACAGACGGTCCAACCGTCAAGAAGGACAACAAATAAAGGAAAAAGAAATATACAAAAATACATCAAAATGAAAGCGAAAGCAAAAAAAAGTCTTCAAGGGAAACATGATGATGTAGACGGCAGGAGAAAGCGAGCATAAACTTTCATCTTCGAAGGAAGTACACAGGGGAAGCCTGAGGAACAATTGTGGACATATCAGATTTGGACTACAACAGAGTCGTCAGGAGTCGATCACAAATCTACACCCCCTTCTTGACAAACACACGAAACCGCCAACAAATGACTGCATTAAACCTCAGAAGACGATATTGCGGAACACTGGTATCTTGATGAATAAAGACGTAGAACTTGATGGATAAAAGAAAGATGATTTGTACGGAGAAGATTGTACATAGATGTTGATTGATGTTGCCGGAGTGATTGTTTTAGGCTTTGTATGCATAAGGGTTAAAATAATTTGATTTGTTTGTTAAAGCTTTAAGCCCTTAAAGCTTAACTTTTTTGGAATGTAAATGTATTAGCCGGATCATCAATTATGGTGGTTAAAAAGGTGTCAAGACTCGTTTCATAAGAAACGAAAGACTTGACAAAGCTTAATTTCCAAATTTGTTTTTTGTTTTCATTGTTGAGTGTTTTTTATGTCAGTAGGCCGAGAACGGTGCCGGTAGGACACGAGATTGGTGTCGGTAGGTCAAGATTGTGAGAATTAAATCGTCTTATTAATCTTTACTTAAAAAAAAACAATTTAACGAAAACAGAGAGATTGACATTTGGGCCATTAGGGCCAGTTAATGAACATGGAGAAAGATAGCCTACTAATGAAGGAAAAATAAACCCTAATAAGAGTACGCCGCTGGATTCGAAATGCAAAGAAGATGAGTCTCGCAACAGTGCAAAGATGGGGAACATAAATCAAGCCATTATGAAGGAGGTGGCGGACAACCAAGGAACGCCTCCATGGTTGTACAATCGAGAAGAAGACGCCAAAAGCCAAACATTTGGTTTGAGCTCTTGGAATTTGTATTTTTATATTATTATTTTTTTGGGTTTGAGCTCTTCGATTCCACGATGACAGTAGCAAAGGTGGCAAGCCATTGAGTTGTTTGCTTATATATGATTCTGCTTGAATATTGTACGACTTCAAATGTATTGACAACGCATAATTGTAGGATCAACAATTGTTAGCGGTACACTATGTATTGACAACGGATGCCACCAACTGTGACCATAAAAAATGTTACATTTATCATCAACGGATTGTCAACGACTACCAAAAAAAAATATTTAGAAAAACCTAAAAAAAACATTATCTTTCAAGTAAGTGAACAAAAAAACAAAGAATGAAAAGATACAATCTCACAACTTCAAATAATTATCTTACCAAATTGTTTCATTTATGAATTTGACAATTATATATGCTTAAAAATGTAATCATTTTTATATATGGTATACATTTGGGCCTAATGGCTGTATTGGACCCGGCCAATTTAATAAAAATAGCCAATGTTTACTTCGGACTCGATGAACCGGTCTGGCCCAAATAATATATTGGTCAAACAAACTCTCCCCTATCCGTGTATGACGACTGTGTAATCTATATATCTATATATTATATTAAAACCAAAACATTTCCTTCAGCGTGGTTCATCCTAACTTATATTATATCATGTGTTATTTTCTTAGAATTTTGATTTTTTTAAAAAAAAATTACATATATAGTTACCCTATTTAAAGTAGTCAATAATATAATAGTATAATTATCCTATAATAGAACTTATATTTATCTACTTACCAAACATGTCTTTTTATATATCTACATATATACATAAACATAGTTAAAATTATACTAATAGAATTATTATTTTATGATAAAAATTATACCAAAATAACTTTATATATATAGTCATAAATATATTTATCTATACTAAACATACTTTTTTTAATTTATGTATAGATGCTATTGTACTTTAATTTTATTAAAAAAATTGAAGAGATTATTTTTATTAAACTTCTATCAATTAATATATATTTTTTTTAAACTTTAATTTTATTAAACTTCAATCGAGACTTTTAAAGATTTGACGGATTCTTAATAATGATATGATTTGCAAATTATGTGGGAAATTTTAATTCTATATAGAGTCAATACAGATTCTGTGGAAATCTTATGTGTTGGGGGAAAATTTGTATGGATTTTAGGTAGGTATAAAAGTAATGAAGAATCCTACAAAATCAATGAAATAATAGATTCTTTTAAAATCCACAAACTTTTAAATACCATAGGAATTTTATGGAAAATTTTAAATCCTAATTGAATACCTAAAGATTTATATGGACTTTTAAAAATCTATATTCAATACCCATAGACTTTTAAACTCCAAAAAAATCCTATAGACTCTTAATTGAATACATCCCCTAAGGGTGACTACTTTTCTTTTAATATATATTAATAAAAAAAATTAACTATCTTTCTTTTCAATTTTAATTAACGTATTTGTTGGTGATGGAATTAGTGAGTCCTTTATTTTATTTATTTATTACTTAAATAAATTACCTTCTTTACCAAATTTTCAGGTCAAGTGTATCTTCTCTCCTTCCCTCTTTTCCAAATCGCAAATCACCTACCAAATCTATTTTTCTTTCCATTTTACTTTGAGATTTTTCTTTATAATAAGTTGAAGAATATTTATTACAAAATTAGTTAATTATGTAAGTTGATAAATTTTTAATATGTTCGTAGAGTATTTTTGTAATATATTAATTTGATGTAATTATTACTTTAACAAATTCCCATATAAATTTATAAGGTCAACTAAATTAATTTATCAAAGCCGCAAATATTCGTGATATGAATCACATTCTTTTAAATAATCAATTTAAAAACTAATATTTTTTAAAAAGGTATTATTTAAATAAATATGTTTTTAAATATAGATGACTATCATATTTTGTCAAATATACATCATCGAAATAAGACTAAAAGAAAAAAAATAAAATTAAAAGTATATTTTAACAAATCCCGTGCAAGGCACGGATAATACACACTAGTAATAATAATAATTAATGTATAAACATGTAGTAGCACAGTTAAGCTAATAGGATTAGTCATGCATGTTAAGAAGTGTATAAAATTTAACTATATTGAAAGTTGTGCATACCATAGTTAGCTAATAGGATTAGTTATGCATGCCAAGAAGTGTATAAATTTGAAAGTTGTGCATACCATAATTAGCTAATAGGATTAGTCGTGCTTATTAATATCAGTAATGGTTTAATTCGCGCAAAAAATTGAAATTGTGCATGTAATAGTTAATTAATAGGATTAGTCGTGCTTGTTTAGTATTGGTAATGATTTTAATTCATGCATTATATATATAAAATCTTGAGTACTAAAGTTCGTTCATGGTATTGGGTCGTGTACGTAGCTTTTAATGTGGTATTCGTGTACGGTTTTTTTAAAAGTCGCGTGAAGTGATATTTTTATATATATCTTTTAGAATTCGTGTATAAGTTTGTTCAAATATTATTTGATAATATGTTTTTAATTTTATAGATTGATTGATTTTTATGTAAATTTACAAACAATGAATGCCGTATTTATAAACGAGGAGAAACATGCACAAATGTTATCAAATCGTTCATGATAACTTAGTCGTACATATGCTAACAAGTCGTGCATGATAACCTAGTCGTGCATATACCTTCATTACCTTGTAGTGCATGTTGCACTACATCAATATTATAGAACAAGAACATTTCAAAAATATTATAGAACACGAGGTGAAACATACCTTCATTCGAGTTGTGGATGATCGAAGAGTCGTGCAATTTCGAAGAGTATTGAAACCAATTTACAGGGAGTAATAATTGTATGGTTTGCTCGTTAGGAAAAAAATTTATTGACCTTATTAATATGCTAATACGCAATATTTCATTAATTACATTCTAAATATAACTCTCATCGTATTCGTTGAATTATTTAAAGTATGTGGTTTAAATATATTCTCATTTCTTACCGTAAGACTTGCTCTCTCTCAAACTAAAGTATATTATTTTTAATAAAATTTTACACTTATATCACTTTAAGTAAGTTTTGTTCTCTCAAACCCTCGTCAAGCATATCAAAAAAAATTAATTCATCCAGTCATCTAGGGTCCGTTTGGTGAACATAGTAGATTATTTGGAAGATTAAAATTTTACAATAATCTCCAATAATCTCGATAATTCATGTTGGAGTGGATGAAAAAAATGGACAGAATAATCTCCCAAAATAATCTCCTGAGGTTATAATCCCAATAATCTCGATAATCCCTGACTCACCGAACGCACCCCTAGTCAATAAATTTCAACGACCAATAAGTTATAACTTCTACTATCAATAATCAATAAATTTAGACATGTACGTACAAATTAAGGCCGGGCCACCCTCTCTAAAAAAACATGGGGTATGGACAACCAAATTGGCCCATTCGGGGTGGGCCGAGCCCGTTTTTATATGAGACGGATATGGGTTAATGGTTTGGCCCACAAGCTAGCTTGAACCATATATAATTATATATAATAAAAACCCTAAATTCAAATAATTGGATTGGAAATTGGTGTGTTGATTCATATTGAACTCGTTGATAATGCACTATGTAAGTATTATTAGATTAAAATTTTGTGTAAAATTCATAACATTCAATTTTGTATGATAAATCTAGGGGGAACAAAACGTACAATCAGTTACATAAGGGTTATCCCGACAAGTAGACCGTTTGTATTCATGGGCGAGCATGGACAAAGTTTGAAGTCAAGACAAGACGGGAACGGTCCGGCCTCCACATTTTAGATATATGAGCGTATTCGGTGAGGATGTGTTATGAGAATTATGAGATTTATCGGAGATGAAAATCATGAAACATTATGAGCAATAAGGGGGGTGTTATTTACACGGTTCAAGATTTCGTTAACGCACCACTCATACGCAATGCGTGACGTCACGGTCACGCATTGCGTAACCGTAAAAAAAAAAAAAAAAAAAATTCTGACTCCGCGGTTACGCAATGCGTGACCGTGAAGGTGTCAAATTTTTTTTTTTCGGGTTAGAATTCATGTAGAAAATTATCAGAATCCAGAACCCGTAAAGTTCACGGTTACGGGATCCGTGAACTTTTGGTCACGGTTACGGATCCCGTAACCGTGACATTATGACGGCTACGGGATCCGTATGCGTGGTGCAATAACGAAATCTTGAACCGTGCGAATACGACTTCCGTATAAAAATAAATGGGTTTATTTCAATTATAATCTGCTCTAAATCCGACCCAAATTCGCTTTTATAGAGGTCCAAATGCACCCTTAATAATCTCAAATAATAATTTCACCAAACACACGAGTGACGAGAAGCTTCGATTGTTTGTTTCAGCACTCCTCGAGTGCCATAAGTCAATCAGGTGACATAATTCGCCACCAAATTGAAGGTTACTTTTTTTTGGGTGCTGGACTGCTAAGCTGTATCACATGTATGTATATATAGTGCTCTCATTTTTTTTTTTATAATTTCTCTCTTTTTTTCTACCAAAAATAAATAAATTATTTTCTCTTTTTTATCTTATGGAAAGCTACCATGGGTGGACGACTCTTGGCTCCCATGCTTATATCGCTCGACAGATGTTATCAACTATAACTAATTTTGGTTAGTAGCATCACATATTTACAAGTTACTTAAAATTAGGTGTGAAATCCTAAGCTCCTCACAATGTTTGTGAAATCGGAATCTGACCTCTCAGTCTCCGCATGTATCATCCTAGACAAAAACTCCATACATACGACAAACAACAATGGCAACAACCGACATCCCTGTCTCAACCCACGACCCCCCTTGAAGAATCCATATGTAGTATTGTTAACCCTGATGGAGTATGACACACTTCATTACCCAATTAATGAACCTAGTCGGGAAACTCAACTCCGTCATGGCAAATTGTAGGAACTTCCAAGAGATCGTATCATAAGCTTTGGCAAGGTCAATCTTCATGAAACAACGCCTATAATATCCCTCCGAACATTATATCTCCGCAACAACTCTTGGATGAGAAAAACACTATCCGACAATTAACTTCATTGGGACAACAGAAGAATGGGTATGGTCAATGAGATACCCAAGACACGGTCCTAACCTTTTGGCAATCAGTTTGGTGATTCTTGTAGACAACGTTACAACAGGTGATGGTCTGAACTGGTTCACACGGAAAGGAGCTCGATTTTGGCAATAAGTGAGACCATATCATGGTTCACTTCGTGTAGTAACTTTCCGTTGACGAAAAACTCCCGCACAATTGCACTCACATCACTCCCCATTGTCTCCCAGGTTGCCTTAATAACTTAGATGAAAACCCGTTAGGCCTCGGGGTCTTCAAATCACTAATGGACCAAAAGAGCCATATGGATCTCTTCTTTAAACACCGGTCCAACAAGTCCTTGGTGATCCTCATCTATAACACGCAATCCCACAACAAACCACACCTTTAGTGCCTCCTCCGCCTACTGCCATGCTCCAAACAAACCTTAGGTCACTCCCTCCAAGAAGGTCGTGGTCAAGCCATCGGCCAGGTTAAGTGAAGGCATAAGATCCCTCCGCACATTGGCCTTCATTAACCATCTTCTCCCACACCAACCACCACCAGCCGTCATCAAAAGTTTCATGGATGCTCAAAAGTAACATCTTCAACCTACGTATTCAATGGACGATATTTTAACTAATTACAGAATTTGCACACTATTTTTATAAAATTACCGAATTTGCCCAAAGTTTTAATTGTACAGAACAACCCAATTTTCTAAGATTTGTAATTTGGGTTTTATATTATGTATTAAAATGAAAGGGCTTGTGTAAATTGTAAGAGGGTTGGGATAACTAGGCTCTTTTTGGTCTAATGTAGCATCAATTAGGTCCTTTTCTTTTAAAAATCATAGGGCCCTTAAATTTTATTTTGTTTTTTTTTTGGCTAAAATCGATTTACCCTTCTGATAGTTCGGGGGTTTCGAACCCTATCTAACAGGCCCACCCTCCCAACCTTTTACCAGCTAAACTAATTAAACTTGAGTATTTTGTTGTTCTTTTTTTTAAAGTTGTAATTAATTTATAATTACTCAAACTAGTGTTATCTAAACGTAATACTCAAGTTCAATTTACACAATTTAACTAAATTTGAGTTACCTAACGAGAATCCTAAATCATTAACAATATGAGTAGCTCACCGATTTGTACATACTAGGATTGCACCATAACTTTATTATCTCAACATTGTTGCTCATATTGATGGTCGTTATGACCGCGGATATAAAATGAATGTACTCTACTTTTGTGTCCTTGTTCATCTATAATTTTAATTTATAAGGTCAAGTTTTTCTCATTCTCAATTTTTTTGGCTTTTCGCTCTCATTTTGTTTAGTGAATTTCCTACGTAGACCTTGTTAATCTATAATTTTTATTTGTAAGGCCAAGTTTTTCTCATTCTCAATATTTTTGGCTTTTCGCTCTCATTTTGTTTCGTGAATTTCCTACGTAAACCTTGTTCATCTATAATTTTAATTTGTAAGGTAAAGTTTTTCTCATTCTCAATTTTTTTGGCTTTCGGCTCTATTTTGTTTCGTGAATTTCCTAAGTAGAACTTCTTCATAGTTATGACGCATTGAAGGTCATCCAATGCTATATCAATGATTCATTACGATTGTATACCCTTTATAGTTAATATGAGTCATCTACCCTTGTCTAAATACATGAAAACTTTCATCAAAATGGCTATAAGATTATGTATAATTATAGATGACTCTCATCAACATAGTGATATTCTATATTAGAAAAGTTCACTCTTTTGAAAACGCTCTCTTCTCTCTCCTCCAACGTAACCCTAGTAGCCAAAAGACTAGGCCGGCGGTTTTGATTCGCTGCGTGGCTGCTCCGACAGCTATGGAGGAAGGCAATACTCAGGAGACTAGTGTCACTGGGATAGAAGGAGTAAGTATGGCAGGAAGTGTTTCTGTGATGCAAGATTCTCTAGGAAAGAAAAACTCACCAAAGGAAAACCAGGATGACATTGAGATGGTGGAGGTTGCTACTGGACAAACGACTGAGTTAAGAGAAAGTCAAGAAAATCAACATAGGGAAACAAGACCGAACAGTGAGATTGAGGTTGCTGTGCTACCAACGAAACCGATGTTGATAAAGCAAATTGAAGCGGCTGCTGAGAACAATAATAAGGATAATCCAAATCAAACCCCACCAGAAGTAAACCAGACAACACCAGAAGGAAATACAAGGAGGACTTGGAGCGATGTCATAGGAGGAGCGCAAAACAGTGGTAGGGCAAATGACTGTATCTCTAAGGAAACACTGAACGGAAAAGTTAAAGTTAGCTTTCCGTTTGGTATCGACGGAGACCCAGTAATGGAGGTAGACGAGGTAGTCACTGCTGATCTTGAAGCAAGATGGAAGAACTCAATTGTCTTCAAGGTTTTAGGCTTCCCGGTTGCCTTCCCGGTAATGGAAAGGAGAATCAGAGAGTTATGGAAGTGTGGCAATAACATGCAACTCATAGATCTCGACAATAACTACTTCCTGGCTAGATTTAAGAGTGAAAATGAATTGATGATGGTCTTAACTGGAGGTCCATGGGCTGTTTTTGGTCGCTGTCTGATTATGAAGAAGTGGACGCCTGAATTCATCACGTCTACACCGATCACTTCAGCACCCATATGGGTTAGGATTACTGGTGTACCGGTACAATGGTACCATGAAGCCATAATATGGAATATGGCGGTTGGTATTGGAGTTCCTATCACCATTGATCCAAAAACACTACATTTCAACCGTGGACGTTTCATTAGATTATGTGTTGAAATTGACATCGGACGTCCGTTGAAGAAGGCAATCTACATTAATGGTAAGAGATGTCCCATAAACTATGAGGGACTGGACACTATTTGCTTTAAGTGTGGGCGCTATGGCCACTATGCTTCACATTGCGATCATAATGAAAATGTTAGTCAGAAGGCTATTGATCAACCGATAGCTCCAGGGACAGAACAAGGAAAAGGTGAGAAAGAAAACGAAACTGAGTCTAACAAGGAGCAACCGAGTACTTGCACTCCGATCAACGGCGGCGATCATGAAGGTTACGGACCTTGGATGATGGTGACTAGGAAAAACAAGTTCGGCAAAGGAAAGAATCAGACAGGGAATCAGCAAGGAATAACACACAACCAGAATAGGCAAGTCAACAACACAGGAATTGGAAAGAATATGCAGCAGAAGGACAGAATAACCACCACACAAGATGAAGGTAAAAGCGTTGGAAGTGGGACAACACAGGTTGCCCAAAGTATAGTGGGCCAGAAATCAGAAGATCAAATAAGGCCTAACGAAAAAGCCCAGCATAACAATGGGGCATCCACTAGTAACAGCAAGGAGGAAAGGGCGGAAAAGTCTAAGGGGCTGGTGTTTGAAGCTGAAGCCCGTCAGAAGGAGGAATTAGAACTGGAGAAACGAAAGAGACGTAACAAATTGCGTAACGATAGACGACGGGTAACTAGAAAAGCCAAGGCAGTGGAAGAAGAGAAAAGCGAAGGAAGTTCTTTAAAAAGGCAAAGACAGGAAGAGGTTAATCCGATCAGACAACCGATCACCAACGAAAGAGAGGAACAACGGACCACTGAAGGAATAAGAGGCACTGAGGAAGCTAGACAAAGAGAGATGGACAACATGGAGACCGAAAGTAATGCTAATGCAGAAGCTGGAAGCATGGCAATGGTGGGGAGTGACGACAAAGAAAAGAAAACCAATGACGCCAATGACCGGTCTACTGTGGGCGCCATGTCTACAATAAAACAGGCCTCGCCTGTATATAACACGCAGAGGGCAGATGGAGGCACAAAGGGTTCTGTAATTATCAACCAGGCTCCCACAAGAACGGATGATATGGAAACTAGTAGAGAGGGTATTGCTGATGAGATATTCAAGGCAACTAAGGTTGTCGAGGCCTACTCCTGATCTCCTCACCGCCTCGTTCATAAGGGTGTGTAGCTCACCTTAAGCCAAATATTTTTATGAATTGCATGATATGGAATGTACAGGGAGCGGCTAAGAGCAGCTTCCGAAGAACTACCAGATATCTTTGTAGACACCACAACTTGGACATGCTAGCTGTCTTGGAACCTCGTATATCAGGCGAACATGCTGAAAGAGTATGCAGTAGACTGGGTTTTGAGGGTTGTCACCGGGTAGAGGCTAATGGTTTCGAGGGAGGGGTGTGGGTTCTCTGGAGAAACCCGACGTTCCAAGTTTTAGTCATTAATGACTGCGAGTTCTTTATCCACGTTCGCACAGTGCAAATGGGCAAAGCCATTCATATAATCGTGGCTTATGCTCCACCGACACCCACCAGAAGGGTTCCGTTTTGGACTGCACTTGAGAGAGAGCTTGAGACCATTACTGATCCATATGTGGTGGGAGGAGACTTCAATTGTATATTGTTTGAGTATGAGAGAAAGGGAGGTTCAGGAGGTCTCCATCCAGACTCTAGACGATTCGGGGAGCTGATCAATAAGCTAGGGCTGCTTGACTTAGGATTTTCGGGGTCTGAATTCACCTGGGACGATAGCAAATCCAGAAACCGAGGAGTGCAAAAGCGACTGGATCGGGTTCTGATCAGCCAAATGGGAAGACTCGACTGGCCAGACGCGTCGGTCCGTCACTTGGCAAGATACTCATCGGATCATGCACCGTTGCTTCTCAGATTCAAGACTAACGCGATAAACGAACGATCACGGAGACCTTTCAGGTTTGAAGCAGCCTGGATGACGCATGAAGACTTCTTCCCCATGGTTAGGCGTTGCTGGGATCAACATGCAAACTCAGGTATCCCCCTTCCCACTCTGAAAAATTGGCTTATTTTATGGAACCGTAGGGTTTTTGGAGATGTGTTTTGCAGGAAAAACCATATCTCAAGGGAGCTTATCAAAGTACAAAGCTCTAACCCCACAGATACTACTGCCATCCGCTGCTTAAGGGAACAGGAAGCCTCTCTAAAAAACGAACTGGATAGGATTCTGGAGCAAGAAGAGATCATATGGTTCCAGAAATCGAGGGAACAATGGTTGTCCTTTGGAGATAGAAATACATCCTTCTTTCACACCTCTACTATCATCCGGAGGAGACGAAACAGAGTGGATGGGTTGCGTGCTCCGGAAGGACATTGGGAGGAAGATAACACTCGAGTTGTGGGCATTGTGACGGACTATTTTTCAAAGTTATATAGCATGAGGGACGAAAACAGTATCCAAAGCACGGGCGATGTAGTAAACGGCTATCCACAAATTGATGAGAGGGACAAATCTGAATTGATGAAACCCATCAGGGGTGAGGAGGTGTGGAATGCTGTCAAAGACATGGGTGCTTTCAAGGCACCGGGGATTGACGGATTCCAGCCCGTTTTCTACCAAAAGTGCTGGAACATTATTGGTGCATCGGTCATCAGGGAGGTCACTCGTTTTTACGAAACCCATAAGATCCCCCATGGTATGAACGATACACTAATATGCTTGATTGCAAAGGTGGGAACTCCGGAGATTATCAGTCAGTTTCGACCCATAGCTCTTTGCAACGTTCTCTACAAGATAATCTCCAAGGTGTTAGTACAACGGCTTCATAAGATCATAAGTCAAATTGTGGGACCAACGCAGGGGAGTTTTATCCCAGGAAGGTATATACAAGATAATATTGTTCTTATGCAGGAGATTGTGCACACTATGAGGAAAAAGAAAACCGGAAGGAAATGGATGGTATTGAAACTCGATCTTGAGAAGGCCTATGACCGCGTCAGATGGGATTTTGTTGAGGACTCCATCATAGCTGCTGGCCTTCCCACTGAATGGGTCCGCATGCTAAAGGAGTGCATATCTACCCCTAGGATGCAAGTCCTTTGGAATGGAAACCTCACAAACCAATTCATTCCGGAAAGAGGGTTGAGACAAGGTGATCCGCTATCTCCCTACCTCTTTGTTTTATGTGTTGAGAGGTTGAGTCACATCATTCTCGAGGCTGTCGAGCAAGGGAGATGGAAACCCATAAGATTGTCGAGAGATGGCCCGAAACTCTCGCACTTGTTCTTCGCGGATGACCTTACTCTTTTCGCGGAGGCATCAACTGAGCAAATAAGAGCTGTTATGAGTTGCTTAGACCTTTTCTGCAGAGTTTCTGGACAAAAAATAAGCACTCAAAAATCCAGAATTTTTGTTTCCCCAAATGTGTCTCAGGATATGCAGGAGAGGATACACAGATTGAGTGGTATTGAGGTTACGAAAAACCTGGGAAACTATCTCGGCATGCCACTAATTCAAGAAAGGATAAAAAAGAGCACTTTTGCTGGACTGCTCGATAAAATCAACGGCAAATTATCGGGATGGAAGTGCAGGAACCTAAGTTTTGCTGGGAGAATCACCCTCACGAAATCGGTCATATCGACAATCCCCATATATTCAATGGCATCTATGACACTACCAAACAGCATATGCTCGGAGATAGATAGAATTTGTAGAGAGTTCATATGGGGTCACAAAGACGGGAAGAGAACGATGCATACGGTAGCATGGAATCGCATCTGTCAACCCAAGGAGAGGGGGGGACTTGGAGTAAAGGCTATGAAAGACCTTAACATGGCCCTTGTTGGAAAGTTGGGATGGAGATTTCTTAAGGAGGACAAGAGACTGTGGGTGACAGTCATGAAAAGTAAGTACGTGAGGACCAATGGGAGTGCTCATGCAACCCCTTCACACGTTTGGAGAAGCCTACAAAAAGGGGTGAGGGAGATTGTTCAACCTGGCCATAAGTGGAACTTAGGAGACGGTTCCTCGATTGCCTTTTGGGAGGATGTTTGGATCGGAAATAAACCTCTCCTGGAGGCCGCAATCAGCCCCATCGATGTCGAACTTCTACAGCGCAAGGTCAGGGAGTTCTGGAGGGAAGGAAGTGGATGGAACTGGGACATACTCAACCCTCTCCTGCCTACTGTATCCTTACTGAAGCTCTCGGCACTAACCCTAGGACCTTTGGCGAATCAACAGGAGGAAGACAGCGAGATGCTTGCGTATGGTGATGAGTTGAGTTGGAAACACAGTCCTGATGGGAATTTTACGGTCCAAACTGCCTACAGGATGCTCAGAGAAAGTGATAACATACAATGCGGAGACGGAACTATGTATAAAACAGTCTGGAGGCTTCAAGTGCAGGAAAGAATACGGGTGTTCATTTGGAAATTACTACAGGGCGGAGTCTTGACCAATGAAGACAGGTTGCGCAGACACATCTCAATCTCGGCGGAATGCACTGTCTGCAATGATGGAATAGAGACGCTGAGCCATTTATTCAGAGACTGCCAACCCAGCAGAAGACTATGGCGCAGGCTAAACGCCCACCATCGCATCGAAAAATTTTTCGAGCTCCCTTTTGCTTCTTGGATTCGAGGTAACCTCTCTAGCCAAACCTTTTTCAATAGTAACTGTAGTTGGAATGCGGTTTTTGGTGTAGGTTTGTGGTGGATCTGGAAGTGGAGGAATGAGAAAGTTTTTCGAAACGCACCGACTAGGAGTGATACATCTACGTTCGTGGTGGAAAGGACCATGGAGTATATAAAAGCCTGGAAGATTCACTTGGCTCCATCCAGTTTGCCGAGCAGGAGAGTCGAGCTAATCAAATGGGAAGCCCCGCCGACAAGAACCATCAAGGTTAATTCTGACGGAGCTGTGCGAAGGAATGGACATGCTACGGCAGCAGGTATCATTAGGAATAACGTTGGAGAATGGCAAAGAGGATATGTGATTAACCTAGGTATATGCACGGTTCCAATGGCCGAGTTGTGGGGTATTTACCATGGTCTAAAGCTCGCCTGGGAGTGCGGTTATCGGAAGGTGATCATTGAGGCGGACTCCCAATTAGCAATTTCGCTTTTGGGGAGGACGGTTCCTCGTTGCCATCCTCTGGCTAGTCTGGTAAGTAATTGCCAAGGCTTCATCAAAAGGGACTGGGAAATCCAGTACCGACATGCCTACCGCGAGGCGAATAAAGCTGCGGATTTCCTGGCTAATTTAGCTTTTTCTTTCCCTGCTGGACTAAGTGTATTGCTTGACCCGCCTGAGGGTATAGTTGATCTTTTACGTTTCGATGTAAGGGGTCTGGCTATCCCCCGAGTGATTACTACTTAGCCTTTTTCATCTATAAGAAGCGCGATTAGATGCGCCGGAGACCACCGACTCTCCTTCATACCAAAAAAAAAAAAAATCAGTTGATACATTAATTCTTGTATGTGAATTCTTGAATTACTTCTTTAGTTAAGTTGAATCTCATAGGTTTTCTTTAAAACTATATATATATAATTTTTAGAAAACCTATGATATTACACGTGTCCAATAGCAAATACCGATTCTCCGTTAGGGTGTAATTGGACAAACGATTAATATATGCATTTCTACGGTGCAATTGTGCAAAAGATCGACTTAAATTCAAAGAAACGATAGAAAACACAAAGAAAATGCATTAGATTGCTTGAGAATCAAGCATCGTAACTGACATGCATATACATACGTAGAAATTTCTATTTTTTTTGAAGGGATAAAACATACGTAGAAATTGATAAGACGAAGCTACATATAAGTGGTACGTCGTGAAACAACTCGTTGGTCTTCACGATCTAGTGCACGTTCAATAGTATGTGGTCGATCAATGGCCATCTCCACCGCAGCTATGGCCAGGGCTCGTGTCTCTACGACCTTGGTCACATAAATAACGTCTACTTATAATGAACGCGTGCGGTGAGCGAGGATGCTCACCCACCTGGTCGGTTTGGTGAGGGTTCGGGTTTTCTTGATCTTTCGAGTTCTCTCCGTTAATGGTACGAAGTTGCGGGTACATGATAAGCAAGAAGAGGAAGATTGATGTTGTGAACTTGTTGCCAAGTCCCATGGTTAATGCTATATAGGTAAGACTGTAAGAGAGAGAAGAGGAGTATGAACTTAAGCAAAGCTTCTAAGATGAAGCAAAGAGGTGAGTTGCATATGCTCGTATCTTACTAACTATATATATATATATATATATAGTATGTATAAAGAAATTGTAAAGCAAAAGTTTTTTTTTTAAATTTTATTTTATTTATATCGATTGTACGCCCACTGCTTCCAAGCAAAAACCGCTCTGCGTAGCAGCTCATCACAAAAAATCATAATATTATAACGAAAAGAAATCATCATGACTATATATATCGCAATCACTGTGGAGTATTAGATAAATAAAATATATTAATTAAATCTTATAAAAATAAATATATAAATGTAAGTATGGTTATTTTCATAATATTTATTTAATATATTTTATTTATCTAATACTCCACACTGATTACGACATATATAATGTTTAATTTAGATTGTTCTTCTACAAAATGTAAATATATTTTTTTTAATGATTAATTAAGAAAAGTAGTTAAAAAATACTTATTTTTATGTTCTGAAATTGCTCGTGTAAGATGCGAGTGACATATTTAACTATTTATATTATAAGTTGATCATAAAAAAATAAAACAATTTTATATATTATATACTAAAGACGGAATATTTTATTTATTATGAGGGTAGAGTAAAATTATTTTTATTTAAAATTATTTTTATTTAAAATCATTTTTAATTCAAATTAGATATCAATAGCACCCACAATTATTAATTCACAAATTTTCCTTTTAAATGAGGTAATATTAATATGATTGATTGTTTAGTTAATAATATTTTAGTTAGATGATTACCGATTTTATTAATAAAATTTAAGAAAATTGGTGTCTAGAAGCCTTTTTATATTATTGATACAAATTAGGTCCCTTTATTGTTCTTATAAAATTTCAAATCTAAAATAATTAATTAAAGGAACATAATAAAAACGTCAAATATGAAACCTATAAAATCATCTCTTGATAGCTAAATTCCACGTCCGAAGTAATTAGAGTTCGTCTACCTAGAGGAGGCTTCCCTAACTTATCTAGGGTTCAGCTGACGGAGCTCTCTCGACCTTCTTTGGACCTTGAGATAGAAGAATCGATCAAGAGCATGGGGGCGCTTAAGGCACCCGGACCGGACGGTTTCCAGCCCATCTTCCACCAGAAATTATGGAGTACGGTGGGATCCTCTTTGATTAAGTTCATAAGAGATTTCTTGGCATCCGGAACGCTTCCGGTTACTACAAACGAGACTCTTATTGTGCTTATTGGGAAGATTGCTAAACGAGAGTCGATGAAGCAGTTCCGTCCTATAAGCTTATGCAATGTTTCATACAAGGCGATCACCAAAATGCTTGCAAATCGACTTAAGCAGATCATGAGCTTTATGACTAGTCCATTGCAAGCAAGTTTTATCCCTAGGAGATTGATCTCGGAGAACATTGTTCTAGCTCAAGAAGTCATCCACTTGATGAAAAGAAAGAGGGGGAAAAGGGTTGGATGGTTCTGAAGTTGGATCTCGAGGAGGCATACGGTAGGCTAATGGGAGTTTGTAGTTGACACATTACAAGACATGTAGTTGCCGACGTTGTGGGTGGATAGAGTTAAAGAGTGTATTAGCTCGAGTTCAATGAGGGTCCTCTAGAATGGGGAAAGAACGGAGGAATCCTCTATGACGAGGGGTTTATGTCAAGGAGACCCCCTCTCACCATATCTCTTCGTTCTTTGTCTCGAAAGACTTGGACACATGATAGAAACTGCAGTGAGCAAGGGGAAGTGGAAACCCACGAGGCTTTCTAGAGGAGGCCCCCCACTTTCCCATTTATTCTTTGCGGATGACATTCTCATGTTTGCGGAAGCTTCGGTTACGCAAAGTAGAGTGATGAAGCACATTTTTGTGGAGCTTCGAGGCAGAAGGTTAGCCTATCAAAGTCACGTATTTTCGTCTCGCATAACATGAGGGGAGCTCTAGAGGATCTTTTAAGTACGGATTGTGGTATTCCACACACAAGAAATTTAGGAGCTTACATGGGCATACCTATTATCCATGATTCAGTTTCCATAGTGGTTTTCAAACCTTTAATCAAGCATGTTTCTGCACGGTTGATAGGATGGAAAGCGAATAGACTTAGTTTGGCAAGGCGAACTACCCTGGTGAGATCGGTGTTGTCTGCAATACCACTCTATTACATGAATTCTTTGTTAATGTCAGTCAGTGTGACTAATAAGCTTGACAAGCTTTGTCGTGACTTTCTCTTGGACAGTACAAAAGAGCGACGAAAGATTCATTTATTGAGTTGGGTCAATCTTTGTCAGCCTAAGAAGAAAGGAGGTCTGAGGCTAATATTGTTGTGTTCACCAAGTTTGGGTGGAGGATCTTTGTGCAGAAATGTTTAATTATGGGCGAATTCTCTCCTTAAGAAGCTTGTTGTTGGTTCATCGGAATGGCCAAGGCCCATGGTTAATACGTAGAAATTGATATGAAAAAACTACATATAAGTGGTACATTGTGAAACAACTCATTGGTCTTCACGATCTAGTGTACGTTCAATACGTACGTGGTCGATCAATGCCCATCTCTACCGCATCCATGTCTAGGGCTTGTGTCTCTGCGACCTTGGTCGCATAAATAACATCGACTTATAATGAACGCGTGTGGTGAGCGAGGATGCTCACCCACCTGGTCGGTTTGGTGAGGGTTCGGGTTTTGAATCTTTTGAGTTCTCTCCGTTAATGGTACGAAGTTGTGGGTATATGATAAGCAAGAAGACGAAGATTGATGTTGTGAACTTGTTGCCAAGGCCCATGGTTAATACTATGTAGGTAAGAGGGAGAAGGGAAATTAAGCAAAGCTCTAAGATGAGGCAAAGAAAAGAGTTGCATGTGCTTGTATCTTACTAACTATATATAGACCCTGTACGTCCAGGCTATTTAGCGCATTTGTTTTTACTAAGTAATGCCCATTTGTCCGTCACGGACAAAAGGCATTTTGTCCGTCACGGACAAAAGGCATTTTGTCCGTCACGGACAAATTACCTTTGTCCGTCACGGACAAAAGGCCTTTGTCCGTAACGGACAAAGTGAATATTTGTAATAATGACTATTTTGTTGATTAAAGTACTAAAATTTGGTTTGTTTGAAATGTTTGAAAGAAATTTGTAATCCTTTGAATAACAAAATTTTGATTTGATTGTCTTTTGTTAACATAAAATTTAAATATTTTCAATAACGTTATTTTGAATTGATCGTATTTATGTTTGAAGTTCAATGTCAAGTTTAAAAACGTAACATTGATATTGAAACTTTGATTCCTTTGTAATTGTTATGTTTGTAAGTAAGTTTGATTTCTTTGTTGAAAGAAAGTGTTAATCCTTTGAATAAAATATCTTTGATTTGATCGTCTTTTGTAAAAGAAAGTTTAAATCCTTTCAATAGCATAACTTTGATTTGATCGTAAATATGTATGATAGGAAATTACGTTTATTTTTTGAAACTTTATATGTTCGATATCAAATCTTAAAACTTTGAATGATAGTAACGTTTTATTTATTGAACATTTATATGTTCGTTACAAAATCTATAAATTTTGAACGAAAGAAACGTTTATTTTTTGAAACAAGATATGTTCGTCATGAAATCGTAAAACTTTGAACAAAAGTAACGTTTATTTCTTGAAACTTTATATGGCTTTCAATAACGTAATTTTGTTTGAAAGGAATTTATAATCCTCTCAATAACGTTAAGTTGATATTTTTATGTCATTATGTTCGTTGTAACTCGTTATGTACATTCAAAGATGTTACTAAATAAAATTTGACGAAAATGTTACTAAAGTAAAATAAACTCATTAATTTAATAAAGGTGTATATAATAGGTATTACACATTATTGGTTGATTTAAAAGATACAAATATATGTTGTAAATCTCAAGTTTTGATGTAATGTGATGTCCGTGACGGACAACAAAGAACTGTCCGTCACGGGACAAACAACATCTGTCCGTGACGGACATAAACGTTTGCATATTAGAGTGTAAGACTTTGTCCGTCACGGACAAGGTAATTTGTCCGTCACAGACAACATAAGTTTGTCCGTGGCGGACAATTTTAATACATATACTAAATAACGCACATTTGTCCGTAACGGACAAATGTGCGTTATTAGTAAAAAAAAAATGCGCTAAATAACGGTGACCTAAAAAAAAAACCCTTTTTTTAAAATGAAATTGATTACATTTTTAATATTGATAATATAATAACTGACACAACATTAAAACCGTAATCTTAAATAAATCTGAAATGTACTATACATTTGGGTATTACACTCTTTAAACTAAGCATAGACTTGTATAATGTGCTACACACTAACTCAAGTCATTATTATTGTGATCTTGATCAAATACACTAAACATCATTAAAAATAAAGTTCAATTATTAAAAATTATCAATTGGGTGTGTGTTAGATTGTCCCAGAATTACGCATCTTCATCATAATGTTTATACATTGAACTCCGTACATCTCCCCCAAAAAGCCTCAATCTTGTCTTCATTTTCGTCTCTTCTTCTTCCAAGTACGAAACCCAAATACCCCAATCTTTGCTTCTTCCTTACTCTCAAATCTCAATCTTATGCAATATGCACTGCCCCCCAAAACCCACTTTCTTATTCTCCCTCACCTTTCTTCTGCACATTAATAAATAGAATTTGTACACTAGCGTCAATACATACAAGTAAAAATCAAAAAGATCCTCTGTTACTGTCTCCTATAATGGTTTCCCCATGAATTGACCCAGCCATTTTCCCGCCATTATTTTAGTGTTTTTCTTCAGCTTTTCGTATAAATTACGATACTGATCAAGGTTTTGTAACTCGTGATTGCAGGTGTAATGGCTTCTTATTAACAATTAGTCATGCCAATATGACATTGTCTGATCGCCATTGCCAGTGATTTTTTGTTTTTAATTTTTTTATATTTTATTTTGTGTGAGAGGCACTGTTTGACTGGTCTGTGAAATAGAAATACACCCAGAAGCAATTTATACAAGAGATGAGCACTAAAACTCGCACGTCTCTTCATCTTCTCAATCTTTACAATAATGTAAGTTTCCTTTGCTCCTTGTTCTATCTTCCTATTTCAAATTTTTGCTCTTTCCTTAGTGAGTTTAGCCTCTGCATTGTTGATTTCTTGATTGAGACAAAAATCTCATTAGGTCATTTGTGCAGAAAATGGAATCGCTAGGAACAGCAACCTCACCAGACCCAGAAAAATCTCTGGGTTTTAGAAGCCAATCCGTCAAGGAGAAGAAAATGGCCTTACTACAAGATGTAATCATCGAAATTTTCATACAAATATCTTTTATATGTTAAATTTGTTGTATTTATATGAAATTCATTGAAGTTCTTGTTGTGGGTATATGACATTGCAGGTTGATAAACTGAAGCAGAGGCTTAATCAAGAAAAGAACATCCATAGGGTATTAGAAAGGGCTTTTAACAGACCTTTGGGTGTTCTTCCTCGTCTCCCCCCTTACCTTCCTCCCAATGTGAGTTTTTTTATTATGTAAAATCAATTAACATTTCAATTTCTATTCAATATAGATGAGAAAATGAACTTTTAGTTTACAATCTGATTTATTATTGAAATTTGGTAATTATTTGATCCATCATATGAAGCATGTGTGTTGTAGTATTTAGTGTATTACCAACTTGATGTCATGATTGACATTTCCACTTAATCCAAATGCAGTTGTTTCTAGATGTGTTTATACAGGATTTAATACTACTCAGCTCTTTCTTTTTGAGTTTTAGCCAGAAAAAAAATGGATTTACAAAAATATTTTGTTTCCAGACACAAGAGTTGCTTGCTGAAATAGCGGTTTTGGAAGAGGAGGTTGTTAGGCTTGAAGAGCAAGTTGTAAGTTATAGACAAGGGCTTTACCAAGAAGCCATTTACATTTCCACAAAGAGGAAAATGGAGCTGCAAGGTGATCTTTCAGGTCAATTCTCAAGCAAGACTTCTAAGCAGGAGGATTTGAAATCAAGAGACAATGCTGGGGTCAATCTGGCAACTCTGATGGAGGTTTCTCCTCGGTCCTTAGCCAGGTTTTCTCAAACTGAGTCTGCTAGCGTGTTTGGTCAAATGGAAAAGACTAACTCAAGTAGTGCTACTATAATGAGCTGGAAACAAGCTTCGAAAGAGCCAAATGGATCCTTAGCTTCTTCTGATGAAAGCCAAGGTGGAAGAGAGGAAAAGCCTTCCTTAATAAAGAGTTTAACAAGAACACCTGAAAATTCTCCAAGAGCTCAGGTATTGATTTCAAGTTTTGATCCCTTGAAATTTGACAATGCCTTATTTTGATTGTTTATTCAATCTTATATAGCTGGAGAGACTGGAAGCATTAGATCAAGAAAAGTTGTTTGAGAGGTCTTGGTTTTCAGAAGAGAACAAGGCGTTAGGAGGTGACAGTGAACCAAACAAGATCTCAGAAGATGTATTGAAGTGCTTATGCAGCATTTTCATGAGGCTGTCTACAACAACTGATAAAACGCCTAAAATGGAGATACCGCCTAATTTAGTATTATCCTCATTTAAGAATGAGAAGGAGCCGGAATTTCAGGATCCTTATGGGTCTGGGACCGAGTTCAAGGAAAGAGATGTTGGCTTGTATAAAAATCTATTTGTCATTGATGCTGGCTCTATTGATTTCAAGAGGAAACGAAATGCCTTGTTCTTGCTACATAAGCTCAAGTAAGTCATATTTTCAGTTCTTGATACTCGGTTTCAACTGTATGCTTTCATTTGTTAATGAAAATGTACGAGTATCCAGGCTGCTGATCGGAAAGCTTGCCACTGTCAACTTGGGAGGTCTTAGTCACTACCATAAGCTTGCATTCTGGATAAACACATACAACTCATGCATGATGAATGTAAGAGATACTCTTCCTTTTCATAACATGGCTTGAAAACTTCATAACAAGTGTTATAAAAAGTGATTAACATACTACTATTTTTTTTCAGGCTTTTCTAGAGCATGGTATACCTGAGAATCCTGAGACAGTTGTGGCCTTGATGCGCGAGGTATAATATAATTTTCCTGTTAATTAACTTCCATCATGCTTAAGTGTTCTCTACTTCCATGAATGGTCTTCCTTTGACTTTTCATTGTTTATGGCCAACATATCAAGATTTTGATCATGATAAATGTTTTGCACTCCACAAATTCCTGTAAGAAAATAAAAATTAAAAATGACTCTTTCATGGGCAGTTTAATTTAGTGTTTTTATAATTGAGTCAAGGGGTATGGAAGTAGGCAGCATGTATTTGTAAAACAAAACCTGTTGACCAAGTCATTAGTACTTGAATAAGACCCAAATCCTCTATTCTGCAGGCAACTATTGAAGTTGGAGGTCAAATGCTAAATGCACTTACAATTGAGAATTTCATACTGAGATTGCCATTTTACTTGCAGTATGTAAGTTATTGACCCTGAACTTTGCTCTTTGTACATCTCTCTTCTGAACTTTTATGTGACTGAACTTGGAGACGTATTTCCATGTGTCACAGGTTTATCCAAAAGATGGTAAGTCGGCTGAGCTCAAAGAGCGGACGGCATTTGGATTAGAGTGGTCTGAGCCACTGGTTACTTTTGCTCTGTCATGTGGAAGCTGGTCATCTCCTGCTGTGAGTACCTTCACCTGGGTCTTTCTGGGATGTCATGCATTATAATTGTTATAATAAGACAATAAATCTAGGTATACTGATACGATGGGTCAAGCGAGGCGAACTCCTTCCTGGTTTGTTATATATAGATAGGTTTAGGGTTGTATTCTTTTATACCACGGAAGTATATTGAAAACCCTAGCTGCAAGTTATCTGCAGCAAAAACCACAAACGTTTTGTCTTCTCTATGTTCACTGATTAACTCGTCAAAAATCACAACAATAATGCATTCATGTAGTGAAGTTGTATTATAGGCTATACAACATGTGGTATAAAACTTACATTATGCATACAAATAAGCCTTTAGTTAAAATCAATATTATTTAAATTTAATCCAAATCAAGAATCTATTACTGAAATGTGTTGAACATAATTTTACTGTTGTTTCTATACAGGTGAGGGTGTATACAGCATCTCAAGTGGAGAGTGAGCTGATAGCAGCAAAAAGAGATTACTTACAGGCAGCAATAGGCGTCTCAAAGGCTGGTAACAAGCTAATAATCCCGAAGCTGTTGGATTGGTACTTGCTCGACTTTGCCAAGGACTTGCAGTCGTTTGTAGACTGGGTTTGCCTTCAACTACCTGATCAGCAGAGGAAGGAAGCACTCGAGTTGTTAGGGAGAAACGAGGGAGCGTCTGTATCGCAGCTCGTACAAGTGATGCCTTATGAGTTCACTTTTAGGTACCTTTTGCGCCCATGATAGTTGTAAATGACATACACTGGAAACTGAGAAGTACATAGTTTTATGCGGGTCTGCACTGAACCAGTGTTACCGAGATATTGTGTTTAAACATATACCATGAATGTGTTCTTTGTCTTCACCAGAAATTGGTCCGGCTTAAAGATTAAAAATACAGGATGATTTTGGATTCTGTCTTGTTTGATTGTTTCTCGTTTACAACTATGAGCCTGGTGTTTATTTTGATGGGTAATTGCACAAAATTACCTTAAAACTCCCTATATTTCACAAAATTACACCTTAAATCTCACTTTTCACAAAACTACCTACTTTTTTTTTTTAAAAAAAAACATCCATCACCAGTTGGTTGAAGAAAATTGATACCGAATGGACCCGATCTGCAGTTTTGTAGGTGCTTCTTGAAATAAAACTTATTTTATGAGAAATTACGCGAAAAATTGGCTATTTTTAAAGGGGATTTAGTGTAATATACACTGTCCGATATGAATAGAAGAAGAGCACTCCAAAACTCTCTGGCATTGCAAACAAGTCCCAGATCATATAGTTTACAAGGCAAACAAATCGATACAAATTGCGAGGAAAAAATGAATACAAGCAAATAAGCAAATGGCTGTGTATACACGTAAAGAGAAGCTAATAACACTGGTTCTCTCAAATTTAAATAGTTTTTGTTGTTCTTCTAATCGATGTTGAATTGTACAATATTATACCTCAAAGTACAGAATTGAGAGCAGAAGCTCATCCAAACGGCGAAGGAATGGGAGCTTGGCCGGTGAGAGCGTCTGACCTTTTGATACCGCCCATGCCACAGATTATACACCCAGGTGCAGCAAGAGCTGAGAACTTGGCGCCACATAGATCACAAATGTCGTAACCGATGGTTGATAATCGGCTGAGTGTGGCAGCGCAAAACTGGGAAGGATCTTCCATTGGGTCAATGGATTTGTTTGTCAAGCCCCTTTGAACGCATAAGTCGATCAGGGTTCTTAGCTCGTCTTGTTTGCCTGTAGGTGCTTTGGACAATAAGAGGTCGAGCATTTGCTTGGAATAACCGTAATTCTGAACGTCCATGTTTCGTTTAATGGCGGTCCTTATGCAGCTTATTCTGTGCTTTGCAAGGAGAGGCAAGGAGCCTAGATGACGAGATAGTCTTGCAATTTCATCCTTTGCGCTGATTGCACCACCACCCGAGACTCTTTGTAGCCGGCCAATTTCCTAAATGAGCATTTTTTGAATGAAAAAAATAGTCAGATGTTTGTACCTCGAAAAGAAACTTAGGGCTTGTTTGTATGCATGATGTATTTTTTATAGTGCATGTGTTATGTTTATACTAACTTTCACTATTATAGTGGTGTTTGGATGCACATATGAATAATGTATACACAAATACCAATTGTAAACAGTATACGCACTATTTATACTACACTTCACACCAATGCTACACAGTTTAATTTTAAGGCTAATTGCTTTATAATACATGACATCCAAACACACCCTACATGTACTGTTTATACTACATTTTGCATTAAATACTGAATAATTACAGTATAATGATTATCTTTCTATTTTTTATTAGGTTGGCTTTCCAAGCAAAGGAGAACATGATATGCTTTGTGAAGAGGTCAATTTTTTTGAAGCTTTTAGTTGAGAATTTTTTCAAGCCTTGACCACAGTTAGAATACACGAGTTAATACCTGTAGAAGGGTTACGGCAATCTTGTACTGAGCACAGATGGTAGCTTGAGCTTTTATATCAGATCCACGTGATTGATCCTTTGCTAATGCCAGGAAACCTTCATCAAAACATGACAATGCATCTGGAAGTTGATTCTGCTCGAGGTGTACAAGACCAGTCTTAAAACATAGTGGAGCAGCTGCACCACGAGGAACCTGATTTATAGAAGGCAAAAATGAAACAGGGAATCTGGGATTTGGAAACATAACTCATTAACAAACACTATCTACACCGGTTTTATTGCAGAAAAGGGTAAGAAAATCTCAGCTATAGCCTTATGCAAGAGCCTGGCTTTTGAATTTTTACAGTTCTGAACTGATTTACAAACTGGTTTTATTGGCAAATAAAGGTGCACTATTAACTAGTGAGCTAGTTGCGTGTGTTGAGGACCAATAATTGGATGTGGCGTGGCTGAAAGCATGATCTTTGTAATCAGTCTTAGATCTTGGGTATCTAAAGTAAAAAGCTAACTCTAAAATCCACAAAAATAAAAGCACAAAGTTTGGCTTCAGATTCTGCCAAAATAAAAAATCCAATAGCTCAATGCAATATGAGTTTACAAGTAATGAAGTATATTTGAAAATATAATACGATGATATAAATACATAAAAGAAAAAGAGAGCAAGTGTAGCCGGGGATGATAAAAAAAAAAAAAGAACTTTACTCGGAACCTTTTCTAAAGGGGTATTTGAACCGTCTTTCAGAAAATAAAGGTAATAGTTGATTAGGAAATAGACAGAAACAAGGATCTTTTTCCACTGGGGGCAATAAGGTGATATTTGCAAAAAAAATACCTTTCGTATCAATAAAATATTACCTTTAAAAAGAAACAGGACAAACTAGAGAAAGAGATCACTTTAAGCTTTTTTTACCGAAGAGGAGAAAAGGTACATTAGAATATGTCATTATTTTATCATGCCATGAATACCATGAAGATATAGACCTTCAATCAGATATCTAATGCAAAAAGTAGAATGTCATGCCTAAAATCGACAAGGGGGAGGAAAATGAAAGTGAGGAGAGAAAGGGTGAATACTTGTCCAGGACGCACAGACGCAGGCGCTTCTTGACCTTTTTGAACAGTAGGCTTTCCTCCACTCGTAGAGCCTGGCGGTTCTAGTGAGCTAAGATCCAGCGGTTGTGATGAAATTGGGTGCGGAACCGGTTGAACATGAGGTTGTTGCTGGACAATTTGCTGAGGAGCTGCTTGGGGTGGAACCCCTCCATCTGGAAGTCCAATGACATCCATTGGAGCTGAATGTGGAAGAGTTGCTTGAGGAGGTATACCGCCTTCTGGAAAGTCAATGTTATTTGCAGATGAGCTAGGTTGGGCAGGCATCTGCTGGTTGTTTCCTGCTCGTTGGAAACTTGGATCCATTCTTGAAATTACGGTACCAGGAGGAGCAAGTGAGGCTGCAACCTGAACAGATGAAATTGTATTCTGGAAGAAGTCTTCTGGGATAGGACCAACAGTCATTCCAACGCCCTTAACAGCCGCAGATGGTTGTGAAACCGAAGAAGGATGTAGGAAGGCAGCAGTACCAAAAGGATCACCAGGGGCAGAAACTGAGGGAGTGGCACTACTTGCAGATGTCGTCTGAGCAGGTGGGGGGAACATGAGTCCTGTATCCTGTGGGCCAGTAGATAATGATTTGGTCCGACCCATTAGTGGTCCCAGACTGAACTGTCTCGTAGCTTCTTTAATTTTATTGACATCAACAGTAGTAGATGAAATGGGCTTATCTCGTATCCGAATCTGGAACTTCTTAGTTTTTGGCACACCCTCTTCATCGCTACTGCTACCACCAGCAGTAGGATCACCATAGAGTGATTTCTTAAATTCTTCTTCAGCCTTTGTCTGCTCATCTATAGCACTTGTACTAGTAGCTTGTTTAGTAAGCACTTCCAGACCCATCAATGAATCAGGTTTGGAATCGGTTCGAGCCACCACCATTGCCTTGTTAGACATTGCATCAGCTAAGGATATGCGGGACCCATTTGTTTTAATGTCACTATTGGCAGTTGTAATAGCCTTAACCAGACTATCCTCTCGCACTTCTACAACATTTCCTCTTCCTTTAATACAGCCAAGGTAAACACCAATATGATCTGTAACAGTGGCGGGAATAGGACCATCGTCAGTCTTCATATATGGCATTACTTCTGCAGCCAGGGCCCACTGAGGAATATCCTTCATATTAGTAGGAGTTTTGATATCCCAGTTCCCACCACCCCACTCAGGACCCTTAGGGATCATGCTTTCAGCAGCAAAGTTGGCAAATATGCCTTGTGTCCAACCAGTAGATCGGACTCTTAAAATTCTTTCACAATACCTTCTCAACTCCGGATCGGTTCCATCTTCTTCCAATTTCTGGGCAAGACGCCGCATAGCGCTGGGGTTAAGGTGGCATATAAACAGATCAAGCATGCTCTCATGGTCTGATATAACTTCAAAAGTTTCTTTTGCAATGTCAAATTGACCATACCTGCAATTCAAGGTTTCTTTAAGCAGTAGCACAAGCAAACACCAGATAGCTAAATTATAAACTTCAAATCATCAAAGAGTCAGTTTTCATGCATGTAATAAACCAATATATATTAAGCTCAGGAAGTTCTAGTTATTGAACATATAGACAACGCATAATCAGGAGGAAGGCATAATGGAGAAGAATCTTCAAAGGTTCAAAATTTGTTCCCACAGCATCAATGCTTTTTTTAAATATTCTAAATGGGATTTACATTTCATCTTATTTCTGGATGAATATTCTACAGGTATAGCTTGCTTAAAGAGCACGGAATATAGGTACATAAAAAATGATGAGTTAAAATGTAACGGAAATGTTCAAAACTCAGGTCATGGCAGGAAAAGACGATAAAAAAAGATGTCTTAGACGAGACCAAAGTGAAAGACAAAAAAAACTAAGTGGTGAGACCAAGTTTCTATCTCAAGATCAATAAAATATACGCTAAGAGAAACACATGTGAAGAGGAATTTTTGCATATACATACTTGATACAGGCGTATCCCAATTGGCGAAAACGATGAAATAAAAGAGATGTTGGAGGGCATTGTGGGTAATCCCTAGAGCGCAAGTATTCATCCTTCAGCACAGACAATGCAGTTGAAAACCGAAGGGCCTTGATCGCATAAATTCCACGTAAAACCTGGGTGAACTGTGGACCTGCTTGAGACAAAGATACTGCAAGATCACCAGAAACAGGTGAGCCTCTGGCTAATATGTCAAGGGATCTTGGAGTTATCCGAAGACTATCGAATCTGCACAAATTGACCAGACAAACATCATTATATGATAGATTTACCGCTCTTTCATTGGCTACTAGAAAAGAAAATGGTTCAAAATGTAACTGAAATGTTCAAAAGCACAAAGGAGCGAACCTTGATGTTATCTGGTAAAGAGTTTCAGGAAGGTCGAGCTTCTGCTCAAAGTATTGCTGCATTGTGGCATATCCAATCAAAAGTGGTTCAAGAAGCCCCACGAGAGAACTTTTTATCTCAATCCCTTTCTTCTGTCTAGGATTTATTTCCGTTGGATTTGCAAACAGTAAACGATCATTTAGAGCACCAATAAGAACTGCATAAGTTTTAGAATACACCTTGACATCAAATCTTATAGACAGTAAAAATACAAAAGCAATAAATTGATCTGATAGGAAAGGAGTAATAACCTGCATTGGGCATGCTTGTAGATAAAATGGTCCTTACTTTTCCATCCCAAGCAAGCACACTGACAGAAGTGGCAGAAGAAAACAGTAGAGCAGGTCCGACCCAGAGTAGGGATCTGAAGTATGATATGGTTAAGTTTCCAAACAAGATAAACAAACTAGAGAGCTCAAGTAATTAAGGGTAAAAACAATGAAATTTAGAACCCAAATGTGAAAGGATATTGGAGGCAGCCCTTTATCAAACTTTGTTGAGCTACTCGCTAATATCTCCAGACTAGCAGAAACAATTAGGACTCTGTGTGTAGTTAATATCCCAGCAACAGAACCTCTAAGTGTTTCCTGCCAATGGACCTGTAACGATATCTTTTATCAGTTCTTCCATAACAACAGAGGGGGAATGCATATCGCTAGAAGTAGTATCTATGAATTCATTTCTGAGATTCTCTTGACAAACCAAAAAAGCAACCATTTACCAAAAAAATCAATAATATAAGCAATCAAAAGCCCTTGATCCATTTTTAACTATAAATAAACAAAGTAGTGAATTCCGATATCATAAATCTCTGGAACAGAGCGTACTTGAATTACTATCTCATTTGTTTTTAATTTTATGAACTTTCTCCCTTCACCACTTGTGGGTATATAGTGGCCGTCGTTTGATAGACGATATCCTTGCACAAGCTTCGCTAAACTAATCTGAGACCCGTCAGAAGCAAACATCAAAGTCGACTCTGCAATTACCAAGGAAAAACCAATATTAGCACTTGTCGTTAGAAAATTACAACATATCCAATCCATCTAAAATTTGCAATGACCTAGTGGTGTAGAGAAGATGCGATCAACTTCAGTTTCAAACATAAATCGTATAGGGCCCTTCACAGAATCACCAGCAGCAGAAGCAGCTGTGGGATTTTCTAGATCTGCAGTAGGATTTTCCAGAGCAGCTGTATTCTTTTCATCAAGCTCTTTAGGCGATGAGCCAGGAAGAATGTACAAAGCAAGTTCAGTCTTATCATCTTCAAGAATAGCGAAATGGTTCTCATTTGGACCAATGAAAGCTGCATCTCGACCTGCATTGGAAACAATCTCCAGGTAAGGAAACTATTGCATTAGAATAAAAGAAAGCACAAGAGATCGTCAAACCTTTAATTGTGCTGCTCTTAGTATTGGCCAGCTGAGAATCAGTGTTTTCCTGGTAAAGAACTACTTCATTTGTAGACCCATTAAACTCGTAAATAACGAGAAATAGGTGCTGCTTTCTACTGTACACAATATTCTTCGGGCAATACTCAACATTTGCAGGAATCTGAAAGCAACAGCCAAAAACATCCATCAAAATGACAATACCGTCAACTGCCAACACGGTAAGTAAGCCAAGTGATACAAAAACATAAAGGGCTTAATTTGTTTGATATTAAGCTTTTAGTACCGATGCATAAAGCTTCTTGTAAATAGTTTCTGCTCCAGAAGAAAGATTATATGCCATCAGATTTACACCCTCTATGTAAAAAGCCCTTGTAGGATAATGAAGAACACGATTCGCTTTGTTAAAAAAATGAAGGTCTGTGTGAAGTGGCTGCCAAAGAAAGAGAACCATATTATACACAAAATTATTACGGAATAGAGGACAGGAAAACACACCCCTACATTACAACTGACATACCTGGCATACAGGTAAGTGTCTCAAATGATTTTTGGGATCTAGAACAGTTATTATAGGCAATCGAGCAATTGGCGCACTTTGTGCATGTCCCTCCAAGAAATGCTGCAAAACACAATAAGTTAATATAACATGCATAATATAAAGTACATCGAGGAAGGGAAAAAACTAGCTACTCATAGCAGGTTCACTTTCAAAGCATTACGTCTATTAGTTGTATCATGGTAACTAAATGACCACCCTTGCACCAACTTCCACATATACTATTATAAATCCCTCATTCTAGTTGAAAAAGTGTAGTACTCCGTGTCATTACCACTTGCCAGTATTCAACTTGTTCCTGCGAATCTTCCTTTGATCAAAAGGAAAGTATTTTTGGCTGATGGATATAAAAATTTCTTAAAAAAACAAGTGAAGACATTATTACCAGCATAATAAAAGAATGAAGAAAAACAAAGAATTTAATTTACATAGACTAAAAAATGTGAACTACCATGTGGCAGAAACATAAAACTAAACTCTCAGACTGATGCTAAGATGGAATCACAAGATCGTAAAAAATCTCGCCTAAGGAAAAATATAACATCAATGAAGATATTTCACAAAGAAAGTCAATGTTGAGTAATGACAACCCAAACATTATCTTGACTTTTAAAAAAAAAGTAATTTGGTTTCCCATTATAACAGACTTGGCTTCTATGAGTGAAAGAAAAAATAGTATTGGAAAGTCTATCAACTACTGAAATATAAGTCTAGAACTTAGCTGGATCAAACTGAGAGAGGAAAATAAAGATAAGAATCTACGTAGTGGATACTCGAGAATAAATATTGCTCCAGTTTTCATACCATACAACTACACTTACTTTTTTGCAAGTTGCACTTTATCTTAATAAGCTTGATAAATACTTTAATGTAATGAGACACGATGCAACATACACTGTATAGAAATGCCTTCCGTGCAATGTCCGTAATTGACAGCTGATTTTGGCTGGCAAAAGAAAAAAGTGGCATGTCAACAAAAGGCGTGAAAAGTGAAGGAAAAATAATGTACAAACGCCATAGGTAAAGACATAAAATCTGAGTATTAATCAATAAAGCACAAACTTGCACTAAGAGCATGAGAGCTATCAATGAACCTTAAGCAAACATGACTATTGATTAATCAACAAAAGGCGTGAAAAGTGAAGGAAAAATAATGTACAAACGCCATAGGTAAAGACATAAAATCTGAGTATCAATCAATAAAGCACAAAATTGCACTAAGAGCATGAGAGCTATCAATGAACCTTATTAAGCAAACATGACTATTGGTAGGGTACACCTAGGAATCAGAGGCTAATGGGAGCTATTTAAAATATTCAACCTTCTAAAAAGTACAATCACCGCAAAAACAACAGTTTCCAAATTCAATTTCTTCTCTTTAGGAGTAATAGATTAGACCTTATAAACCTAGACCTGTCCGATTGGCATCTGATCCACAGATTAATTTATATCCTTATTATTATCGAAATCTTATATAAAGTTAAAATGATCAATTATGCATGTAAAGAGATATTAAAAGTTAGTTTGTTCTCGAGTCATTCACCAAACTCACCCTTTCAGATGATGTTCCTGCAGTTGTGCTTGTAACTGGTGGTCAGCTAGAATTCCAGATGAGCCGAGTGCTGCAAGTTTTTCCTTTAAAACAGATGCTGCAAAAGACATGTCCATCAGAGACATTATAATCAAGTGCAACTCTTATGTATAATACAATATGCAAAAGATGACACGTTGACACTAGCCTCATTTAGAGTCCTCTCGAGCTGATTCTAGTATGTATGGAAGCAGGCAATTAAACTGTTCTCTATCCTTAATCAACCAACTTTGGACTAAATTTCAGTATCAAATACGAAAATAATTTTCTGAGTCTGGCACTTACAGATACATATCTGAAGGTATTACCTGAACTAAATATACATACAAATTCTAAAAATAAGAATTCCCGTTGCTCAAAAAGCAACTTGACATACCGCCATACAAACAAATATATATATATATATATATTCATATATAAGCAGATACTTCCTGACATAAGTAAACCATCTTAACTATTATTTTGCCTTTATTATCAGATTACAAATAATATGATTCTGAAGAGTATAACAACTCAAGGATAGCTTTATGCAAATAAAACATCAAAACACCAGACAGATATCACTACAGACTACAAAAGAGAAGAAAGTAAGTACATACGCATATAAGCTAAAAATTTGAATATTCACCTGACGATCCCCTGGCACTCTGCAGAACAGCAAAGAGTTGCTTCCTTCCGTCTCTGGTAAATGCAGCTCTATTTTTACCATTGTCTCCGCCTGTCATCTGCTGCCGTAGAGATGGCTCAGCACATTTGAGATTAACTAAGATAGTGTAGGCTGTGAAGATACTTGATCAAAACAAAAAATACTCAACTGCAAACAGTAATGCTGCCATATTTAGCTTCGGGTGAACTTCCAAGGCTCTGACACGTGGTAAAGGGTAAGTCACTTCCCCGCCTTGCTGAGATAGAATACGAGGAATGTCTATGGATTCAATTCCTGGGGGGGAAAGTGCAGGGAGCCATTGTATAAGCCCAAAATAAACTATTAGAAGCTCCCACTACATCACATAGGGGGGGGATGTTCTCCATAGATTAGAAATGAAAACAAAGCATGGAAAAACTTGAATCTAGTTATTGTTTCCTCGATTAACAACTAACATATGCTCCATCAATCCAAAATTTTAAAATTTCCCCAATGAGGAAAAATTGATATCTTAAAAACTTGCCTAATCATGCCCTAAAACTTGAATTTTGAAGCTGATATTGCCAGGACTGACATGCACTCGTAATAATATGGAAAAGGAAATTTAAGAAAATCACTTATAGCAAAAAAGATAGGTCTGTAGGTTCGCACCAGCTTGCTCAAAAAATCCTGCCTGAGTAGAAAGCCTGTTTGGATTTTGCACTGGTTGTGTTTTCCATACTTGAAGAACGCCATCCTTACTTAGAGTGGTGAGTAACCGCAATGTGGGAAGCCACGAAATTGATATAATGGGTTGGGAGCCCACTTGAGTACTGAAATTACAGTATAATAATGAATAGAAAAGAGGGAAATAATTATTTTGATATACAAAAAAAAACCCAGCCGCCCTAAAGGAAACTAGTAATATCACTATCCGGCTGCTAAGGAAACTAACTTAATTATTACTGTTGGCATTCAAGAAGATAATAACTCTCACCATCATTAACTTACTTGTTCACCACACCACTTTCTATAGCTGCGTACCTGACTTTTTCCTGATTTTTCTAACAAGAACATGATAGATGCCATCGCTGTTAATTGTCAAATCTATTGTCTATGTCAATGGATTAAGTAAATTACAATATCATAAAGATCAAAAGCTAGTTGTGCTGGCACTGTCCTCAAAAGAAAGGGCTAACAATCAATTTCGTCTACTTCATTTTTTATTGGTTCAGCTTCTCTCTTTTTTGTTGTCCTAGTTGGTAATCTATTCAACATTGGAAAACAGTCTCTTAATATTTTCGTTCATAGGATAAGTCAACTGAAGGAACATATCCACTAAAGATTATGGCAGCCATTACCAACTTTAGTGTCATCACAAACAACTCACATTCCAATCATATTTGGTCTCTCTGTTGATACATCCCATGCCAACAGTGAGCCCTTCAGATCACCAACAAAAAACCACTCTAACACTGGGTGAAAAGCAAAGGCAGAAGCACCAAGTAGCTTGATCGTGTTATCAACTGTAACAAGGGGATGATAATTAAGTTGTAAATATAGTAATGACACAAGACCAATATAAGTAAATCAAATAAAAAATGGAGGAATCTTAAGGTTATAATCCAATCTCACGTTGTAGCGTATACAAAACTGCATAAGTATGGATATTGTATGCTCGAATTAACCCTTCTGCATAAGCAACATACTGCAACAACAAACAATTGACAAATTACAGATATCTTCCACAGGGTCCGATCTACTTGATTCATGCTAAACTATCATATTCAAGAAGGAAGGATTCAGTAAGTAAAGGTAGTTACCAAAACTGGAAGCCGAGGATGACAAGTAAGATTAACAATAGGTTTCTTCAGATCTGTCTTTATCTTTGTTGGAGCCCTGCCCCCCTCCACTGTTCCAACCACTAGTAGTAGCCAGAAGAATCATGGGATAATAGGATGATTAGCACATGAAAGCAAACATAGAAGATATAAATGTAATGACAATGTATCCGGTCACGGCAGCAGCAGCAACCAACAGACTGCATATATTCCTTTGTCATGATGCTAAGAAGCAATATCAACATAGAAACATACATTATCAAAAACACGGAATCCATGAATCTGTTCAGGAATTTGCCGTTTTTCTTTTACACTGAACAAAAGTCTCTGTTTGGGCATTGACTGATGCTATGCTAAAATGTCAAGAGAGACCGTGTATACAATGCATTTGGATATTTGGAATAGCAATGAGTGTACTTGTATTGCACAATTGAGCTTCAGGAAATTGAAAGATTTGCTCGTGAAAGAGGATTTGTTTTAAGTTAAACCAAATAGAATACCTAAGGGTACAAAGATGAAAACAGAAAATAAAAAAAAACAATCGGAATAAGATGATAACCTGTTACGCTCATTCTTCGTTGAAAACCAAAAAATACTACAGGTTGAAGAGGAGTCAGGGCAAGATGAACCTCGGTCTCCAAAGAAATTGTTTCCATTTTCCTCTCAGGTGAATGCAAAACAAACGTTTGTTCAGAGTCAAAATCACATGATCTGATAGTGCAATCCTGCAAGGCCACATTTGCATGAAAAAGACAAAAAAAAAAGATGAATAAAATGCAGTAAAGAGGAACTTGAGAAAACTTAAGAGATCCCCGAGGAAGGCCTAGGGTGTGTTTTTGGTAACATGCAAACTACATTATAAGATTTCCCTATCAGCTTATTATCGTCTAATCAATTACCTTATCATGTTTTAGAAACTTTCTTCAAAGCACTGCCTACATTATAAGCACATTTCCAGACACAATCTATCCATTCAAAAGTATTCAGTCTGATTCCCTTGAAATATCAAGATAAGTGGTAAACTAGATAGATAGAGCACAAGCATACTTCCTCGGCATCAATGAATCAATACCAAACATTGCCATGAAAACAGCTAGGATAATTTTCTAATTGCCTTCCCCGACATACTATTGGCCTCTCAGCATTGCTTTCTTCCCTAGAAGGAAAGATTTTAAGATACAAAAAACAACTGCATCCCCGCTGGCCTAGATTCCCATTATTTCTATGCCAGGCAGAAGATGCATCCACCAATGAACTATAGCACCGAGTTGCCAAAGCAACAGGGAGCCAACTACAAAGTAGCAAGTATATAGACCAGGCAAATTTTGGACTGCTTGGTCCTATCAATGGCCTTCTATAAAAGAAAGCTAATAAAGTTACTAGGACTTCATAGTTGAGTATACAGAAAACAAATCATTAATGGTAGACACTGCGAAGGAATAGAATAAAAACTAACCTGAAGGATAGCAACTACAGCATGTGCACTTGTTGGACTATAAGACATACGAACAACAGGCGAACCAATGTCAATCGTAGAAATCTTGCTCCCATTATTTGCATCAAATTCTGCAATTCAAGCGAATTAGACGATCATAAAGTTTACTAAACCAGATAAGGTAGATTACAATCTAGAAATTCTTCTCCTGCCTAAGGTTTTGTGCACAAACTCCAAAGGAAAACTATACCAATAATATATTTTCCGACTGCAACAGCAACAAGTGCCTGATTCGGATGAAAGGCAACCGCGTGTGGTTGTAGAGCTTTTCCTTCTCGGCCAACATGCCGGAGATCCAGGTGTTGTAAGGTCGACCACTCCATTTGCTTCGACATGATGCTTCACCTGCAGAGTGTTAAATTCACGATGAGCAGGCCACTAAACCCTAGCTCCCTGAATAGGAGGCAGATCAACTTACTGATCCGCTTAGAAAAGAAACGAGAAGCGAAGGAGAGACGATATTGGAAGAAGGAATGTGACAGCAGAGATAGTAGATCTGCCGTAAATGGAAGCAATTGAAGTAGTCTGTTGGAAGGTTACCTGGAGAAGATTGATTGTAACTACGCCTGAGGTTTAGGGATCATCGGAATCGGAGAATTGGAAGAAGGAACTTGGACTCGCCAGAAGAATGGTTTTTCGACGATGCGACTGTGCAAAAAAAGTTGAATTGCGAGAAAACTCCGACAAATTTCAGATGCCGATCTCCCTTGTCATTTGGGCTCAAATTGACAAAGCGGCACTTTAAGGCCCAATTAACATCATACGGCCCAACAATCACCATAAGGCCCAAATGTCACCCCGAGGCCCATTAATCACAAAGAGGCCCAATTGGTATTCAGTAAATTTTTTGTATGGGGGGCTTCGTAGGGACATAACTCAGCATGTCAACATTGCATGTCCATTGAGTAGAGGAGTGGTGCGGGAAAGCACGTGAATTTGTTTTTACTTTGATAAGGGAAAAAGATTTGAGGGGCCAATATATTCAGCAAATTAAACAATCATATTTCATTATGCAAATGAATAATTAAAACTGAACCAAAGAATACAATTAAAAACACCAATTTGAGTAAAATGCATGTAAATTACGTCTAGTAAACAACAAAAACCAGATTTGTATTCGACGTAACACCATCAAATTATTATCACACATGCAACACTTTCACCATGAGATGCACTACAATGCAAATGGGCCAATTTATGGAACATTTGACAATATTGCACATCAGTTGGATTAGGGTTATGGTCGAGTGCTCCTAGATTTCACCTAAATGGAGCTGAAGTACAGTAAACTAGTTTTTATTTGTGCTTTTCATTCTTAGCGTTTTCTTGAGATAATTTATTTTATTAATCTTGAAATAAACGTGTTAAAGTTCGACACAGACGGACCATAAAGCGGGATTGTATGTTTACAAGTGTACAATATTAGATTCAAACTCAATCTATAAGTTAATTAAGGTACATGCCAAATTAACACTTACTCACATGTTAGCATTGACCCGCTAGTAGTTAACAATTAAGGATAATAAGAGGAGTTCACCAACCTCACTACTTAAAATGTTATTATTTTTTTCACATAACTTATTATCTTCTATGACTAATTTTTATTTTATTTTTTGTGTGTATATTTGTCAAACTTATGCATGACAATAAGTTTTCAAGAATTTTAGCACTTTTAAAAGATTATTTTAATTTTTTAAAAACATAAGAACAATTCCTCCTAAATTCCATCGAAAGGATAATTAGTACGTCTGCCGATCTTTTTAGACCTTTTAATTTACTAGACGGCATGTCGTCTAATGTTTCGAATCGCTTTCTTTTATAAAAAAAAAAAAAAAAAAACTATTTAAGCATTCCATTTTTCTATATTTATATTTTTCATATGCATGTGTGTCGGCAAGTAGCCTTTCTTTTATAGCCATTTGATTAATTCTTCCCTCTCACCATTTGGCCTGATCTTTGCATCAACATTCAGCACACACAAACCTCGCTTACTCTCTACCAATGGCGCCACACTCACTTCCTGTCTCCCCAAAATTTGGTACAACTCCTTCACCGTACACCACCGCCCCCTCCAGCCCCAAACTTCTTGGATATTCCGACGACGACGATGACTACTCGCCGGAATCTGAATTCGAACTCTTCGACTCCGTTTGTTCTTTCGTCCCGTTCAACTGGGAGGAGAAGCCTGGAAAACCTAAAACACTCACCGACACCAGTGATTACGACAAAATTGCGTTCGAATTCCGAGTAAATGAGCTTGCTAACCTCTCGCTACCGGCCGAAGATCTCTTCGACGGAGGAAAAATCAAGCCTCTGAAACCACCTCCTGGACTCCAACTCGAGTCAGCTGGAATCGCCGATTCTCCGGCACCGATCAGCGGCAGGAAGAGCATCTCACACAGTAGCAGGCGGATGATCATCGCGTTGTCCTCTCGTTGGAATTACAACTTCATCGATCCTTTTGAGGCGGCGATTGAAAGCGCAAGAAAAGGAGACGATGTCTGCGAGATCGAGCCTGACGAAACGACGTCGTTTACTGGATCTAGCAGGTTTAAGAAGCTCACAGGTCTTCTCACGTTCAAGAGAGGGAACTATGATTCAAAAGCGAGTGCCGGTTTCGGATCAACAGGGAGTTCCGGTTCGGGTTCGAGCTCTGCGTCCGGTTCAGTAGGTGAACCGGATAATCGCTACGACGATGAAGGAAGGAGGAGATTAACGCTGTGTCGACCACATCTTTTCAGATGCTTTATGGAAAGTGTATGAGAGCCGAGAGTTGGCTTTTTTTCTTTCTTTTCTGTCTGGTTGGTGGGAGAAGAAATGATTTTAAATCGATAATTAGCCCTAGTAATTAGGGTTAAATTTGTGAAAATTGAGTTTTTTCTAGTTGTGAACATGCTCATATATGTAACACCCCGAATTCTCAGAACTCGGAGTATTACTGGTTAGGACCTCACAATGGGTTCCGACCTCAGTTTGACAACAACATTACTAGGATCTTGCAACAAGACACAAATAAAGAAACCGAAATTCATAAAAACCATGTTTTTAGAGTAATGAATGCAACACTGTCTAGCAGCCTAAAGTACTTAAACAAAAGAAAAGAACAACTGTCTTAACCAAAAAAAAAGAAAGACAAAACAACCCCAACCCCACTCTAAGGAGTACGGACACCCGGCTGACCACTACTTCCGGATCACTCAGCTGCTGATCTAACCTGCGGTAAATCTAAAACAACAACAAGAATAACCGTTAGCTAGTTATCTAAATATTAGCAGAATAATAATAGCACACACACACGTAAAATAATAAACACTCATCATGCTTTCAAACAATCCATTTATTATCTTCATTTAAGTCATTCACTCTAATGATACTTATTTTGTGACACGAGGGATTCCCAAACCTCGCCTCCGCCCCCGTGTACCCATCAGGAGTGGATCCGATGCATCTCACCGTGTACCTGTATGGTCTGGGTATAGAGAACCTCCCAGTCTCCTGGCAGAGCTGGGCAGTGATGTCACGGCCCGTTATACATACACTTGGGCCTTAAAACATAATAACCACGGTCGTCCTAACAAGTTGTTATTTATTATAACACACATTATACACACACAACCATTATCATCCAACTAACATCCAGAAACCGGCTAAGTAAGTCGCAAGGACTTACCTGAGCAAAATCACACTCTAACAAGTCTCAAAACGATCCGTACTCGTGATAACTCAAACGCCTGTCAAATAAGGCATGTGGATCAATATCTCATCCAGATGTCCAACCTCATGCGAAGGAATTACGGAAAAACTCTCTTACGGTAAAAGACCCTTTTACCATTAATGTCTAACATTCTCAAAGTTTATTCTTAAACCTACTAATTCCTTGTAGCTTGTTTTCTGTAACTAGTGTCTCTCGGGTAGTTTCTAGAGGTTATAAGATTAATTTCAAACACTCGTCACCTAGACAACATTACTTCCTTTCCGGTTATTACTCCACCATTACGCATATATGTATCCGCGTATAAAAACGTTACCCCTCTATGTAAATACTTATGTATATACCGTTTTCTTATTCCCATATTTATATACATTTAATTATCTTCCCAAATATATACATATATATATATATATATATATATATATATAGATAAAGATGTGTTATAATTACACGTATTTATATACATTTATTAACCATGCCAAATTTTCTACTGCTCAACTGTATAAGCATATACTGTCACTACTCTCTTACGCGTATACTTATATATGTACATATATACTCGGTACACTGTGATATTGCAAAGACCCAATTCTACCCTCCCTCACCCTAATTCCCGTGCCCTACTACTTAACACAACTGAGGTTCTACATCAATCTTCACGATAACGAAAGCAGGCTGATGGGTTACCTGTCTGCAGCGAGGAGGGAAGCGGTTGTCACTAGGACCCTCGCGATGACGGTAGCGGCGGCGCAGACCGAGACACGGTGTCGTCGGCAAACGCGAGGTCCTTCCTTTCCGTAAGGGAGAGCGATTAACCAAGGACGGTATGGTGTGTACGTGTCTGCAGCCCCGTGGACGACTCGCCCTTCTGCAGCCCTGTGGACGACTCGCCATTCTGCAGCCTGGTTCGATGTGGGTTCCAAGGTTAAGCGGTAAGGGTGGTGCAGAAGGTGACTCGAGGAGTAAGAAGGAAACCTTACCTTCACTACTGTCCGGGGAGGCCCGACATGGTGATAGTTCCGCCTGGCTCGAGGCGGCAGCAATCCGGCTGGAGGGCAAGACAGAGTCACAACGTCGGCTGCCGGAGGTTGTAGTCGAATGCGAAGTCTCCTTCTGCGGCTGGCGGCACCTTGGTGGTTGACGTGCTGCTGTGTGAAGATAAGCCAGGGTTGCTGCGGTTCGAGAAATAGACCGGGAGGGGGAGAGATAGACGGAGGGAACCGACTCACCTCGTGGTTGCTGTCGCCGGCGAACGAGGAGGCGGTGGTGGCGTCGTCAGCAGGTGAAGGCGGAAGAGTTGCTGGCTGTGTTCTTCAGAAGAAGGCAGAAGACGGATAGCGGCAGCAGCAGTAGGTGGTTAGGATTAGGGTTAGATTAGGTTTAGCACATAATTAGGTTAGAGTTGGATTAGTTTAAGGAGATGGGCTGGTGGGCTGTAAATGGGCCTAGTAGTGGGCCACCTCCGGCCTGCTCTCTCATTAAAATAAGGATACGAAAACTCGTTACTCGTCCCGGATTTCCGGTTATGTGCGGGAATTTATATAATACGGAATTATATTCTGTATTATATAAATTATTATTTTATTTTAAAGGTGCGTAAATTATTTCCGGTTACATAGTTTCATCATTTTATGTGAATTAAGGTCACATAAAATGATAGAACTTAAACTCGTTTTATTTTATTTATTTATTTATTTAAGATTGACGTATCGGAATTCGGTTAAATTCAGGTTTAACGGAGTTTAAAATTTCCGGTTATTACATCAGTGCCCCCTTAAAAGAAGTTTCGTCCCGAAACTTAGAATCAT
>BSUD01000005.1:146094664-146172240 GCA_033239045.1 Fagopyrum esculentum
AGGTGGTTAGGATTAGGGTTAGATTAGGTTTAGCACATAATTAGGTTAGAGTTGGATTAGTTTAAGGAGATGGGCTGGTGGGCTGTAAATGGGCCTAGTAGTGGGCCACCTCCGGCCTGCTCTCTCATTAAAATAAGGATACGAAAACTCGTTACTCGTCCCGGATTTCCGGTTATGTGCGGGAATTTATATAATACGGAATTATATTCTGTATTATATAAATTATTATTTTATTTTAAAGGTGCGTAAATTATTTCCGGTTACATAGTTTCATCATTTTATGTGAATTAAGGTCACATAAAATGATAGAACTTAAACTCGTTTTATTTTATTTATTTATTTATTTAAGATTGACGTATCGGAATTCGGTTAAATTCAGGTTTAACGGAGTTTAAAATTTCCGGTTATTACATCAGTGCCCCCTTAAAAGAAGTTTCGTCCCGAAACTTAGAATCATGTAACCAATCATTCGACTTTCTTTGTAAATCTTAGTTTCATAAAATTTCCATTTCCTACTATGCAACTACTCAATCATCATACTTAAACACACATCACATAAAACATAATCACTCAATCTAAGTTAAAACATGAAAGTCAAACAACACAACATTCGAGTGCTAACTCGCCGATACAGAAGTAATATCTATCCTCGCAAAGAACTCAGGGTAACTACGTCTTATACTCTCCTCTATCTCCCAGGTGCCTCATCAGCTCCCCATCTAGACCACTGGATCCTCAACATCGATATCTCCTTAGACGGCAAACATCTAGTATCGCGCTCCAGGACGGCTACTGGGTACTCCACAAAAGTTTGCTTTGACACCTCTATCCGATTCTTAAAGTTGAGGACGTGACTCTTATCTGGTAAGTACTCTCTCATTGAGACATGGGGAACGGTGGCGTACATCCTCTAGTATAGGTAATAGTGTCAACCGATAAAGTGAAGGCTCAAACAGTTTATATATATCAACGGTTCCCTTTCTAAACTCACCTTTATATCTTTTGGTGACTACCAAAATAACAATAAAACTTCCTTCCTTCTATTGAATCCATTTGCTCCCGACTTTTCGGAAGATCCCGTCTATAAATTCTGAAACAATGAACTGATACATCTCCCGGTACTTTAGTAGGTGGTTAATGCTCTTTGTAAGACGCACTTGGTCTTTTCTCCCTAATACGACTCAGTTGGACTATTTCTCAAATAATACCTCATCACCTATTTCTTGTCAAGCTTTCAAAATTATATAACTCAAAACAAATCACAATCCCAATTAAACCCGTTCATATAGATCTCTAATTCCTTAACTTGAATTCATAGTTAATCTAACATTGATTTTCTTCATCTGCGGGTTATGGGCCTACCACGCTTCTGTTGTGACACCCTTTAGTCACCATGGCATCTTTCTGATGGGTCAACATAATTTACCCACTCCCGCATATACTTTCCTTCTAATACTAGCAAGATCCTCTTCAAACATACCCTTACTCTCTTACTCAACCGTAGTCCGCTCTTAATCAACCAGTAAGCAACCTCTAACCCGATTCTCTCCATATCCTTAGATAATCCCAGAAGGTTGTTGTTGCCTACTTGGGAAATCCTTCAAGGCATCGGTAAGGTTACCTCTTAGATCCGCAGTCGCTAATGTCTCTTCTTAACGGTACCTACTCGTCAATATCAACCAACACTTACACGTCCTCAGTTGATGTCGGTCAGCCTATAATTGACTTATCTCAATATCCCGGACTTACTCTTCTCATACCTATACTGGCGTTAAATTCTTAGTGAACATCATCTGCTCGATTAATCCTTTCATGCTTTGCTAATTCGTTTTATCTTCCACACTTCTGTTTTCCTTAGGCTAAATCTACTTCTCGAACCCAACTGGGTCATTCATCTTGACATAAATAATCATTCCGAGTCTTCAACGATAGCTGGTAAGTGTCTTTGTAGTTCTGATGACTTTAGTTATCATCCCCTTGCATGGATCGTCGGTGTTGATGACTTAGATCCCATGATAATTGGGGTTACCTTGGACTTTCGAGTCCACCAAGGCCGTTCTCGTATATACATTCCTTTGCTGGTGTTACCGGCAATATTGCTTTCATGAAACTCCATTGTTTACGCTACAAGGATTCAACTCTTTGATACCGGCATTGGAATTTCTTTCAAATTCCTATATCTTTGAGGAGGTCAAAACCTCTCCACACTTGTAAAGTCTCCATTATGCTTCTATACTCCATTGTAGGTATCCCTTCCATGCACCTTAGACTCTCATATCCGGATCGACATTTTATCTCTTTTAGTCTCTCAAGCTTGTCTTGTGAACTTTCCTACTAGGTGACCCGTCTTATAACCATTTCCTCCCTTGAATTGGTGTCAACCTTCAGTTGATCATTACTGCTCATTTTTATTTTGGAACCTCAGTTACGTTGTACTCTTGCATAGATTCTACAAAGGCATCCTCATCTCAACACTTTATTCCAATTTAGCAAGACTCGCCTTTTGATACATGACTTTCCTTCTTACTGTATAAGTTATTCTTTTGGTTTACACTTTATCCATCCAAGCATTTTCGGTCTGATGTGTATGACTTTTGTTAAACACCTATCGGTACCATTTGCATAAGAACCTCAGTTGGATATGATTTTCTCAAAAATCACAGTTCTCGACTCGCATTTATTATGTTGTCCTTATGCTCGTGTCGCTTTACCTTCTATAAATCTTTACCCCAGTAGGATAGTTAAATCTCTTGGTGTTTTCTCGTATACGCCTTACGGACCACGTTGGTTGGTCTTATTACTTTTATCAACTCTTATGCCATCAGTCAAGCTTGAGTTTTCATCGGAGTACCATCATTTCTCATTACTCTTATATAGACACCTTTCGGTAATTATCTTATTGGGGTAATATCAGATCTATTTAGAAACCTTTAGTCATTCAACTATACTCCTTCTCATGTCTTTCTAGCCAACATGCAGATTCCCTTTGCAATCACCTCATACTCGATCATACATTTCACCAAGGCTGTAAATCATACTCTCTATGTTTGTGCCGCCTCTACCATTTCAATTATTGTAACACCCCGAATTCTCAGAACTCAGAGTATTACTGGTTAGGACCTCACAATGGGTCCCGACCTCAGTTTGACAACAACATTACTAGGATCTTGCAACAAGACACAAATAAAGAAACCGAAATTCATAAAAACCATGTTTTTAGAGTAATGAATGCAACACTGTCTAGCAGCCTAAAGTACTTAAACAACAGAAAAGAACAACTGTCTTAACCAAAAAAAAAGGAAAGACAAAACAACCCCAACCCCGCTCTAAGGAGTACGGAGACCCGGCTGACCACTACTTCCGGATCACTCAGCTGCTGATCTAACCTGCGGTAAATCTAAAACAACAACAAGACTAACCGTTAGCTAGTTATCTAAATATTAGCAGAATAATAATAGCACACACACACGTAAAATAATAAACACTCATCATGCTTTCAAACAATCCATTTATTATCTTCATTTAAGTCATTCACTCTAATGATACTTATTTTGTGACACGAGGGATTCCCAAACCTCGCCTCCGCCCCCGTGTACCCATCAGGAGTGGATCCGATGCATCTCACCGTGTACCTGTATGGTCTGGGTATAGAGAACCTCCCAGTCTCCTGGCAGAGCTGGGCAGTGATGTCACGGCCCGTTATACATACACTTGGGCCTTAAAACATAATAACCACGGTCGTCCTAACAAGTTGTTATTTATTATAACACACATTATACACACACAACCATTATCATCCAACTAACATCCAGAAACCGGCTAAGTAAGTCGCAAGGACTTACCTGAGCAAAATCACACTCTAACAAGTCTCAAAACGATCCGTACTCGTGATAACTCAAACGCCTGTCAAATAAGGCATGTGGATCAATATCTCATCCAGATGTCCAACCTCATGCGAAGGAATTACGGAAAAACTCTCTTACGGTAAAAGACCCTTTTACCATTAATGTCTAACATTCTCAAAGTTTATTCTTAAACCTACTAATTCCTTGTAGCTTGTTTTCTGTAACTAGTGTCTCTCGGGTAGTTTCTAGAGGTTATAAGATTAATTTCAAACACTCGTCACCTAGACAACATTACTTCCTTTCCGGTTATTACTCCACCATTACGCATATATGTATCCGCGTATAAAAACGTTACCCCTCTATTTAAATACTTATGTATATACCGTTTTCTTATTCCCATATTTATATACATTTAATTATCTTCCCAAATATATACATATATATATATATATATATATATATATATATATATATATATATATATATATATATATATATATATATATATATATAGATAAAGATGTGTTATAATTACACGTATTTATATACATTTATTAACCATGCCAAATTTTCTACTGCTCAACTGTATAAGCATATACTGTCACTACTCTCTTACGCGTATACTTATATATGTACATATATACTCGGTACACTGTGATATTGCAAAGACCCAATTCTACCCTCCCTCACCCTAATTCCCGTGCCCTACTACTTAACACAACTGAGGTTCTACATCAATCTTCACGATAACGAAAGCAGGCTGATGGGTTACCTGTCTGCAGCGAGGAGGGAAGCGGTTGTCACTAGGACCCTCGCGATGACGGTAGCGGCGGCGCAGACCGAGACACGGTGTCGTCGGCAAACGCGAGGTCCTTCCTTTCCGTAAGGGAGAGCGATTAACCAAGGACGGTATGGTGTGTACGTGTCTGCAGCCCCGTGGACGACTCGCCCTTCTGCAGCCCCGTGGACGACTCGCCATTCTGCAGCCTGGTTCGATGTGGGTTCCAAGGTTAAGCGGTAAGGGTGGTGCAGAAGGTGACTCGAGGAGTAAGAAGGAAACCTTACCTTCACTACTGTCCGGGGAGGCCCGACATGGTGATAGTTCCGCCTGGCTCGAGGCGGCAGCAATCCGGCTGGAGGGCAAGACAGAGTCACAACGTCGGCTGCCGGAGGTTGTAGTCGAATGCGAAGTCTCCTTCTGCGGCTGGCGGCACCTTGGTGGTTGACGTGCTGCTGTGTGAAGATAAGCCAGGGTTGCTGCGGTTCGAGAAATAGACCGGGAGGGGGAGAGATAGACGGAGGGAACCGACTCACCTCGTGGTTGCTGTCGCCGGCGAACGAGGAGGCGGTGGTGGCGTCGTCAGCAGGTGAAGGCGGAAGAGTTGCTGGCTGTGTTCTTCAGAAGAAGGCAGAAGACGGATAGCGGCAGCAGCAGTAGGTGGTTAGGATTAGGGTTAGATTAGGTTTAGCACATAATTAGGTTAGAGTTGGATTAGTTTAAGGAGATGGGCTGGTGGGCTGTAAATGGGCCTAGTAGTGGGCCACCTCCGGCCTGCTCTCTCATTAAAATAAGGATACGAAAACTCGTTACTCGTCCCGGATTTCCGGTTATGTGCGGGAATTTATATAATACGGAATTATATTCTGTATTATATAAATTATTATTTTATTTTAAAGGTGCGTAAATTATTTCCGGTTACATAGTTTCATCATTTTATGTGAATTAAGGTCACATAAAATGATAGAACTTAAACTCGTTTTATTTTATTTATTTATTTATTTAAGATTGACGTATCGGAATTCGGTTAAATTCAGGTTTAACGGAGTTTAAAATTTCCGGTTATTACATCAGTGCCCCCTTAAAAGAAGTTTCGTCCCGAAACTTAGAATCATGTAACCAATCATTCGACTTTCTTTGTAAATCTTAGTTTCATAAAATTTCCATTTCCTACTATGCAACTACTCAATCATCATACTTAAACACACATCACATAAAACATAATCACTCAATCTAAGTTAAAACATGAAAGTCAAACAACACAACATTCGAGTGCTAACTCGCCGATACAGAAGTAATATCTATCCTCGCAAAGAACTCAGGGTAACTACGTCTTATACTCTCCTCTATCTCCCAGGTGCCTCATCAGCTCCCCATCTAGACCACTGGATCCTCAACATCGATATCTCCTTAGACGGCAAACATCTAGTATCGCGCTCCAGGACGGCTACTGGGTACTCCACAAAAGTTTGCTTTGACACCTCTATCCGATTCTTAAAGTTGAGGACGTGACTCTTATCTGGTAAGTACTCTCTCATTGAGACATGGGGAACGGTGGCGTACATCCTCTAGTATAGGTAATAGTGTCAACCGATAAAGTGAAGGCTCAAACAGTTTATATATATCAACGGTTCCCTTTCTAAACTCACCTTTATATCTTTTGGTGACTACCAAAATAACAATAAAACTTCCTTCCTTCTATTGAATCCATTTGCTCCCGACTTTTCGGAAGATCCCGTCTATAAATTCTGAAACAATGAACTGATACATCTCCCGGTACTTTAGTAGGTGGTTAATGCTCTTTGTAAGACGCACTTGGTCTTTTCTCCCTAATACGACTCAGTTGGACTATTTCTCAAATAATACCTCATCACCTATTTCTTGTCAAGCTTTCAAAATTATATAACTCAAAACAAATCACAATCCCAATTAAACCCGTTCATATAGATCTCTAATTCCTTAACTTGAATTCATAGTTAATCTAACATTGATTTTCTTCATCTGCGGGTTATGGGCCTACCACGCTTCTGTTGTGACACCCTTTAGTCACCATGGCATCTTTCTGATGGGTCAACATAATTTACCCACTCCCGCATATACTTTCCTTCTAATACTAGCAAGATCCTCTTCAAACATACCCTTACTCTCTTACTCAACCGTAGTCCGCTCTTAATCAACCAGTAAGCAACCTCTAACCCGATTCTCTCCATATCCTTAGATAATCCCAGAAGGTTGTTGTTGCCTACTTGGGAAATCCTTCAAGGCATCGGTAAGGTTACCTCTTAGATCCGCAGTCGCTAATGTCTCTTCTTAACGGTACCTACTCGTCAATATCAACCAACACTTACACGTCCTCAGTTGATGTCGGTCAGCCTATAATTGACTTATCTCAATATCCCGGACTTACTCTTCTCATACCTATACTGGCGTTAAATTCTTAGTGAACATCATCTGCTCGATTAATCCTTTCATGCTTTGCTAATTCGTTTTATCTTCCACACTTCTGTTTTCCTTAGGCTAAATCTACTTCTCGAACCCAACTGGGTCATTCATCTTGACATAAATAATCATTCCGAGTCTTCAACGATAGCTGGTAAGTGTCTTTGTAGTTCTGATGACTTTAGTTATCATCCCCTTGCATGGATCGTCGGTGTTGATGACTTAGATCCCATGATAATTGGGGTTACCTTGGACTTTCGAGTCCACCAAGGCCGTTCTCGTATATACATTCCTTTGCTGGTGTTACCGGCAATATTGCTTTCATGAAACTCCATTGTTTACGCTACAAGGATTCAACTCTTTGATACCGGCATTGGAATTTCTTTCAAATTCCTATATCTTTGAGGAGGTCAAAACCTCTCCACACTTGTAAAGTCTCCATTATGCTTCTATACTCCATTGTAGGTATCCCTTCCATGCACCTTAGACTCTCATATCCGGATCGACATTTTATCTCTTTTAGTCTCTCAAGCTTGTCTTGTGAACTTTCCTACTAGGTGACCCGTCTTATAACCATTTCCTCCCTTGAATTGGTGTCAACCTTCAGTTGATCATTACTGCTCATTTTTATTTTGGAACCTCAGTTACGTTGTACTCTTGCATAGATTCTACAAAGGCATCCTCATCTCAACACTTTATTCCAATTTAGCAAGACTCGCCTTTTGATACATGACTTTCCTTCTTACTGTATAAGTTATTCTTTTGGTTTACACTTTATCCATCCAAGCATTTTCGGTCTGATGTGTATGACTTTTGTTAAACACCTATCGGTACCATTTGCATAAGAACCTCAGTTGGATATGATTTTCTCAAAAATCACAGTTCTCGACTCGCATTTATTATGTTGTCCTTATGCTCGTGTCGCTTTACCTTCTATAAATCTTTACCCCAGTAGGATAGTTAAATCTCTTGGTGTTTTCTCGTATACGCCTTACGGACCACGTTGGTTGGTCTTATTACTTTTATATAGACACCTTTCGGTAATTATCTTATTGGGGTAATATCAGATCTATTTAGAAACCTTTAGTCATTCAACTTTACTCCTTCTCATGTCTTTCTAGCCAACATGCAGATTCCCTTTGCAATCACCTCATACTCGATCATACATTTCACCAAGGCTGTAAATCATACTCTCTATGTTTGTGCCGCCTCTACCATTTCAATTATCCTGTGTCACAACTTTAATCACAAGGGCTTCCTCTGTCAATCTAGACAGTTTGACCTCACTTTTTCTCGGAGGAGCACCATCATTTCAACTTGTGTGGAATGCCAAGACCTAGGACATGTCCACAATCATTTATTTCTTCTTGATCCTCTAGTTCTTCTTACAAGGATCCCTACATACTAACTTTGATATGTATATTTCCTAAGTTAGTAGTAAGCAACTACTCACAACAATCCTCTTTACACCATTACTATCATCAATGGTCCTTACCGTCCGTCAAGAGCTTCTCTTCATTTTCTTTATTAGGGTTGTCATATTGGACTCATTCAATGTTACCATCAGGCTACTAGTACTTGTATTGATTTAACTTCACAATTGTCGTCGTCGATCTCTGAAAGAAATTCACTGGATGTCGATAAAATTCCTTTATAACCTTGTGGTTAATCTTCTTATCTGTCAATCAAGCATCACTAGTTAGCCAGCACGTGTAAATTCTCTATTGTTACCAATTAGTCTGTAGTTGACCTTCTATAAGATCGTAGACTTGCTTTTCTTCTACCTCTTTTGAGGTGTGAGGTACAAGGTGAAAATATATTTCTTCCTTTTATTTTCCTTTAGCTCCTTCTACAAATTACACTCCTATAAGAGCACTATACTCTTACGAGTCTAGTTGTATTTTCATCTTCCAACAACGGCTTATAAATTCTTCTAGGATAACTTGTAGGCATTTCTCCATGATTCTTGGTATCCGAGTTATGGTCCACTGACGGTTCGCTGTTATGACCCGCTAGTGTTATTAGCTTAAATCTCTGACACACTTCTCCCTTGGGTGCTGCTTGTACTTCCGCCTTTGTAGAAATCCGGTCTTTGTTGTATCCCGATCCTTGTTGTAATTCTTGTGTTCTAGGAGGTTACACCACTTCCATGTTGGTGAAATATGCCTTCCACTTTCTAGCAACCTGTAAGCTTCCCTTTTGTGGCTCCTTCATTCTTCGTATTTGGATGTGCAATGTATCTCATCTTGACGCCTACGCTTATGATTATCTCGGTTTCCCATCTTGATTGTGGTGTCAAGTAGCTGGTTAGAAGTGATCATATTCCGCTCTGCTTCTATTTTCAAACTTTCACCTTTTGGTCCGTTAGTAAGCTTAGATTCGATGTCTTTTGTCTGGATTGCTACTATCTTCCACCTTGACCTTCATGCATATTTGTTTTTCTAAAGGCATCCCTTTTGGTTGTAACGTTTTTTTTTTACACCATCTTGAAAGAACCTATGAGTTGTCTCTTCCAATTGGTATATTTGTCGGTCACCCAACGCGTTGCTAGAACTACTTTCATGTATATTCTTCATTTGACCCTGTTGAGTTGACTCGGGATTCCCTTCTTGTCATCGTAGTTGGTGTTGTCTTTTAGTCTTCACCTTTCCGTCTCGACGTTCCTCATCAAACTCGAAGGAGTTGTCCGCCATTCGTCGACCCTAATGCACAGAAGATGTGCATAATAATCCTCACGTTGTCACCCTTCAACATCTACTTAGATGTGTCCAAGGGGTGAGAAACTCATTATGTTACCTTTGTTAAGGAAATAACATAACTACAGTTTCTAATAATCTCCGGCATATGCTTATCTACATCACCTATCATTATAATCAAGCTAATAAGTCCAACTAAAGTAAAACCTAAAGTCCATACTAAGCATACTGAGATCCGCGGTAGTAGTGGTGGTCAGCCGTACTTTTCTATCCCCAACCAGACTATGCATGCATTTGAAAACCAAAAGTTCTTTTTAAAACTCAGATCCCTTTTCGGGTTCTACTCAAATACTTATTCGGTCTTTCTGAAGATTTCAAGTGCCATTGTTGCCAACCTAGAGCTCTGATACCATGTTGTAACACCCCGAATTCTCAGAACTCGGAGTATTACTGGTTAGGACCTCACAATGGGTCCCGACCTCAGTTTGACAACAACATTACTAGGATCTTGCAACAAGACACAAATAAAGAAACCGAAATTCATAAAAACCATGTTTTTAGAGTAATGAATGCAACACTGTCTAGCAGCCTAAAGTACTTAAACAAAAGAAAAGAACAACTGTCTTAACCAAAAAAAAAGGAAAGACAAAACAACCCCAACCCCGCTCTAAGGAGTACGGAGACCCGGCTGACCACTACTTCCGGATCACTCAGCTGCTGATCTAACCTGCGGTAAATCTAAAACAACAACAAGAATAACCGTTAGCTAGTTATCTAAATATTAGCAGAATAATAATAGCACACACACACGTAAAATAATAAACACTCATCATGCTTTCAAACAATCCATTTATTATCTTCATTTAAGTCATTCACTCTAATGATACTTATTTTGTGACACGAGGGATTCTCAAACCTCGCCTCCGCCCCCGTGTACCCATCAGGAGTGGATCCGATGCATCTCACCGTGTACCTGTATGGTCTGGGTATAGAGAACCTCCCAGTCTCCTGGCAGAGCTGGGCAGTGATGTCACGGCCCGTTATACATACACTTGGGCCTTAAAACATAATAACCACGGTCGTCCTAACAAGTTGTTATTTATTATAACACACATTATACACACACAACCATTATCATCCAACTAACATCCAGAAACCGGCTAAGTAAGTCGCAAGGACTTACCTGAGCAAAATCACACTCTAACAAGTCTCAAAACGATCCGTACTCGTGATAACTCAAACGCCTGTCAAATAAGGCATGTGGATCAATATCTCATCCAGATGTCCAACCTCGTGCGAAGGAATTACGGAAAAACTCTCTTACGGTAAAAGACCCTTTTACCTTTAATGTCTAACATTCTCAAAGTTTATTCTTAAACCTACTAATTCCTTGTAGCTTGTTTTCTGTAACTAGTGTCTCTCGGGTAGTTTCTAGAGGTTATAAGATTAATTTCAAACACTCGTCACCTAGACAACATTACTTCCTTTCCGGTTATTACTCCACCATTACGCATATATGTATCCGCGTATAAAAACGTTACCCCTCTATTTAAATACTTATGTATATACCGTTTTCTTATTCCCATATTTATATACATTTAATTATCTTCCCAAATATATACATATATATATATATATATATATATATATATATATATATATATATATATATATATATATATATATATATATATATATAGATAAAGATGTGTTATAATTACACGTATTTATATACATTTATTAACCATGCCAAATTTTCTACTGCTCAACTGTATAAGCATATACTGTCACTACTCTCTTACGCGTATACTTATATATGTACATATATACTCGGTACACTGTGATATTGCAAAGACCCAATTCTACCCTCCCTCACCCTAATTCCCGTGCCCTACTACTTAACACAACTGAGGTTCTACATCAATCTTCACGATAACGAAAGCAGGCTGATGGGTTACCTGTCTGCAGCGAGGAGGGAAGCGGTTGTCACTAGGACCCTCGCGATGACGGTAGCGGCGGCGTAGACCGAGACACGGTGTCGTCGGCAAACGCGAGGTCCTTCCTTTCCGTAAGGGAGAGCGATTAACCAAGGACGGTATGGTGTGTACGTGTCTGCAGCCCCGTGGACGACTCGCCCTTCTGCAGCCCCGTGGACGACTCGCCATTCTGCAGCCTGGTTCGATGTGGGTTCCAAGGTTAAGCGGTAAGGGTGGTGCAGAAGGTGACTCGAGGAGTAAGAAGGAAACTTTACCTTCACTACTGTCCGGGGAGGCCCGACATGGTGATAGTTCCGCCTGGCTCGAGGCGGCAGCAATCCGGCTGGAGGGCAAGACAGAGTCACAGCGTCGGCTGCCGGAGGTTGTAGTCGAATGCGAAGTCTCCTTCTGCGGCTGGCGGCACCTTGGTGGTTGACGTGCTGCTGTGTGAAGATAAGCTAGGGTTGCTGCGGTTCGAGAAATAGACCGGGAGGGGGAGAGATAGACGGAGGGAACCGACTCACCTCGTGGTTGCTGTCGCCGGCGAACGAGGAGGCGGTGGTGGCGTCGTCTGCAGGTGAAGGCGGAAGAGTTGCTGGCTGTGTTCTTCAGAAGAAGGCGGAAGACGGATAGCGGCAGCAGCAGCAGGTGGTTAGGATTAGGGTTAGATTAGGTTTAGCACATAATTAGGTTAGAGTTGGATTAGTTTAAGGAGATGGGCTGGTGGGCTGTAAATGGGCCTAGTAGTGGGCCACCTCCGGCCTGCTCTCTCATTAAAATAAGGATACGAAAACTCGTTACTCGTCCCGGATTTCCGGTTATGTGCGGGAATTTATATAATACGGAATTATATTCTGTATTATATAAATTATTATTTTATTTTAAAGGTGCGTAAATTATTTCCGGTTACATAGTTTCATCATTTTATGTGAATTAAGGTCACATAAAATGATAGAACTTAAACTCGTTTTATTTTATTTATTTATTTATTTAAGATTGACGTATCGGAATTCGGTTAAATTCAGGTTTAACGGAGTTTAAAATTTCCGGTTATTACAATATATATAAGATATAATAATATATAGTTTGATAAAGCATTGATGGATGATCAATTAACATGTTAAAAATCACAAGGAATTCATTCATAATTATAATATATTGTATATCCCATTCTATAATTGAAGTAGCTAAATAGCATATTAAAACTCATAATAACGAATTGGTAATTATATTCCTATGGCAATAAAAAATAATAATTATGAGATAATTATATATCGTAAATTTTTATGTAAAGAGTAGTTGTGTTTCTTGTGCAAGGTATGCAAAATTAATAAATTTATAGAATTATGGAGTTTTAAACTTTAGTCATTTATTATCTCTCATCCTATTTTCAATTGGATAAGTTGAATTTTTATAGTTTTTTTTCTTCAAAAATTATAAATATATGTTAATTGTAATACACAAGACTAAAATTATCTTTGTACATGATTATTGTATCGAGTACAATAAATAGTGTTTATGTACACGATCTTATATCGTATACAAGTAACTAGAAAATAATATTTCTTCTAATAAATATTGTAGCACGAAATATTCATATTTAGTGTATAAATAGTTTAAATTTTCTTGTACACGATTCTTGTATTTTAATATGTGCATGAATGATTTAAACTATTTTTTTACCTGAAACTCATGTACAAGAATAAAAAGACAATTTAGTGAATCTGAACAATTTTTGTACTTAAAACATTTCATAGAATTAATATTGTGAAAAAATCTTTTTAAATTTTTTTAAAAAACTTTTTACGTGTTATTTCTACTATATTAATTTAGTAATTCCATATAATCAAAAGGATGAATTGACATTTAGGGTTTTTTACATTATAGAGCTGAAATTTAGGCCCTACCAATTACAAATTGAGAAATAGAGCTCCTACTTTACTAGACTAATTCATAAATAGGACAAAAAGTTGACAAAAGTGATGATGACTGATGTGAGTGCTGACTGTGACACTTTTGATTGACATTTGGAGGGAATTTAGGGGAAAAAAAACACAGCCCTCCGCTTACCCAAAAAATCCGCTTACCAAAAAATTCGCTTACCCAAATAATGTCACAATCATACCAAAAATAAATTTGTCAAAGTACATAAACATACTCGAAAACAACATACCCAATAAATCAAATATCAAAATAAAAAATATCCATAAATTGGATAATATTTTATATTTATACCCAATTTAAACATCACTTAATACAAAATCCATACCCAATTTAAATTTGTCATACCCAAAATTTTCAAAACTCGATATTGTACACAAACACAATATCAAATGACATTTGGTCATTACCCAAAAATTCGCTTGACATTTGATCATTATACACATTTTGGGTAACCATAAAACATACCCACGATATCACTTTAAATATACTTAATAATAAGAAATATACTACAAAGCCAATACACGTATAAAAACATACCCAATTTGAATTTGTCATAACCAAAATTTACACAAATCGATATTGTACACAAACATCAATACCAAATGACATTTGGTTCTTGTAACACGGTTTGGATAACCATAAAACATACCCAAAAATATCACTTTAAGCATATTCAACAATAAGAAACATCCCACAAAAACAATAAACATATACTCAATAATGAGAAAAATACTACAATTCATATTTGGGTAACGAAAACAATGTCACCCAAAAAAATTAAACATTCATGGATTTGAAAATTTCTTCAAACTAGCTACATTAACCAAAAATAAAAGGTAAAAGGTAAACATGTAAAAAATATACTTAAACTAAAAATAAACATCTAATCACCATCATTCAATTAAATCAATTATTACCCCTATTTTCTAGTTTTTATACTTACTTTTTCATTCTTTTATGTAGAAGCCTACTTTACAAAAGATAATTTTAAGAGGTCCTATTTTCCTAATTAATTCTATATTTTTTTATGGAAGAGAGCGCACACATTTATTATATCACAAAAATAAACTACTACAAATGAATTATCTCAAGGTTTGCCGCGTCTTGGAGGTCGTTGTTCAATGTTTCAAATAAATTATTTGATGGTTCATGCAAACCATGGTAACCGATAGAAAAATCAAATGCAACAGAAGTGAGTACATTAGTTGCTCTATGCGCCTCCCTAGAGATATGACGGAACCGGACTTGTCAATCCCTACGTGAAAAAGTTTTGACATTATGATACAAAACTAAAAAGAGGAAGAGACGTATCAAGAAACTTGCTACATAGATTAATTACCAATTCGCAACCCGACTCAACTTCAATCTGGCAAAAACCTGTTGTCCAAACCAAGTAAAGACCCATACAAATGCCTCATAGTTCTCAATTGGAACCATGCACATATCTATATTAAAAGACAAAACCTTTAATTCATCTACCATCATCGTCTCTAAGAAGTCCTCCAGCGATTGCAACAATCGTATGATGTTTGACAGCCTAGTCAACCGGGTTGTCAAACATCATACGAACACTTACTAATGACGTTAAAATTTAGCTTTCATAAAATTGTCCAGCCGAAATACTAAACTAGTTATTCAGTTTGAGTTATGCCGAAAGCTCCTCACTGAGGGGCGGATTCGAGTTTTATGACAGGTTGTTACCTTAGAAGAGACTTGTTAATAGATAACCAAAGTAAGTCGGATCGTAGAAGTGTCCCAGAGCCAACTTATACCTCGAAGATATATAGAACTTTTAATTAACTAAGAAATACCTTCTCAATATATACACAATTAAAATCTTATTTTGTAGTATTAATACAAGGCTTATAAAAGAAAGATGGGGATGGGTGAATAAAAACCATTCCATTCCACTTCTCTTTAGTGAATATTATGTTTTTCAATTGGTTTGAATCAAAGTGGGCGGTAGAAAAGAAGATGGTGATGGGCGAAGGGGTCCAAAGAAGAAGATAGCTGACTTGCTGAAGCACAGGGCTGTGTTGGATGTAATGATTACGGACATATAAAATACTAATCCTAGATTAAACATCATAAACACAAATATAATCATACTTTATCTTAATAATGGTGATGGCCAACGAGCAAGTAAAGAGCATAGTAACGAGGGAGGCAAACAGCATTTCTTGAAGCGAGGGATTTCCAATCCAATAATACAAACATAAAATACAGTCAACTCATACAGTCACACTATAAATATTATAATTTATATTAATCTAATGGAACGTGAATTGCACCGTATAACTTATCGTGTACTTCAAGTCTTCAATTGCACGAGAATATATATATATATATATATATATATATATATATATATATATATATATATATATATATATATATATATTGTACGCTTCAAACGCATCTGTGATGGTATATCATTATAAACTAATAATTGGGGTTTAAAAGAAACAGGTTGATAAGTTTCAAAAAATTATATTTGGTTGTAAAAGTACTTAAAAATTGGTTTAAATGTTCATATAATAATTTATATTGTGTTTGTTTGTTTTAAATGTCTCTGAGTGGTTTGTTATTAATAACAAAAATGTTTATATAATAATTTATATTGACTCATCTAGAAATATCGAACCCCAAAACCTGTTTTTCTAACGATCTTGAACATCGTATTCTCGTATGCATGATGTTTTATGATGGACTACCTCAAGGAGATAGTGCAACCTATCTGCTTTGTTTTTCAAATTATATATATACGTGTGTATTTTATTGGCCCTCGTTTAAACACTAAATTAGTTCATTTTATTATAACGAAAATGTTTATAATAATTTAAGCATACATTTATGCACAAACAAACACAACATACAATTATCTAAAATATATTCGGTTTCCATTAACATAATTACAGAGTTTTAAATTGTCATGTTTACAATTTACAAGAACTTTATTCTTTAATATACCTATTTTACATGTGTCAATTAAAACATTATAAACACATACAACTAATAATATAACAATTTATTTTCTTACAAGTATTTGCATTGATATCTACATATTGTAAGTAATTACATAAAATTTTAAAAAAATTACATGTACCAATCACTATCATTTCAGTTGTATCAAACCTTTTGTTCAAATCACTTTATAGATTTTGATTTTCGAGACCAAATTTCGTAACTATTTCTATTCAATCATGGCTCATGAATGAAAGTTGAAATTATAAGGGGAGGTAATTATTATAAACTTTGGAACAGTTTTCTGGGCTATTTTCATCAACAATGGGCCGCACATTGGGTAGTTTTGGGCCTGGGCCTACATTTAATATGATATCAATACAATAGGACTGGACTGTGGACAGTTGGACCGGAAAATCGAACCAGATCGTATTTAGTGGCCCGGTCCGGTCATGGACCGTAATATTTCTGTATAGACATTTTTATCCTTTTTTATATTTCCCTTTACAGTCCTGTTCGGATTTGGACCAGGCTGTATTAAACCGTTTCATATTTTTTGAACAATACGGTCCAGACCAGACCGAGACCGTTGTGGACCATTAAGGGCCGGTACGGTCTATGAACTGCTAGCATAGGAATGCCAAGTTGCCAACAGTCCGGTCCGGACCGTTTGCACAGCCTTAAATGCAAAAACTGTACCAAGATGAAATCCGAGTCACCTAAACCAGGTCCTGGCCGAATCAACGAGGCCTAAAATGGGCCGCAATTTAACTGTACACATTAAGAACTAGTCTAATTTTCCGGTTAGATCAGTTGATATCTGATCAGATACATTCTAATACCCGGATTGTATTCAAAGAATGTTTAGTGAATTTTTCGAGTTCATGGGATTACCGATTCGGGTCAGCCCGATGACATACTTGACCACTTCTATAAAGGGGTGGGGAGAAACCATGTGCTCTCATTTAAAGCTTTCCCTAATCAATGAATGCATTACATGATATTAAAGATGCAGTACATCAGTAGAGGCAGCCAAGAGAGGTCCCCTATACAAATTACAACAATCAATTCATCCAAAACCTAACAATGAATCTCACAGCTTTACAAAGGTCTTCACAGAATGTAATGAAAATGACCCTACACTCTCTGCATTTTTTCCACATTCAAATTGTGTATCTTTCAACCCAACTCTAAAGAGTGAAAATGAGAGGTTGGAAGCTTATTCAAACTCGACGGTCATAGCCGATGAATGCAAATGCAAACTGAAGGAATAGCTATATCAAGGAAAAGTTAAATTGAATGTTTTGATGAACTCTTTGTTTCATTTGATAGCTACACCATGATCTTTCAATGATTTGGACCCTTCAAAGCACAAAAGTGTTATATTGTACATGAAAACACTAATTTCAGGCCAACCCAGAAAACCCTACTGTATAACATCAGATACACCACATCTATATTAGTAACCGGCAGAAGATGCTAACCGGATACACTGATGAGCTCTGTCACCCTTAAACCCAGAAAGTGAAAAGACAATAGGGATACAACACACGACAAATCAGAAACTAGGTTGAAAATGAACAAGGGTGTGGTGCAAAAGATCACATACACTAGATGATTCCTGAGGCCAGTGTCAAAGTACCTTGTAATGCTGCCTAAGATGCTTCAACGAGGTTTTGGAATTAGTCGGCTTGATGGCCCATGCAACAGCTTCACAAAGCCAAGAAAACTAAGCTTCCCGTCTGTGTGTCTGATCCAGTCATGAAGAACAGCATGAACTGGCACATTAGGGCCAAGACCTAGTTCCTGAAATAACATTGTTAATGTAAAACATATGCATGATAGATATTAAGTAATATTTTCTACAGCTTTGTCACATTGAAAGGATTGAAAAAACATACTGAAGCCAGTTCCTCAATCATTATTGCTCTGTTACCATCCTTCTCAAAAAGCTCATAGGCACAGCGAGCATGTTGCTCCCATCTTTCAAGTGCCTCAAGTTGATGAACACTTAAAGCAGCTGCAGAAAATTCGTCAAAATCCATTCGTCTATATTGAAGCATGCTCAACTGCAAATTGTAGAGCCAAATTGCACATTGGTAAGATGAAAAAAGTTTGCATTTTATCACAAATAACCATCAATCAGGTATGCGAAAAAGTATCTACCGAAGTTAAAATTTCATGTGCACGAGATTCTTTCATAGCATCCGTTGCATTTTTCATCAAGGCCTGTCAATAAAGTCTTTGAGCAATGCATATAAAATAGAGCACATAATCAGTTGTCAAAAATATATTTGAAAGGGTTACCTCTTTAATATTTTCCAAGCTTATGGTTCCATTCTTGCTTGGATGCAAGAGAGCAAACTGTTCTTTTATATAGAACAGCTCATCGACCGTCAGTGTTTTTGATAGAGCCTGCAAACAATGTTGATTTTCATGTTACACCCCACTATTTTCAACTACTGGAAACCAAACATACAAGGCATTCCAATATTTTATCCATCTTTTCCTGTATCTTTTTCACAACTATTATCTAGTAATTGATGTTATCCATCTTTTCCTTTTTGACAACTACTAACTTGCCATCTTACTCGCTTTTGGACATCTACTCCTACCAGATAATTTAGCACGATCACCAGAACGAGGAGAGGATCTAAATTAGGTCACATGTTGCAGTTCCAAAAAATAGACGAGATCTTAGTACAACCTTCTAACACTCTTGAAGTATTTAATATTAATAACTGCACAAAATGTGTAGCTCTATGGGACTTTAATCAGTCCAAAGAACAGGAAAGAACTATACAACTAAATGCACAACTTCAAATAAAACACAAAATCCAGTTAAAGATTTAGCTGGGGCCTGTAGACCAAGGCAATAAATGGCAGAAACAAAAGATAAAGGCCAAAAGCTTTAATCCTGGCAACATATGCATGCATACCCTTAGAGCAGCTTTTCGGAGAGAAGATGACCGCATATAAACCTTCATAAGTTTGAATATCAATACATCTAGGGGCACTACCACGCCACCTTGGTTTCTTAGCCAGGGATGACCTGTGTCGGAAGATTATATATAAGCAACTACCAAATTAAGCTCAACCTCTATGTAAAGTGGACCAAAGCTAGACTCACAAAGAGCTTGAGCAGCCGTCATTCTTTTTCTTGGGTCTTTATTCAACATGCGCTTGACAAAGTCTCTCGCATCAGATGTTAAGGAAGGCCAAGGAGGTTCATCAAAACTCGGGTCAGCTTTGAGAACTGCTCGAAAAATCCCAGATTCAGTCCGTGCCCAGAATGGTCTGCTTCCACACAGCAATATGTATGCTATTACACCTACACTCCACACATCAGCCTCTGAACTATACGATCGATGGAGAACTTCAGGTGCTACATAGTATGCACTTCCTACAATGTCATTTAATTTTTCATCTGCAGAGCATTTGACAATTAGTACAATTTCTAAATCTGAGAACATTCATATTTATACGTAGAGTCAGGATAAAGATCACAAACCAGGTTTCGCAAAATCTGACAAGCCAAAGTCAATAGCTTTCAATTGCGCATCTTCATCCTTCGAAGTAAATAGAAAATTCTGAACAAGAAATAAAAACAATGATAAGATATAGGATTGGGATAGCAGAATTCATCAATTATGAACATGAAAAACTATATGATAGGTAGAAGCCATCGATTAAAAGAGAACGATATGACAGGCCTACAGTAGAAAGTGTGAATCCTATAAATTACAATTTTCTGGCTGCTGCCAAAAGATGTTTGTTTTTGTACATGAGAGATCACAGAGATGCTTTCTAATCCAGATTTCTGCCTGAACATGAAATGCAAGTTATATATTCTACCTCTGGCTTTAGATCACGGTGAACCACACCCTGCAAGTGGCAGAATGAAACAACATTTAAAACTTGCATCATGACAATCTTTGCATCCTCTTCTGTATATTTCCCACCCCTACAAGACCAGGAGGAAAGTGATTAATCACAGTGAGCAATGAAGTTTTTGTTCTCCCACTTATCTAATAGACATCAAAATGAAAATTAATATTAGACAAATGCACTTGACTAAAGCTATGATAAATTGATAATTGCACTAAATTACCTTGACAATATTCTATCTAACAACTCTCCTCCTTGGCACAGCCTGACAGGAAAAGATATGCAAATCCAATGAGAACAAAACAACAATACTTGCAGTCACAAATACAAATAAAGCGATGTCAAACAAGGCCTAATGTAAGGTTTACTACACAAACCCATCAAAATTTCTCAGCATATGCTCCAATAAACAAATGATCATATACATATAATGAACATTCATTTTGTCACAAAATGAGCAGAAAGCTTACTGTAAAATAAAAGAAAATACAACTTACTCCATCACAATGTAGACATTCTCATTGTCTTCAAATGCCTCGTAGAATTTTATGAGATTGTTATGCCCAGTCAAACCCTTCAAGATTTTCACTTCACGTCTAACATCCTCAATGGCAATGGCTGTCGTCATCTAGTGGCAAAAGCAGTAAACAGGAATGCACAGAACAACGGTTTAGATTGAAATACACCATCATGCATATAGGAAAGGCACGAAGATGCAATTATCATTTATCGTCTTGGCAAGTGGGTGTTGCTGACAAGAACAGTTGTTCATGCTCCTCCAGTAACAGAAATACAATGAAAACGAAACTAAGTTTTTACACAGAACAGACCATGTTGCTTAGTTAATGTTTGTAAACAACTAGGACCACCCAATTAATCAAATTGGGGCATATCCTAGTGACAGCCTGCAATGTAACTGTTTTCAGTATCTTAACTTATAGCATCCTCATGGTAACCTGACAGATATACAAGAGTAAGAGAAACAGCAACCCCATTTTAAATTTCACTAGGTGAGTCCCTTCTGCAAACTGTACTAGTCAGCAACTAGTTACATAGAAAAGGTCTATTTGTGGCTGGATCACTCGGGTTTTTTTAAGAGTAAAGTGAATCGATGCATGAGATGTAAGTGGTGTATCAGCACTATTTAGCAGTTTAACATTATAACCCGAGAGAAAATAACTCGATCCTTGCAAAGCCACATCAATATTAAAAAATTTATAACATCCACGATGCACAGAAACAGTGTACAATCACATGACTGCCACATGAAACAAATTATTTTATACTTCCTATTTTACATAATCAAGACGACGGAGGACCTATGGTGATTCAACAGATCTGGTAAACCGCAATCCCAACAAATTCAAAGTAACAACTCCAAAGTAAAAGCACATAAGCATTCATCCAAAAAAATTATAATGAAATTTAACTTTTTATGCTTACAAAGCCATGGAAAATCACATTTTGCCCTTGAAACACATTACTAATTCAATAGAGGATTCAAATTCAAAATATTAGCATGAATTTGTAAAGAAAAGGTTAGAATCATGAACCTTGGTCTTGGGGATGATCTTAACAGCAACTTTCTGTCCCTTCATCTCACCCTTCTTCGCCGTCGCCACGCGCGTGTATCCAAAATGCCCTCTCCCAACCTCTTCTCCAACCTCATACTTGCTCAAAAAACTCTTGGAGAAGCCAAAACTCTTGTCAAGCGTAGCGCCAACGCTATCCGTCTCGCTCCCTTCCTGATTTGACGCCTCGTTCGGCTTCACTGTCCCCTGCCGCCTCGCAAGTAACGCCTTTATGTGCCTCGCCGGCGATGGAGGAGGAAATGGCCGTTTGAAGAACCGTTTTGGAGTCGAATTGGAGCTCGGATTTGCTGGAGACCTCGCTGGAGATTTCTTAGAGAAGAGATAATGCGCAGGACTAGGGCTGTAGAACGGAAAAAACGGAGACTTCTTCCCGGCTGCCGCAGCTGCTACATTGTCCTCCCTGCTCTCTCGCTGATCCCTAGGATTTCCTCCTCCATCCTCAGGTGGCGGGAAAAGATCATTTTCAGCTCGGCTTTGGTCAGAATGATTAGGTCTTTGCGAGGGTTTGGAAGTACAAACTCCCATCCTCCTTGCTCAAATCAAAGCTGCCTCCTCCTTAACCTTACAGATAGAACCTTACTAGAAGCACCGGAGCATCGCCGGAAACTCGCCGCCGGTGGAAATCGGGATCTGTCTTTGAAATTTGAGCGAATAGGCTTTGATCCCTCTCTCTTTTCAAGTGGAGAAGTTTGTGAGAAGAAAAAAACGAAAGTGGTGGATTGAAACCCCAAAAGAAATAAATATGAAAATATTATGATTTTGAAAACGGAAAAGAAAAGAGTAAATTGCACAAAACCACCCGTTAGAAAAGCCATTTTGCAGAAAACATCCGTGAAAATGAAAAATAAACAAACCATCCACTATATATCTTTATGGTGACAAAAATACCATCTATTCCTGTATTTCGTTAGTTTATTTTAAAATAATAAAAAATGACCGGTTATTATTTTCATTGGATAAACTTTGCCTAATTCAATGATGAGTTAGTTTAAATTAATCTTGAAAATATGCAAAAGTAAACTAGCTAATGATACTAAGGGCCCGTTTGGTTTTAACTCCGGAATCGGAAACAAAATGGAAACAAACCTAGTTCATACGTATACCCTTATTCATGAAAGTTTTTGGAATCATTCCTTGTGGTTTGAAGTAATTGGAGTAGAGTTTAATTACTTTTGATACCCTATAGGGTAACAAAATGTGGGGAATCAAGTGCATTTTGCCTTAAACAACAAGGAATGATTCCATACAATTTCATGGATAAGGATATAGATATGAACTAAGGGCCCGTTTGGTTTGAACTCCGGAATCGGAAACGGAATGGAAACGAACCTAGTCCATATATACACCCTTGTTCATGAAAGTTGTTGGATCATTCCTTGTGAATTGAAGTAATTGAAGTTGAATTTGATTACTTTTGATACCCTATAGGGTAACAAAATATGGGGAGACAAGTGCAATTTGCATGTAAACACAAGGAATGATTCCATAGAATTTCATGAATATGGATATACATATGGACTAAATTCGTTTCCATTCCGTTTCCGTTTCCGGAGTTGGAACCAAACGGGCCCTAAATTCGTTTCCATTCCGTTTCCGTTTCCAGAGTTGCAAACAAACGGGGCCTAAATTGACTCTGACGATATCTATAATTTATAATAACATGTGGTTTTCTACACATTTCTATATTTAATAGGTTGATCTTACAAATTCTATTTTACGTATGATTTTCTGCAAAATGAGATAATTGACGGGTAGTGTTGTGCTATTAATCCAAAAGAAAAAGAGTTTTTTAAAATTTTGAGAAAGTAGAAAAAGGGAAAAGAAAAGGAAAAGAAGAGGACATAGACAGAGACTAGTGAGAGAGATGGATGAGAATAAGATGGAGCAAGTGGTTCAGTGAGATATAGACCGTTGGATGGTCCAGTCTGTACAAAGAGGGCCCACGTGGCGTACATCAAAGCCGTTGGGTTTCCATTTCTTCGTTTCTTTTTACTCCATTGCTTTTGTTGGGTTAAGCGAGTGTGGAGCCCAGAAAATTAATTAAAAGCCGGTGGATGGTAAAGACGAAACTACCCCTGTGAATAGTACTACCGAGTAGTAATCAGTAGGAGTAGTTTCATTGTGGGCCCCGATTTGTATACAGTGACATGGACAATTTGCCCGCGGATTTTGTCTTTTAGAGATTGTTGGTTGAATTCTAGAAAAAATATATATAAAAAAATTGGCGTAATATTTGAAATTTAGTTTAGGTAATAAAAAGTGTACACTAAAAAAAATTCACGAGACGTTATCTATTTTTAGAAATACGCTACGACGTTATCTATTTTCTATTTGATTCTTGAATTTACGAGTGATTTTACTAAGGGCACGTTTGGTAGGGGTAGGAATCATTCCCGGTAACGGAATGATTACGAATGACTCAAAAATTTCGTTTGGTTAGAGGTTTATTAACACATGAAAGTAATCTTATCATTTCCATTTCCTTTCCTTACCCTTATCCGATTTCATTCCGTTTCCATTCCACTGCTCCAACTAAACGGGCACTAAATGTTTTGAAATACTAATAAGATTTTAATGTTTATCTAAATATAATATTATGTATATAATTGTTTAGACCAATTTATCCATAAATTAAACTATTTTTCATATAATCACAATATTTTATTCTTTGTCATGTAATAATTTTAGTTATTTTGAATCGTTCAATAAAAAATTACTTAAAGGAAACACAATATAATCATTACAAATACAAAAGAATTATTGTAATCCATATTAATACAAGAATTCACACAAACATATTTTTCAAATTTAACAAATTCTCATAAAAATTAAGTTGATAAAAAAAATTGTATACGAGTTTTAGACAAAAAGTTTGGGTACATTAAATATTAATGTACCCATTGTGATACTAAAATTGTGCACAAAAAAATAAAATTATTTATGCAATAAAATGTGAAATTACTTGTATACATTTAAGTGTGTTAAAATACTTACTAGAAGAATAATATTTAATATTTACTTCTACACAATACAAAAATATTATGCTAGAGAATTATTTTCAAATTACACGGCTACAATACAAGAATCATGCATAAAAAAATGTAAATATCATAATTAAGATATATTTATAACTTAATAAAAAAATTCAGGAGACCTAGCTCGGCGATTCTGTAGTCGGCTAGAATGAAAGAAACAAGTGTTTTAAGGTGAATTTTAATAATTAATGACGTATTTTGTATATTTTAGAAATTTATTTTCATCAATGTAGAATTTCGGTAGTATTACTATTGAACTTTATTTTCGCATATTATCAGGAATAATTTGGATAAATAGTAGAGATTTTTTTGGTTTTTTACACCTTTAATAAATTTATAGCAAAATGTAATCTTCTCATAACTGTTAGTAAAAAAATTAATTTATAAAAATATAAAATTTAAAGAAATAAATTAGAGGAACACAAAATTATATTTTACGATAAACAAATTTGTTATTTCATGTTATTTTATTCTGTTATTAGATAGAAAGAAAAGTCAGCTAAAGGATGTGACTTTAAAAGGCTTGTTTAATACTTACGTTTTTCAATGTATGATACCAAGTTACCAACTTCTTGCATACTAACGTAAAAGTAGTAGAAGAATGGTAAATGGTTGTCAATTCTTTTTCATTACCAACAATTACTTGTAACTACCACAATAATTTAATATATTGTGTTTGACTAGGGATGTTCAAATTATTTGGACCTATCCGAATCTATATATATTACTAAAGCAGCACATGTCAACTTCTAAGCCGTCTACGTCAGCTTTTTTTTCAAATTATTTACAGATTTGCCACAACGTACTTACAGATTTGCCATTAATTATTTTATAAGAAAATTTTTTATCAGAATTTGTAAACAGTCATCATGCCACGTCAATTTTATTAAAGTAAATAATTAAAAAAAAAATCTATCTATCTACTAATCAAAATTAACAAACTGATCTATTGTAACTCGATTTGTTGGAAAAATCTAACGCAAATCTTCTAACAAGATTTGACACATTTGTTTAATTTAAAACTAAATCAAATTTTGCTCCTCTATCTAAATCTAAGTAAAAGTGATAATATATTAAGGTATAAATATAATACTCGAATAATAATCTTTGTAATAGAATTTTAACTATGTTCTTTTATTTATTTTTAAAAAATTAATCCTCATATGTTAGTCATATTAATTAATAAAAATAATTTTTTATATAAATTGATATCAAATATATGATGCATGAAAATGAAAATATAATATTTATTTAGACAATCCCGCACAAGGTGCGGGCACTAAACTAGTTCGGACTAAAAACCTGTTGTTGGATCAGATCTGGTCTGACCGAAAAACTATTGTTAGATCGAACCGAAACTGAATATTCATGTACGGCCCGCCAAAATTTGAAGTTTAATTTTGGCCTAAAAAGCCCACAAACAATCCTATATAAAACTTATACCCACAACTCGTGTTAAAGTTCGATACGAATTAAGCGGGATCCGTGTATATATGAGCGCACGTGCGTATTAGCTCAAGCCCAACAAATAGGTCTGATGATATTTTATACTAAAACCAAATGATAATAGAAGAAGTACCGATTGTACCCTAGTTGACACTCGGGCAAGTTAGGATCGACAAGCCGATTAATGATTAACTGTTTTGATACCACGTTAAAGTACGATACAAACGGATAATACAATAGGGTAATGTGTATACAAACATGCATATGCGTTAGGTTCAAACCCAACACATAAGTCTAATGAGTTTTATTCTAAAGTAATTGACAATACGAAGAGTAGCACACCGATCTCATACACTAGGCTCAAAATTTCTCAACTTTATACGTGAGAACTTACTGTTTTAAAGTTAGTCCTAATAGTTCAAGACTTGTATTAAAACCAAATATCTAGTCTAAGAGTATCTTCATCCCAGAAATTGGGAGTTTCTTTAACTACTTCTTATCTTGAAAATAAAAATAAATGTCAGATTTTATTATGAAACCAAGGTGATGAGGGGAGAGAAGTATCTCAAATAAGAAATTCAATCTCACAAGTTTCCAAACCAAATCCACAAATCAAAATCATTTTAGATTTTATTTTTACTTTTTTGCATAAATGTAGGGAGGTAAGTGTTTCTTTCATAATTTATATATAACAAAAATAACTGAAGAAACTTTGGTGAATTTTGAGATGGAGGAAAGAGGTTCTTACAATATTTTTGTAAATAAAAAATAAATAAAAATATCATATAAGAAACAATCTTAAGTATGTGGGATAAAGACGCTCTAAGGGCATCTTCATCCCAGATACTTTGGGTTTCTTCACTTATATAAGAAACAATTTTATTATTAAGATATCAGATTTGGGGAGAAAATCAAGGTGATGAATAGAGAGAAGTTTCTCTGCAGAGAAACTAAATCTGACATATATTTTAGGTTCTAACAATAAAGCAAAAAAAATCAGTAAAGAACCAAAATTGAATTTGTGGGATGAAGATGGCCTAAGTATGATACATAAGGAACTTTTTGGTCCGATTTCCGGACCAATGAACATCCCTAGTTTTACACACTAATATTGCATGCACGATTCACAACAATTTGCAAACAAATATTATTACTTTTGATGTCTAAAATGTGAAGGTAAGCATTCGTTTGGTGTGTGTTTATCAATTATTCCATTACCCTTTCTTGCGTTAATCATGGATAAGATGAGTGGAAAGGAGACATCATATGATGAAGGGGCGAAGGAGAAGACGAAGAAAACACGGTCAATGATTACAAATATATTCTTTACTTAAACCGACTAATAATCTTATCCCCCTCGAACACGTATCCTACATACATTTAAATATAAGTATTTTATAACTTAATTTATTGATTAGATACTATATAATACTTAACTCATAAAAAACACATCCCTATAGTTATTAACTCCATAAGTGGATCGTCGTAGATTACAGACATTATAATTATAAATTGCTAACATAATAATATGAAGAAAAAACATGGACAATTTTGATAACTAGACCTTTTTAAAAAACTAAAGTACTAACTAGGCTTTTTAATGTTTCAATTAAGTAAATGTACCCCAACCTTTTGTATTTATTTTCAAACTCTACATACTATTCTCTCAAGGGGTATATTTACTAAACACAAAATTAGAAAAAGTCTAATAAACCAAATTGTTTCAAAAAACATTCAATTAAAAAGTTTAAAATAGAAGATGAAATTTATAAGTTAGGTTCTCAATTTTAAAACTGTCAATTCAGTTTTTTGGATTGTCAACTTGTTTGACGGTATAAATGTTAAATTAATTGCTAAAAAAGGTTAAAAAAAATGTATTATCAAGAAGGTAAAAATGTTTTGTAAATGAGTCCATATATTTTAAGTTCGATGATAATACATTTTATTTTTTGTTGACGGTCAATTTTACATTTATACTACTAACATGTTGACGTTTAAAAAATTTTCTATTTTTTTTAAAAAAATTAGAAACCAAAACATTACAAAATAGACTTAGTTTTTCAATTAGCTAATTTACGTTAATTATTCTATCAAATTGTTCGCCTTTTAAATAGGTATTATGTTCTAACTATATTTTATGAATTTTAGAAAGAAAGAAAAAAATTATCTATGATTTATAAATAATTAATAATATCATTATATGGTTATTCCAACTTATGTTATACATATATAAATTAAAACAAATAAAAAACACTTATCCATTTTGTCGTTCCTTTATTTATTTATTTTAAAATTTTACCATTTTGATTGCTACTCCATATGATTTTTCACTTCTTGACATATTCAAAATATAAAAAAAATAAAAAATAAAAGTATAATTAATGCTGTTAATGGAGACCTCTTAATATCATTCGAAAGTTAAACCCGAATTTTGGCCTCGAGTTGAATGTTTGTAAGACTGAGCTCTTTTAGGCTTCGTGTGATGGATCGAAACTTAAAGATGGACTATTTTCTCATGGCATCGCGAGACCGGCGTTGGGCGTTAAGTTGTTTGGTGGGGTAGTGAGTAAAGACGACGGGTTTGCTAGAGAGTTAGTCATGAAGAGAGTTGTTAAGACGGTTGGGTTGATACACCTTCTTACACAGTTGAGGGACCCGCAAGTGAGCTTATTTTGCTTCGTTTTTGTATGGGTGTTGCTAAAATGTTGAGGATTTGCCTACCGGAGCATAAAGAGTGTGCTACAACTTATTTTGATTTTGGACTTCGTAGATCGGTCGATGGTATTGTGGTTTGCGGGGTCCTTTTTTGGGATCTTCAATGACAACTTGCTTCTCTACCTATTCGGTTTGGGGGTCTTGGCTTATACTCATCTATAAAGACCTCTTTTTATTGCTTTTGTGGTCTTCAGAGCCCAATCTTGGGCCCTTCAAGACCACATGATGCGGGACAATGAAGTAGTTGATACGGGCTTCGAGTTTTTTGGAGCGTTGAGCAAACTTCGAGTTTTCATTACTAGTTTCGATATTTTCGGTTTTACCGTCAACAACGTCATCCCCCTAAAGCTCAACATGCTTTGACGAATGTTTTTTTTCGGTAAGACAGTGCAAACAATGGAAATGACTTTTGATTTGACCCTTAGGCAGAAAGTGATTTTTAAGTGTATCTCATCAACGCATAACCAAAACTTCCTTCTTGTCATACCCATTGATGGGCTTGAACAATGTATGTCTCTTGTTGAGTATCGCACGATTCTTAAGTATCGCCTTATGATTTTTTTTGTTCTCGGTTGATGCAATTTGTCCTATGCCATGCTCTAGTTCCTGATGTTTTATGTTACGTGTTTAGAAGAGCAGAGGGGTTTCAGCTAAGGAAACGTCTATGACTTTCTTGAACGATCCGCGTGAGCGAAGGTCTACGTTGAGGCGGGCGAATGTGTTAATGTTTGGATGGGTGGATGGAAAACATGTTTGTATGATTTGACAGGGTATCTTCTCTAGTTTGTTTGGGTAAAGGGTCTTTTGTGGCGGGTATCGCGGCCCTCAACACGGTCTATGCAAATGTGGTTAAGCATGAAAGAGCTTGCATCGGAAACCAACATGCGTTTATTCCGTTCGCTTTTGACACGTTTGATTTTCTTGGACCTGATGTCGTCGAGATTCTTAAGAGGGTGCAACGGTCTTGCATGGTAATATTGTGTCATCTAGGTTTTCATATATAGTTTTTAAAAAGATCGAATTTGATATTCGGAAGGAATTGACGGCACAACTTACTACACGCCTTCCATAGTTCCATCTACTTTAATGTAAATCTTATCTATTTAAATTAATGGTTCATTAAGTGAGAAGCTTGTAATTTGCCCTCTAGTGAAGCTACTAAAAGTTTAAGATAACTTTTTCTACAATAGGGACGGTCTTGTTTCACATGAAGTAAAACGCAAGCATTAAATATGCCTCACAGATTACCACAAAAGTCTATAGGACCCAAATACAAATTTGGATGATTATTTTCAAGAAAAATATTTTAATTATGAATATACATTTTGTAGATAATTTGAAAGTTTCTTAGATTTTTATCTGTCTTTGACTTTTCAGCTGCTTCGCGTGTGGACCCTACTAATTATGAAGCCAAATAAGTGGGATACTGTAATAGTGCATGTGCTTGCTTGAATTAAGCAACACGACAATGAAGTTGATTTTGATCATAAAAAAAGTCAAATAGCTCTCTTGAAGTTGGTAGTTTTAGGCTGTTCACTCACAAAATGATAGTATATAGAGAGGGGGTGATGTAAACAGCTCTTACGTATAAAATGAAAACAAATTGTAATCGTTTGATCGTTAAACAGATGACTGAGATTAGGTGATATTAAAAGGGAGGAAAAAATCGTGTGATTAATGAAAGAAATATTCGGCGGACCTGATTCATTTATTCGGCGGTATAATCACATATATTCGGCAGTATAGTCACATATATTTGGTGTTTACATGTTTACACGGTAAGAGTTGTTTACATAATGTTAAGATGTGTGGATATATTGTCCCACATTGATAATATGACAATAACCGAACCTAATATATAAGCACTAGGACTACTCCTCCTATTGCCAATTGGTTTTAGGATGGAATCCCGAATGCTTATGTGTAAGGTTCACTTTATATATATATATATATATATATATATATATATATATATATATATATATATATATATATATATATATATATATATATATATATAGGATAGATCATATGAGAACAACTTCTAACATGAGAACATGAGAACAAATCATGACCATCCAATTTTTAAAATTCAATGGTCTAGATTAATGGTAGAAAATGATAAATAGGAAATCAAATAATGTATAATAATTACTCACTCTCATTAATAGAGAGTGAACCCACTCTCTCTTAATTGTTTTTTAAAAATATATATTGTATTATAGGAAACCGCTAGTTAAAAAAGATTCACCAGATATCTCCTTCCTCATCTCTATTATACGTAAACTCCATTAACAGTTCTCCCCAATTCCGCCAAATCAAAAAACGAAACAATGGAAAACTCAGATTGAGTGTGCATTTGCAAATTTATTCAATTCGGCCTCTCTACAACATCTGTTCAAGTCGATCATAACAACAGAATTCAACAAGCTGTCATATCCTGTCAAGAAATCATATCCCGTCAAGAAAGCAGTTTGTTTCTCCATATGCAAATCTGAGTAAGTGTATGTATTCAAATTTAATCGTTGTAATTGAATCGCTTTGACATAAATTGTGTGAATAACCGCATGAATTGTAGAGTTGCATTGGTGAAACTCGTAAGAAGAACCGATAGACAAAAAAAAATTCGTTGTTGATAATAAATAGATTAACTACGAATAACACACTTGTATTATATTTAGTTTCAGTTGAAAAGAGCATTATAAGTACGAATAAACAAATTCCAGGTTGATAATAAATATAATAAACAGAGTAACTACGAATAACACATTTGTATAATTTTAGTTTCAGTTGAATAGATCATTATAATTACGAATAAAATAAATTGACGTCTAATAAAGTATTTATTTTTTCAGGCACAACCAAACAATGGGAGGTTCATAAGTCTAATAGAGTATATGCTTCAAGAGTTTGCTAGAGACAAAGAAGTTCGTAATGGTGTTAATGAAGTTGTCCTTGATAGTATCCCAAGAAGCTTTGAATAAGAGTTGAAGCCGTTGGGATCAGGCACCTTGTCATCGCCCATGGAGAAAATGGCCAACTTAATGTCCTCCAAAGTGACAAGGGAGGAGAGGTTCTTGAGGTTGAAGATCCTGTCAAAGCCAAGAACAAAGGTACTCGTATGAAAGGTTCCCTGGAGAATGCAACAACCAAGGTCGTAAAACCTTTAAAGAAGTGTGCTCGGTGTAAGAAACTTACAGATCATGACAAACGGAACTACAAGGAAGTTATGTAGAATATAGTTAGTGTTATTTTACATTATTTGAATTCATAATTATTGAAACCTTTCGGTCCATTTAGGACTTAAGGCTTTTGATTAATAGTTGTTGTTTTATCTTTAAAAACAAATGCTTATCAACAATGTATTATTTCACTTAAAAAAACGTTTGTAATTACGAATTTTCTGCTTATATACATTGTTAAATCTCACTTTAAAAACATTTGTAATTACGAATAATCACAATTATGTCAAACACAAGTAAATAATATATTATTGGCATTTTGGTTTAGAAACTTCATAGTGTAAATTATGCAAACATCCACGACGCATCGATTAATAACTAGTCAAATCAAAGTAGACATTCACAAAATAAGTCAAACAATAATCCTAAAAAACAAAAAAAAACAGTTAAGTTTGAAGATTTCAAATTGCTGGTAGTAGAATACATTAACTAAATGAAGTATATCTAAATGATCTTAGCATTGACCGTTTGTAATTACGAACTTAATGCTTCTATACATTGTTATGTCTCACTAAAAAAACGCTTGTAATTACGAACTTAATGCTTGTATACATTCTTATAGATCACTTAAAAAAAGTTTGTAGTTACGAATAATTGCTTGTATACATTATAATATCCCACTTAAAAAACGGTTGTAATTACGAATAATCGCTATTATGTCAAACACATATCCTAAAAAAACACACGACACATCGATTAACAATCAGTCAAATCAAAGTAGACATAAACAAAATAAATCCAACAATAGTCTTAAAAAACCAAAAACACAGCTAAGTTTGAAGATGTCAAGTTGCAACTAGTAGATTACATTAAGTCAAGGAAGTCTATCTAAACGTCAAGCTCCCGTTCCTCTTCATCACTAGTCAACTTCTCTTTTCTCTTTCCTTTAATGTCCTTAGGCTTGGTGACATTATTCACACAACCGCTCTTAATGCTGTTTACCACACAAGTATCAAACAACACTAGAAAATTCTGAAGAAACTCAAGCCCTCCATCCAAACCCTCAACCATCCGTTGCCTTACATGATCTGGCCTCAAATTAACATATTTTTGAGTATATTGAAGCCTCCATTTATCTCTAACAAGGTATCACTCTCCTTCTTTCCACTTTCTTTGTTACCACCCAACGGCAACCCAAGACAAATATGAACATCTTCAGCTGTTATGTAAAGGCTTCGTCCATCCTCAAATTCTAAGCTGCACTTGTTAGGATCAAAGTGATCAACTAACCAAGAACAAAGGGACAATGGCGTATTTCTTAATTCCAATTCCAAGAAACTACCAAATCCAATGTCCCTAATTGAATTTATCTGCGCAACATGCTTTTCTCCATCCGGCAAAAGTTCTTTAATGCCATTCACAAAAGATTTCGGAGAGCACCTGGTAGGCAAGTTGTTGTACCCTTCAAGCTTCCCCCTGTTTTGCCTTGGACCTTTAGCAACTCTCTTCCGTTTGGTAACAACCCTATCCCCATCAAAACTATCGTCAAGATCCTGTTCCTCTTCATCACTAGTCAACTTCCCTTTACCATTTCCTTTAATGTCCTTAGGCTTGATGACATTCTTCACAACTACATAAACAACATTTTCATTACTCGTCATTATTCGTAATTAATAATGCATTATCATATTAGTAAATCGATGTAATCACAATTTATTCATAATTAACTACTATTTTACATGTCAATCGAAATTTTTTTGTATAATAAAGCATTCTTAAACACTGTCTAAATTGAGTCGTTGTCATTCTTGTAAATCATAAAAGTGCAGAGAAGTCTACAAACGAAATGGATCTAATAACAAGAAGAGAGGAGAGGATACCTTTTAGCGGCGACAAAAAAAACCTAGATCGATTGGAAGATGGAGATTTGATTTGTAAAGGGGTCGATTTAGGGTAAGCAATATACCGAACAACCAGACGAACAACGAGAGAAAAATCGCTGCTTGTGCGGCCACAATCCAGTCGCCGGACGTAGTACTGGGCAAACGAGCCGCCTGGAGGTCGCCGGACGCAGAACAGGGCAAACGAGCCGCCGGTTGATCTAGATCCACGACGAACCGGTAACGCCAAACCGCAACTGAGTTACCGGACTGCTCCTCGTCGTCTTTGTTGCGCCACCAACACCGGGAGGTTCGCTGATTCGGCTTCAAAACACCCTATTCGACCGCCACAACCCTAAAACCTTCTTTCCGAATGTGCAGCCTGTATGGAGTGAAATTAGGGATTCCAAATTGTGCTATATTTGGAAGCGCGTGTGTGTTGAAATTTTGTTAATAATTACGATACTAACCCTAAATCTCGACCCTTAATAATAAACAATCCTACGGTCTGTAATTGTTCTCATGTTCTCATATTAGAGGTTGTTCTCATGGGAACCACACCCTATATATATATATATATATATATATATATATATATATATATATATATATATATATATATATATATATATATATATATATATATATATATATATATATATATATATATATATATATATATATATATATATATACACACCAAATATAAACAACTCTTACCATGTGAACATGAAACATTAAAGAAATATGATCTCGTTATTATGGTCACGATCTCGTATTTCATAAATGTGAAAGTGAATTCGATCTCCCACGATAACTTGGTCAAAAGGTTTAGTTTCTTTAATAAATTACAATTTTAACAATAATTTTAACAATATTAGAACCGAGAACTAAACTTATTAGGGTCGGTTTGGTTTGATATAGGTTTTGAACCTAAACGGACTTAAAATTTAATACGCTAGAACCATTTAAAAAATAGTTAAAACAAAACAATACAATGCAAGGCTCAAGCATAACCATTACTCTTAATCTGATCCCATAAGATAACAAATACAAAATATCAAAATTCAAGAACTTAAATTTCGCAAATGCAAGAAAACGAGAATGTTTATATCTCTAATAAGGAGTAGTATAAAGACTAAGCAAATAACAACTCAACTTCAAACACAAAGTAGGTAATCTACTACTTGACTCTTCACACCAACATGATATAAAAACTGAAGAACCAAATTAGAAAACATAAATGTGACAAGTATCAAATATACAAGTTCAATAACTTTTTTTTTATTCTAAATTCAATCCATTCTCACTAACTTAAGTACCTAACCGCTATTCTAGTTACCCAAATCCGTCTTTTTTTTGGAAGAAAAAAAGGTTCACTGGTCCAACTGACAAAATCGGTTATTAACTTAAATCGAACAATAAACAGAATCGTAAATATTCAGGCCAAACCTAGAATGTAGGGTTTGGTTTAGACCGAAATCACTTGGTTAACATGCTCAACCCTACATTTGACTACTTTTTTTTGGGTAATACTTTTATATCTTTTTTATATTTAACATAAATATTTCTCTTTTTTTCAAATCCTAAGGATTTAAAAGCCCATCCCACGGTCCAACTTGACAGAAATGGACAAGGCTTTAAGAATGAATTCCCCCGCCTCAGTTTGTCAAAGTCTAAAAATATCTCTAGATGTTTAGACTAGACTTCTTCCATAAATATCTCTAGATGTTTAGACTAGACTTCTTCCATAACTCCAATATGGAGATCGTGGAAGAGATCCTAATGGTCAAGATTGTGTGAGAATTTTTCTTTTCTATTAATGAGTTAAAATCTCTAATAGACGTTCAATTTAAAACAAATAAAACTTTAGCGTCCACAATCATGTAATTATATCACAAGTATACAGCATGTGGCGAAATCAACTACTTCACTTTATTTTGATTTTAATCCTAAAAATTCTCACTTAATCCATATTAAACTCAAATCGGTTGTCATACACTTAAGTACTTAACTACATATCTAGTGTCATGTTATCATTAGTTCAACTAATTAGAAAAACAACCTAATTCATATGGAGCATGAAAACTCTCGAACTATATGATACATCATTTTGTCGATGAGTTTTGTCGTGATATTATTGGTATTGATTTTCATATTTGAAGAGAACGACAAACTCAAGCTTTGACATTTTGGGCAAATGAATAGCAGCCCAAAAAGGCAATGAATCATAGCACGTTTATGAAATCATGGTTGGGTGCACTAACATTGTTTGTGCTCTTCCTCCAGCCTTATTTTGCAGATCGTGGGGGGACAAATTTGAAAAAAATGCAAAAATAAGGGTTAAAAAAGTGAAATAGGAAAATCCAACTAACCAACTCTAGTTGGGTAATGTTCCCGCCACTCAAACCCAACCGCCCTCCGACATATGTGGGTCCCGCCAATACGCACGCCCCGATCTTCTCCTCCACCGTCGCTTACGTCATCGTTACATCAGCATTGTATTGTCCAAAGTTTAGTAAGCTCGGAATAAAGGGTTGATATTTGGCTCGCGTAGAGTGAACAACCTCGAGTCGAGCTTTTGACTATTAGGATAATATTATTGATAAGATATTCTCTTACCCTTTTTATTATCATACATATCTTTAATTAGGCGTATATCACTCCTCAAGAAGATACGTTTACATGTATATATATATATCCTCATACTGATCAATAGAAAATCACTCAATTGCATCTCTTATATGGTATCAGAGCAGGGTAAGGATAAGTGGATTCATCAAAGATGACATGCCGGGCGATATAGATTTATCAAATATGACATTTTTACCAAAGCCAATGGTAGTGGTCGGTTCGTCGTTCTTCGCGACAAGCTCCATGTACGATACCCTACATAAGCTTGTGGGGGGTATTAGGATAGTATTATTGATAAGATATTCTCTTGCCCTTTTTATTATCATACATATCTTTAATTAGGCGTATATCACTCCTCAAGAAGATACGTTCACATGTATATATATATATATATATATATATCCTCATACTGATCAATAGAAAATCACTCAATTGCATCTCTTATATTGACAAACCGATCTTGAGTCGAGCCTAAATTTCATATGGGTTTTAATATGTACTTATTTTGGACTCGCTTAGAAATTGAACGAACTTGAGCCGAGCATTTGATGAGCCGAGCTCGAGCCCGAGTAGTTCGGCTAAAATAATGCTCTTGTAGTGTTATTTTAGCCGAACGAGTCAGACTTTACCCGAACGAACCGAGCATTGACATGCTTAATCTCATCTCATTTGTAAACAAGTCGAGCCTGAGCCGAACCTAAACTTCATACGAGCTTTAAAATGTGTTCATATTCGGCTCGTTTAGAAAATGAACAAGCTTGAACCGAGCTTTTTAACGAGCCGAGTCCGAATATCTGGGACCTCAATTTTTAGTAAGATTTGACGACAGAATGTAACAGCCTTTCTTGATCGAAGAAGCATTCATTATGTTTAAAATTTGATCTACATCAGAAGAATCAGTTTCTATGGGACAATGATCGGGTCTTTGATCGGTATTAGTTAGGACAAAGTCAATGATCTATTGAGACTGTGCTGAGGTTATTGATTTCGAACAATGTTATGGACTTGTTAAAATTATGATACATCGACTATATAGGTATAGTGATCGGGTCGACCTGCATAGAAGACGTTTATGGTCCACAATCTCAGACTGTTATGGAGACGAAAGCCCCAGAGTCTTGGTTTTTTTTGGTACTGACTACGGAGGTAAGATACACCTCCGTAATTTATTCAATAAAACAAAAAGCTAACAAAAGACAGTCTGATAGGTCGCTACTCCGCGGGCATCATTTTCTTTAAAAATGAATAAGACAAACGAATAACCTAATCTAACACTCTCTAAAGTCTAAACTACTCTGTCAGTTATGAGTTAAAGCTGCTATGTTTAGTAATTAGTATTGCACACCATTATTAATATTGTCAACACTAAATGCAATGCTGACCCATTTTCCAGCTTGACAGATTGTATGTATTGCAGCTACATCATCAAAGCAAACAACACATACTTTGAAAAATCTCTACGACATAAATTCGCCATTTTCAACTTATGTCGGCATTACCGGTGAACGCAAATTGAATGTTTCATCTCTGTTATCATACTTGAAGGATTAGATCTGCATGTATAAGTTGGACTCTTTGTATTTTGGTGGAGAAAATACCAACTGCAGTAGGTGATCCGGGCTGGTCCGGCAGTACCATTAGTAATTCGGTGGTAATCGAAAGTTTAGATGTCGGTACTTTCAACCACCACCTAATTATCATGGTTGATCATGAATATACTTCGGGTTAATTAAAGTCCGAAATAGACAGACCGTAGAATTGGCGGGCATGTGGATACGAGCGCACATGCGTGTAGGCCCAAACTCGGTTTATAAACTCGACGAGGTTCCATTATATAATCAATGACAATAGGAGTAGTTCCTCGACCTTATAGATTTCCCCACCTATACCCCGTAAGTGCAACTCGGATACAAACCTAGTCCGACATAGTCGGGCCTCAAACGTGTGTATACGAGCGTATATGCGCGTTAGACCGAAACCCAACATGATTCCATAATTTCCATCTAAATCAACCGACAACAACTAGAAAAACCATCAACTTTTATATATTACCCAGAAAATATTCTCATTTTATCTGTGAGAATTTATTATATCCTCCAACAATGCGGATCATTTTTTCTTTTTTTACCTATCGACTTCGAGAGGTCAAATAAAGGATGTAGTGTTACCCTTGACGGCGGGCTAACCTAAAATGACAATAATATATAGATAAGAATGAAAAAAAAAACTGATATTGAGAGGGTATTCCTAGTAATGGGTCACAACTTATATCTGTCACGGATGTAGATTGGCAAAGCCGATCGAATCGGGAGCCACTTTTTTTTCAAAATGTATCCGATGGTCACCATAGTCATGTCTTTCATAAACTATTTAGTAATATGTGCGGACAAATGATTTTTCAACACATTAACTAAAGATAATTACGATTATTATTATCATCACATGTACTAATCCACATCACACAATCACATTGCTAGGGTGGAATGGAAATTGTGACCATTAGGCCTCATCCACCACCTAATTATCTAAATAATCACCATACTTAAATATACTTAAACAACCATACATCATCAACGCCTCCAACCTAATTAGTTAACAACCCTACAATTCTTCCTAATTTGCCCATCTGACCCCGTAAGAACTCCCAAATTACCCAACTTGATCATAGACGTACTAAAATCACTAAAAAACTTGCGCGGCCATCTGCTGTAAGTGAAGACCATGGAAGCTGTGGTGTTACTCTCCATCAACGCTTGATCCGACTCCAAAAGCCCCGAATTGTTAACCAAGTTGGTGTAATACACGTTATCAAACCTATTAGTCGTCACAGGATCCAACGGCGCTAAATTGGAGTCTGAGCTGTCCTGATTCGGACACGTCTGCAGCAGATTCGTCAAGAGTGAGGATTCGAGATTCGGGTCGGATTTTCCTGACCCGTCGAAGTTGAAGAGCCTTGGCTTGAATGTGAAGCATTGAGCGAATCCGATTGTGTGGGCCCCTGAGAGTACCACGACGTCGTTTGGTTGCAGACCTTTTGACGTGAACTTGGCCGTTATGTTGGCTAACGGTTCGAAGGGTGACGGAATCTGTGACGTGTCGCTTAACCGTGCTATCAGCCCATCTCGACGACCCAAGGCAACTGACCAAAATGGTCCTCCTACCTGTTTACACCAAAAAAATTTCAAAATTTTTGAAACCGATGATAGATAATTACGATATTCACAGATAATTATCTAATCCGATTAAAGTTTTTGAATAGACGGATATTTGGATCCATCTGTTTTCCGGCGTTGTCGAGAAGACGTGTTTTTATGAAAATCGAAACATTTGAAGAAGTTTTTAGTTATACAAATTTAAGTTATGTATACTTACGAGGGATACTGCTTCTCGAGTTGCAAGAGTCAAGATATCAGTGCATGAAACAATATTAGGGCAAGCTTTCTCAAGATTGGCCTTAATATTGTCGATCACATCAAAACCCCTAAGTGAATTCTTATTTGGAGGAGCATTCTTCTCTCCGGTCATCGTACTTGTATCGTCTAGCAATACCGATCCATCGCAACCCTACATATATCAATCATCACACATATAAGAACGGAAGAATCATTCGAGAATGCATTATCAAACGGATCGAATAAAAGTTACAATAGTTATGTTTAACTTTTCTCGGTAAGTATATATAAAGGGTTAGGTTATGGGTCGTTTGATTGGATAGTAGATGTATCATAAAGGTAAAAATCGATAATAAATAAGCTAATATTTAGAAATAGCAAACAAAGAGCTCCGAGGATTTTCGTTTCTTACTCTAACTGTGGTTCTCATTTTATCTTTTTGTACGTATGTATATATATTGAAAGAAATATCTTACATTGACGATACAATCATGGAAGTGAAGACGAAGAAGGGAAGCCGCCATCCTAGTATCATTCGACAACGCTGACAAAACTCCATCCCTAACGATTCTCGTTAAGTTAGGACAAGATTGATCATAGTATCTACAATCAAGTTGGCACGTGACAAGTAAGCCCGAAAGAGCAACCATGGCTAAGCATGCTCCGACGAGCCGACAAGGGTGGCGAAAACCTAGTCTCATCATGGTGAAACTTGAAAACACAATCCTAAGATGTTTTCTTCGTACGTTAGTGTTGGTTTGTGAAGAGATAGTTTTGAGTGGTTGTACAAGAAGTGTTTATATAGAAATGCCGAGAGCAAGTAGTACATAGAAGCAAAGTAATGGATGCCATGCAATGTGATTGAGTTGAGTTAGGGGGAATTCCATATTCCTACCTCCACTCATGCACAATAAATTTGCTTATCTTTTTTTAGTACACAAACGTGGAAAAATATGCATGTTGTTCTAATAATTGATCGATCATGTAGATATTACGTACATAAGCTTAACTTTAACACTTAGTGGGCTTATTTTTATGTAATAAATATTAGTAATGAATTCAAATCCAAATGTTTATGGGATATTTATGAAGTTGAAGTGGCAAGATAACGTGGGACGACTTTGATAACGCTTGGAATTTTGGTGAATTAAGATAACGTGCGTGGAGGTCTATACGTTTGTAGACGTATACATATTATGTGTGATAGATTCGATCTCAGCACATAAATTTAACGAGAATTCGTCATAACATCAATGAAAAATACGATTGATAGAAGTTCAAATGAGTCGATAACATTGATCTTTTCTGTTAACCTAAGGTTTTGATGAGGTCCAACCTTTTGAAAAAACAAACGATGTGAATCGAAAAAACGCATCGAAATCGTGTAATAGAATATCTTCAACACTTGTTACAACTAGTTGTTGGAGATAATAAGTTCACATATCTAAATCGGGGATATTCCGAGGTTAGTATATAAGGTCATCCAAGTGTAACACCCGTAAAATTATCATCTCACGTCATTTGAACAAGAATTTATTATTAAATGGATTAGTCGTCACCCATGTCAACAAGAAATCTTATTTTTCAGTGGTCGAGTGAAAACAAAGAACTCTTGAGTTAAGCGTGCTCGTGCGGGAGCAATTTTTGGATGGTGACCTCTTCAAAAGTTGCTCGGGACCTCGGGTCTTACAGATCTTATCAGAGCTAATTATGAGTTACGAGTGTGCTTGCTTACTAAGTGGTCACTCGGCTCGGCGGACGGTCCTTGTGTCTGACGTGAACTTTAGGAGTTTAAGTGGGGACAACGTTCCTTAGACCTCAGGTCTTAATTACACCTATTATCAATTGATTTTAGAATGAAACCTCATCAAGTTTATATGGTGTGCTTGAGTGTATGTGCGCTTGTATGCACATAACTCCCGTCTACGATCCGTCTATATTGAACTTTGACACCACTTTTTCTCTCACTAGGATCCGGTCCAAGAACTCATTGATGAAGTTGAGACGACTCTAAGACTCCACTCTTGTTCGGAATTCTAATGATAATAAAAATGAGCTCATATAAGTATATGTTTACCATAATTTATCTCTACATATAATACGAGGATAACACGTTCAAACTAACCCAATATATAAGTTCAATGAATTTTATCACATAATTAATTAACAATAGGGTAAATAGGCCATCACCCCTACAAAATTTTGTATGACAAAGCCACCGAAGTTAAGTAAGACTTTGTTACCTCTAGTCAAAAAAATAAACACTATCGAGCATGTGCTTTGACATGAGTCTTATGGTTAAGAAGTGGACACTAGGATCTCTTCTTGTCATATTCGAATATAGAAGTCCAAAAAGTGAAAATAAGTATTTATGATGTGTGTGTAACTAGTCAAATTGGCAACTAGCTATATAGTGGATTCTAGGTATAGGTTTGAAAAGAATGGTAAAGGGGGAGGAACTTGAGCAAAAGGAGTTCAGTAGTGTGGTGCGCGCTGACACTAACGTTAATACTTAATAGGATATCACTTCTACCGGCTAATGATTTCATGGACCGAACCGGACCATAATGGTCCGGTTCACTACGGCCAACTGCAATAAGTCCATATATTTGAAAAATAAATTCAAGAAAAAGATTTGTATATGGATTCAATACGGTTCATTCTATGTCTGGGTTGTATAACAATATGTGTAGTTAAAGTTTATTGGATTGTATAGTGTCACATGTACATGCGCTTTAGGTGATTAAGTCCAAATCCAATACATAAGTTCAATGAAATTTTATCCTAAAATTAATTGTCAATGATAATTCAGAACCGGACCGTAAATTTTCAGGGTCTAAATTTGCACAATCCTATGTACACATACCCAAGTATTACCTTATTATGAGAATTTGTGTAAAACGTTGGCCCATCACGTAAAAATAGTCAAGCCTCAAGTATACTACGTGATATTTAAAATAAACAAAAAAAAAAAATCCTAGAATTAACATATTTACTCTATGGTAAATTTGTCACGCTCATAGTATTGAACCAAAGAGGAGCACAATGTGCGTGAGTTTTGTGTTCTCTCCCGTGCTTGTTCGGACCTTATAAAGTTATAAAATTTGGGAAAACCATGACATAAAGGTGTGTTTGGAAGCCACATTTAATGGAAATTTCCAGAAATTATAATGATAATGGAAAGAGAAAAAACATAAGTTGGGAAATGTTTGTTTGAATTGAAAGTCTAAACTTACGAAAGTTTATTGGATTTTTTTTATTTCGTAAATTTTATTGAGGAAACTTATTAAATTTAGAGGAGCGTATTGAATGATCAAAGTTATATTACAAATATATCCATAAAAAACTCAATAAAAATAAACTTTTTCGTAATTTTACAAGTACGTCAACATTTGTAAAGTCATTTAATTAACTACATATTTCAACTATCAGTAAACTTCAACCCCGATAATTTAGTATTTTCCAAACGGACTCAAAGGCTCATAATATTTGGTTTTGCACTGTGGCCTTACTTATGATTGTACTTAGATTAGGGTTACACTATCTACCCTTAAATTTGTTAAACATGTTTTGTCATGTAACTAGGGTTGTTCATCTGTATGCCGATATAGCCCATGCCAACTCAAACCCGAAACTCCAAATATGTTGTATTGATGACCGACCCCAATGTTTAGGGTTACGGTGTAGCCCATGCCAACTCAAACCCGAAACTCCAAATATGTTGTATTGATGACCGACCCCAATGTTTAGGGTTACGGTATAGCCCATACCAACTTGTTAGATCGACTTGGTTTCTTCTTTGAAAAATATAGTTAAATTATTAAACTTAAATATAAAATTTATAATCTAAAACATTAAATTGAAAATTCAAGTTTCCAACTTCCCATACAAATAAATAATTATAACCCTAACTCACTCCGATGTACAAACAACCGGCTCTTATATAGTAGGGTTGGAATCGGGTTGAATGATCCGAACCGCCCAAAATATTATCAGGATCTAACTTTAAACACTCCTAGATAGGTTAAACAATCCAAATATATGAAGTGAACAAGGACATGGCATTGATTACAATAATCACGTATTTAGACTCTAATGACTATGTTGCAGTCTAAATTTGAGGTGTCCATAGTTGTTCCCTCAGTTTCCCTCTTTTGTACTTCTTTCGGCGATAACTGTTTATGTTCGTTGACTCGTGTTGGTGGAATATTCTTTCTTTCCCTAAAAGACTTTTTTTTTTCTTTCGAGTTCATTTTGATGTATTTTTGTGTATTTCTTTTCTCATTTTATTTGTGACCCTTTCTTTACGGTTAGGCCGTATGCTGATTTTTTTTGTCTTTTAATCCAATAGACGACACGCCGTTTATTTTCAAACCGCTTTTCATTTTCGAAATAAATAAATAAAAAAAATAATCACGTATTTAGAGAAACAGTATAAAATATTTTTACTGTCCAATCTAAACAGAAAAATATGTCCGTTGAAAAAATAGAAGGTGAAGAAAACCCGCCAATCCACACATTGTCCCTCCAACCCTTACCTTCTTCTACATATCTTCAAAAATGGTAAACTCGAATCCTTTTTTGATTGCACAAAATTTCTGAATAATCTTTTTTCTTCAACTGTAAATTTGAATTCTAATAATTTCCATCAACCATGGTGAACAAAGATAGCAAAGAAGAAGGCGGAGGATTCATGGACAAAGTCAAAGACTTCTTCGAAGACGTCGGAGATGCAGTCGGATTCGGAAAACCCACGGCAGACCTCGCCGGCATCCACCTTCCGTCAATCGGGCTTCATGCCGCCGAGCTCATATTCGACGTCCTTGTAACGAATCCTAACCCAGTTCCGATCCCACTCGTTGATATCAATTACCTGGTTGAATCGGACGGTCGGAAACTCATCTCCGGTTTCATTCCCGACGCTGGGACTCTACATGCCCATGGCTCCGAGACCATCAAGATTCCTCTCAAGTGCGTACATACTACTTTGACATTTTAATATGACTACTTTGACATTTTAATCGGACGGTCGTATTTTATAAATAAAAATAGGGTTAAGTAGTCCATACTAGTAAGATAGGCAGCATACTTAATCGCCTTACGGCAGACATGACAGATTTAGATAGACAAATCCCTACGTAAAATGTTTTGGCATTTACATAAAAGACTGGATCGAAGAGAGGATGATGAGAGGGCAGAGTATTGTTTAAGAAAGTAGTCACCAACCGAGAATCTGTTTCCACGATGACCGACCTAAAACCACTATCCCAACCTAACTTGAGACCATGTAAAACACCCCACAACTTAGTCATGGGGACATTACAAAGTCCGAGGTGTACTCAAAAACCCTTCAACCACACTCCTTCGTGGTTCCTAACAATACTTGCAAAGTTGCAGCATCAACAACAACATGGCCATCGATCAACACGCTTAGCTCCATCCGTGTTGATTTTTTATGAGTCAAATTATTTGAAGGATGGAAACAAAATTTGAATCATTAAAAGAATTGTGTGACTTGCATGAATGACGAGGTGATGGTTAAAATTTTGTGGTTCTTATTCACATGTGATCTATCGTCAACTCGACAATTATTTTGTAGGGCATAAAAAGGTTTGAGTTTGCCAAACAACCATGTGAATCGCATGAACAATATTGTGCTGATGTGTGAAAATTTAGCAAAAGATGGACCAAGGGTTGAGATGACTTCACTCCTTTGTCACTATCCACGGCCATCTGACCCGCTCTATCACCATCAATAGGTCAAGTACTTGGAGTCCATCAATTTTTTTTAGTCTTTCAAGCAATCATGCGACTCAACGAGGTGACGGCGATAATTTACTAGAAGTGAAAAAAGGTTTTAGTTTGTTAAACAACCATGTAACCATCCCTACCCAAGAAGAATCAAGGGCAATCCTCAACATCAGCCATGAGTGTCAACCGCCCATGAAGCTGGTCCAAGTGACTCAGTGGGTAACGAGATGGTGGTGAAAATTTACCGGAAAATGAAAAAAAATAAAATGTTTGAGTATATCAAACAACCATAAAACCATCTCAGTCCCAAGAAGAACCGGGAACGGTCCTATACAACAACCAAGAAGAACGGAGAACGATCATCTATAAAAATCATGAGTCAACCACCATTTGACTCGCTCTATCACCATCAATGAGTCAAGTATTTGGAGGCCGCCAAAAATATTTTTTGTTTCAAGTAACCATGTGACTCAAAGAGGTGATGGTGAAAATTTAGTGGAAGGTGGGAAAAAACTTTTAGTTTGTCAGACAACCATGTAACCATCTCAGCCCCAAGAGGAACCGGAAACAATCATCTACAAAAATTACAAGTCAACCGCTATCCGACTCGCTCTATCACCATCAATGGGTCAAGTATCATGAGTCAACCGCCATCTGACTCGCTCTATCACCATCAATGAGTCAAGTATTTGGAGGCCGCCAAAAATATTTTTTTGTTTCAAGTAACCATGTGACTCAAAGAGGTGATGGTGAAAATTTAGTGGAAGGTGGAAAAAAACTTTTAGTTTGTCAGACAATCATATAACCATGTCACCCCCAAGAGGAACCGGAAACAATAGTCTGCAAAAACTACAAGTCAACCGCTATCCGACTCGCTCTATCACCATCAATGGGTAAAGTATTAGAAGGCCGATACCAGAAGATGGAAAAAAAAAGTTTTTTTTTTGGTCTGTCAGACAACCATGAAACCTTCCCAGTCCCAAGAAGAACCAGGAACGATCCTCTACGGGAGCCATGAGCATCAACCACTCACGAAGCCGTTAATCACGCTCGAGTCACATGGTTCGACTCATCAACCAGACTTATTTCCAGTCTCCTTAGAGTCTAAGGATTCAGAGGTACGAGCCTATAGGATAGATCCTGTTCAAGTAAGGTCGTATCCATTGCAGACGTATTCTCCTTATATAAGTCCTTTCATTTTGCCGGATGTGGGAAACAAAGATCAACCGTTCATCCTTGCACGCTCTCTCTAGTCTCTATAACAAAAATACTCTAGTTTTCAAAAAGGATTTTTGTAATATCAATCAAATTAAGCTTCACTCATCCTCCTTTTTGTTTATTTAGTACTCAGAAAACACGATCCATAAATTAGCATGATTATCTTCATTAAATTGCTTTGTTCATCAATCCAGGCTAGACTTCGAGGACATCAAAACAACTTACGCCGACATCAACGAAGGAAACGTCATACCATACCGAGCAAGAGTGGAGCTAATAGCCGACGCACCGGTGATCGGAAAAATCACTCTTCCGATCGAGAAACGCGGCGAATTCCCAATCCCCTACAAACCACAGGTAGAGCTAGCAAAGATCGAATTTGAAGACATATCCTTCGATGAAACGAAGGCGATTATGCACATTAAGGTTGGTAACAAGAACGACTTCGACATCGGTTTGAAAGCGGTTGAATACGAGATTTGGCTAGGAGATGATAAGATCGGAGATGGAAAGATGAGGAAAGAGGCGAAGATCAACAAGAACTCCGAGGGGAAAATCGAGATGCCGATCACGTTTAGTCCGAAGGAATTGGGATCGGCGGTGTGGGATGTGATTAGAGGGAGAGGAATGAGCTATAGGTTGAAGGGTAATGTGGAGTTGGATAGTGTGTTTGGGCCTATGAAATTGCCTTTTTGTAAAGAAGGCGGGAAGACTAAGCTTAAGAAGGTTGGTGAGAAGGATGACGATGATGACGATTTTTGACGTGCTTCAATATTTGGATTTGATTGTGAATTTGTGATCTAACATTGTTTGTAATCTATGTTTTTTTGTCTAACTTGTGGTTTCTTATGGAGACTTTTGTAATATGAGATTATAGGTTAGATTATTCTTGTAATGCTATTAATTATTGTTTTATTCTTTTCATTTATTATTCTATAGATTGAATTATTATACACGATGAGAAAAGTAATACTAATGTGTTACTGGGTGTGTTTCAACACATACAAAAACACACTTTCGTTAGAGGGGAAGAAACATACCAATCTAATATATTTGATGTTTATTATTCGTCTAGATTTTTTATCTCCTTAAGAATAAGTATCATTATGGTGTGTTTGACTGTTTGGGTATCACATTTTACAAGCTTATGGAAGAGATTAATAGACACTGAAGCTTATACAAAAAAAAAGATATAAAACTTGTAAGTTCAAGCTTATGTTACCTGATGAAGCGTATGTGAGCATATTCAATGATATATCATAAATATAATCATATAAAAAATATTATTAAATAAAAAATTAACATTTTTCATAATTTTATACTTACATAACTTTAATAATTTTATTTCACCCAACAAAACACAGAAATTTTATATAAATAAAAACAAGTTCATTTAGTCCACTAATTTCAATTACTCAAATTATCAATAAACTTCATTTTAAACTCTGATAATATATATCTTACTAAAACAGAACCCACTCCGTCCACATGTCGCGTGTTAAGGCTAGCCACATCAGCTTTTTTCCAATTTATTTACAATATTACCACAAGATATTTACGGATTTGCCATAATATATTTCATAATAAAAAAAATCATTAAAACTAATAAACAGTCAGCAAGCCAAATCATCCTTAATCTAATAAATTATCATGCCACATAATATTAATTAAAACAAAAACATAATAAAAACACATCTAGATTTTGTTTTTATAATTTTAAAAAAATAATGTAGGCACATTTTAATTTACGAAAATTAAATTTTGAGTTAATTTTATAATTTCAAATTTTATATATCACATTTTGTTTTCTTAATTTAAATTTTTTGAAAATTTTTTTAATTAATTTTTAATTTTAAACTATATATATATATATATATATATATATATATATATATATATATATATATATAGAGTATAGATCCTATGAGAACACCCCCTAACGTGAGAACATGAGAACAGATTCATAATTATTATTAGTTTTGTTACGAATGTGCCATATCGTTTAATGTATTATTCGTAGTTATTGTTGGTTGAGTGGATTATTCGTAGTTATTGTTGGATTCCTAATTATTATTATTCGTAGTTATTATTATTTTTGATATCTACTCTAAATCTCAACCCTTAATACTCACATCCAACGGTGTACGATTGTTCTCATGTTCTCACGTTAGAGGGTGTTCTCATAGGAACCACACCCTATATATATATAGTATAGATCCTATGAGAACACCCCCTAACGTGAGAACATGAGAACAGGTTCGTAATTATTATTAGTTTTGTTACGAATGTGTCATATCGTTTAATGTATTATTCGTAGTTATTGTTCGTTGAGTGAATTATTCGTAGTTATTGTTAGATTTCTAATTATTATTATTCGTAGTTATTATTATTTTTGATATCTACTCTAAATCTCAACCCTTAATACTCACATCCAACGGTGTACGATTGTTCTCATGTTCTCACGTTAGGGGGTGTTCTCATGGGAACCACACCCTCTATATATATATATATATATATATATATATATATATATATATATATATATATATATATATATATAAAGTTATTTAGACAAAACCCGCACAAGGTGCAGGCATTTTAAACTAGTTAAGTAATAAACTTCATTCGAGGATAACTTTAATAATTATACGAGTCGAACGAGCCGGGCCTTAGCATGCTCAAGCTCGGCTCGTTTACAAACGAGACGAGCCCGAGTAGCTCACCTAAAAGAATGCTCATATAGTGTTATTTTAGCCGAACTAGCCGAGTTTTACCCGAACGAACCGAGCCCGAATCGAACTTTTGGCGAGCCAAACGCGAGGCGAGCTCGAGAAGCTTGTATCATGTATCAGCCTACTTATATATCTATAAGTTAAAGCTAAAAAAGATATATAATTAAGTAATATTTTTCAAAATAGGATATGCTAGTGTGGAAAATGAAAAATCAAAATTAAAAGCACAATGACTTTCTCTTCTTTGACGCTGTGAAATGCATATATTCTAGATAGTTTCGAATCGTACTAGTCCAGAAGAGCCTAACCAGAAAGCTACAAAACTTTGTCACATGTTACATACTTACATGTAATACAAAAGCTTCATATTATTATCCAATTTCCCCCCACCCCTAAACAATATAAAAACGGTAATTATGGGCTCAATAAACAAAAAGATTGATCTAGAACACAACAATCGAGCATTTACAACACACAAATAGTAGATAACCACCTACCAAAACTTAAAACTATGCGACAAAAGCATGCATCAAGGAAAAGCTGAAATTTAGGGTTCAATATCATTGCCAAGAAACTAAAATGTCGGGAAGAGAAATAGATAATCATCCACTAAAATCGAAACACAGAAGCGTCAATTAACAGATGAAATTCATCTACATTGATTGAAACTGAAACGCTAGAGATCATCATTATCAAAACACGGAGAGATTATCACTCCTGATACTTTAGAATTCATAGCTATACAACAACAAGAGTCGCTATTGCAGTATCAAGGAGGAGGCGATGGTGTTGAAACAATGGTAGAAAACTGTAAACACCGATTTCTCAAATTATTCAGTATTCACCACACAATTCAATCCGGAAAGTAAAGGTAATCATCCACTGACACTAAAAGACAGGGAACATCAATTAACAAATGAAATTACAGAAAATTCATCAACATTTAGATGTAACCGAAACAAAAAGAAGAGAACAACAAACTATGAGTCTCGTTAGAGGAATGAGCCTGTCAATAATTTTACATAAAAGAGATTCAACAACAAGCGTCGCTGTTACAGCAAAGGAAGTCGATGATGTTCTGAAAGCAATCGTAGAAGCAGGAGCAACTGTAAACACCAATATATTTTCAAATCACTCACAGCACACAAAACACAGTTCAGAATCAGAAACAGAGAAAGCAAGAGTAGATTGATTACCAGTCATTGACAACGCTATCGCGAGGATCATCCATATCTTGTCTCGAAGGCGGATCCATCTCCCAAAGCTTTGCTCTCAAGGAGGGTATGGGCGAACTGAATTGGAAAGTGGAAATAAATGGAAGCGTATTGGGTAGGTGCGTCAACGTCGGTCTGGTTTTAGTGGATTTGTAGGGCTCACTTTGTTCAGTTTGTTGTATTCTTACTTTTTTTTATTGCGATATTCAATATGAACAAAATCCTTCTTTTGTGTATTTTATACATACACGAATTTCATGGCAAGTTTATAAGATACATTATACAGTACAAGATTAAAGACAAATTAGGGAAATTATTTATAAACTAGGAAATAATTGTCAAAAACAATTTTCTTAGAAAATATATCAGCGAATATGTTTGAGGACAAATTAAAACTAAATTGGGGGCGATTGTGTAAACGTACCGACGAAAACTTTTAATCGTCACTGGAACTATGCACCTGAATTGCGTAGTTCTTTTTGCACCTCAAGATTAAAACTATGCTTATGGTATAGTTGGAGTCAATGTTTACCAATATTATGGTGAAAGCAACAATCAGATGTAGAGGCGGTGCTACGGGTTTGTGTATCCCGGTGAAAGCCCAATCCCGGAGAAATCGCCAACCGAGAAGAATAGGAGGAAGACACTATCATAATCTTAAAATTAGCGTTAATTTTTTATATCTCTAACTACACATATGAGAAGCGTAGTTGTAATGCTAAATTTTTTTTTTTAAAAAAAAAACTTTAACTACGCACGCAAAAAACATAGTTAGAGTTAATTTTATAATTTTTAAATTATATTTCGACAACACATCCCATTAGCATAATTCAACGCCAAACATCGGCTCCATATTGGCTCCAACTATACCCTCCATAAACGCAATTTTAATCCGGAGGTGAAAAACAAAAAACTACGCAATTTGAGTGCGTAACTCAGGTGACAATTACAAGGTTTTTACCGGTACGTCTACAAATCCGTAGTTTTATTTGCCAAAACTGAAATGTTATGTACTCTGTATGTTTTATATTTTTAAGTATACTCCATACAATTAGAAGTGATTTTGTGAGATTTTTGTGCCACAAAGAATTCTTAAAGAATAATAGTTTAGGTCGTGTTTTATGTTTAATTAAGTAGGTTTGTGTAGGGGTGTTATATGAGGTGAATGAATTGATTAGCATGCTAAAGTTTGGCTCGTTTATAAATGAGCTGGGTTTTTGACAAGTTGAGTCCGGGTAATTTGTCAAATAAAAATATTTATATAGTGTTATTTTAGCTGAACGAGTTGAATTTTACCCGAATGAACCGAGCCTGAATCAAACTTTTTGATGAATTGAATGCGAGTCAAGCCGAGCAGCTTGTGTATCAGCACTGTTTTTGAGCATATTTGAATATAGTTGTGCATTTCATACTCCGTTTTATACACAGATTTTAGGGAAAAGTGGGTGTCGGATGTATTTACAAAATTGGAAATAATGAAAATACAATATGAATATCGCAGATGCTATATTCTAATTTTTATTTATTCTCTTTGCAAGAAAAAAAAAAAGAAGAAAATTTAAGATATTATCCCTAATACATTGATAACAAAACTATATATAATTCGTGTTATGATAATGTTGGAGATATTTCTAATATTATATATATGAATACTAATCATATTATTCATATACCCCATGATTGTCATTTATTAATCTCAGAATTCTTATCATGCTCAACGATTTTATTATTCAAATCAGACTCTTAGCATATCCATTACACCGAACTTATGATAGTTTATTTCTTACATTGTTACAATTGCTAAATTAGTCTCCTTTATAAAGTCTTTGTTTCAGTTTCAAGAGTAATGAAAACAATTTTGAAATTGAATTTTGACTTATGGTGCATTTGTTACCTTGAATTTATGGTGACTAAATTGATTATAAAAAAACGGTTACTAAAAAGTTGAATTTATTACCTCATATTTATGATATAGTTTTAAAACTAAAAATAATATTTTTACTTCTTATCTTATTGTTTATTATTTATCAAAGAAAAGAAACAAAATATACTTAAATAAGAAAACTTCATTACATTATAATTACATTCTTAATGTTGTAATGTTATCGAGTTTATGTAATATGCGAAGATTTTTTTATTTATTTTTTGTTTGTGAGACAATAAATTTCTAAGTTTAATCCTTTGATTAGACATGTAAGAATAAAAATACTTTGATTTACATTTTTTTGTTGGATAGGTGACAAGCCCAAACTTTGATAGCAATATTTTTGTACAAATACGTTTTATAGATACTTTAGTTTAATTTTTTAAATTATGTTTATGATCATTAAACATAATAATCAGATTATAAATTATGTTTTAATTATACATAAAACACGTATATACATCATATAAAAATATATAATTATCATTACAAATTTGAATTTAGTATTATTTTACTTATTTTTGAGAATTTCCCTTTTTAAAAGTTAGACATTTATTAACAACCTTTTCCTATGTGTTATAGTTGTAAACTTCAAAATAAAATGTATTGGTACAAAAATGTTGTTATCAAGATTTGAACATGTGACTAGCTTATGTGTTCTTAAGATTATCTCCTACCATAAAATTCTAGGCAATTATTTATGGTTAATTTATTAATATACATTATATAATGATAATTGTGAACACAATTAGTGGGAACATGTATTAGGCAAAAAGCTTACTTTATGTGTTTCTATAGATAAGAGGATATGTATATATAATATAAGTCATATAACTAATGTCACATTAATGTGTCATTAGTTGTAAAACGTAATGAGAAGTAAGCAGAAATGTTGCGTTAAGTTAGTATTATTGAGATGGTAGTAATGAATGATGTTCATCTTGAAATCCAAAAAAGAAAACAAAATGTAGAATTTATGAATGTCTTGTCATTCTTTTGTATCCCTCCTTTATCCCACATTTAGCCGCTATCCATGATCATGGTCTAGATGTGTCGTGCCGTTCCCGATGTTGAAAAATATCTTGATCGTGTCCTTACTATTTTGACCATGTCCGAAAAGTTTCCGAAAATTTCTAATTTTCCGACACAAGAGGACACTGTCTAAAGGTTTCCGTGCTTCATAATTAGAGGGTAAGGATAAGTTTGTTAACCTTCTTTATATCTATTATCATCTCCGGTAAGCTTTGCTTCCCGGATAATCCATATCTTCCATAAGCTTTGCTTCCCGGATAACCCATAATTCGAAGTTTACCGCTTTCATAGGCTAGTTAAGCCGGAAAAAAAAACCACACAAACGTGCCCCAAGTGAACTACAATCGCGTAAACTCTCGGTATTTGGACAGTGGAGAGAAACACCAAAGATTGTATTTGGGAAGTCATCGGAATACATTGAATAACATCACGGAATAACATAACAAATATCAAGTCGAAGTACCACCACAAAGATTGCATTATGTAGTATATTGATAATTTACTTGATAGGTGATATATTGTTCAATAAAATATCATGCAATATTTTTAGAGGATGCTCCTGAAGGTGGGAAGATCATAATAGAGTGTAAGAAAAGCACAATTCAAAAAACAATTATAGTAACACTTAATGTTAAAACCTCAAATCTACAAATAAATTTCCTCATTGTTTACTACACTGATGATACAACAAATACAAATCACAATACTCAACTATATTTGTAGCTCTAGCAAGAATCTCAAACCTCAATTCCCCGCTAATAAAGAGTTTCTCAGGAATAAGCACCTTGGGAGAAGATGAAGAGCAAATTACTAACTTTATACACATGAGATACAACAACAAATACATCTATCTCAATGAACAAATATGTTGAATCCATACACAAAACTCCCTTTTCCATTAATCAAGTTTCAGGGCAGTGATAACTGACCTCTGGAGCTGATTGGAGATAGCAATTCAGATCTGTTTCATCTAAAGTGACCAATACGATGAGACAACAAGCCCGGAACAGCCTCAAGAGTTGATCGAGGTGAATGACGGGAAGCCACGTTTGAGTCAGAAGCTTCAGGATGAGATTGTTGGCAATACTCACTGGAGAGAAACAATAATTCATAGAAGTTGGACAAGTCCATGAAGAGGTAGCAAAGAATTACCAAGTCGTTCACTTTTGTAATTGATGGTTTTGTCCTAAAGATGCAATAACAGGGCCTCTTACTTGTTAGGGGTAAGTTTTCCTTTTGTTGATTTTGTGGTTGGTGAAGTTGGCATCTGATCAAATCTTTGAGTGGGATGCTCTCTTGCAGTGTATGTTTTATCCTGTACTCATGGAAGTTCCAATCAAGTTTTAAAATTAAGAGAACAAAACTACATGAAGTACAAGCCCAAGACGTCTTAAACTAATCGCTTAGGGTATCAGGTGACGAGGGTAAACTACGTGGTTGGTCCTTAAACTTTGCAACCTTTTCTTTTCCAGATTGTTTCTTAAGCGTTGAGGTGTCCTGATCCGGTCCCTAGAGTTGTGCAGAACCAAACCGGTCCGGGGTTTTACGGTCCGGTCCACACCCGGGCAATGGGTCCAGTCTATGGTCTGGGTGTAGGGTGATTTCCAGTCCCGGTCCGAGACCGGAAAAAACTGTTAACTCGGGTCGACCGGAAATTAAATTAAAAATCTATTTTGAAAAAAAAAAGCTAAGAAAATAGGTTGCTAGGACCAAAACCGGTCTGGGTTTTCTAAAATTTCCGTCCGGGTCAGACCGGTTGCGCACCCCCACCCGTCCCTAAATATTGCAAGTTTTTTCCTAGTTGATCCATAAACTTTAAGTTAGTCTAATACGTCCCAGGAGTACTAAAAGTTTGTGGACCACCAGGGTAACTTACCCCAGATTATAAAGTATGAAGGAGCTATCCCTTCAAAATTCTGCTCTTACAAAAATATCATAACCTCCTAATCTTGATTGAAGTGGAATATATGCAAAAACATTCTCTATATAGCTAGATGGTGACACGTGAATTCTAGAACAAATTTGCCAAAAGTAGGAAGGAAAGAGAGGATTGCCATGATGACTCACCATCGTGTGTGCTCCACTGGATAGCGACAGAAAGTATGGAGCATCCTGCTGGGAGTTTCTAACAAACGGGTGCTCCAGTAGAGTGCTAGCCAAAGGCCTCTGTGCAGGATTCCGCTGAAAGCAACATCGTAGGAAATCCTTACCCTCCCCTGATAATGTGTCAGGTATGGGTGGAGAATCCTTCATAACTTTGAACATGGCTGCAGCCTGGATAGAAAATAGACTAGACTACATAAGAATAATTTAGAAAAGTAAATATCACACCTCCAGAAAAATCAAATCTGCATTCAAATAGAAAGTTTGATGATGGAGCCAATTCAATGAACCTATGGCTATGTTTGTTAAGCCGTTAAGATAAACTAGCGTTTAGTGTTTTCTAGTGTTTTTGGGGAGTGTTTGTGTTTTAAAAATACTAATCGCCGCTTGCTTGACTCAAACTAGTGTTTTCTAGTATTTGGGATAAAACTATGTTTTGACTTGTAACAAGGAAAGAAACTAAGGGACATTTTTGTCTTTTTGGACCCAAAACACTAGTGTTTTAATGCAAACCGTGTATTTTATCATTGTTTTAAAAACATACCCTAAAACACTAAATACGGGTGTTTTTGACCATGTCAAAGACTAGTTAAATTTTGTTTAAAAAAAAAACAAAACACTAGTGTTTGTGACTTAGCAAACACAGCCTATGTATATGCTCATCTAAAATCAGTGGGAAACAGAAATATGGTCACATGATCACTTTTTTGTGGTATACAAATATATTTAGATAGTTTTATCAACTCCTATACACAGAATAAGCACTGTTTGCAATTTAAAAAGCACATGAAAATGCATGATAGACTAATTGTACAAGGAAACTACCCCTTCATATTCGCTCCATGGTGGTTTCCCGGTCAACATTTCAATTACTGTACATCCCAAACTCCAGATATCAACAGCAAAGGCCAGATCAGATCTATTATCTTTCTTTATCACAGCTTGCATTAGCTGCATAACAATAATATGTATCATTGTCTGCTATACATGGCTACAGCATTTTTTATAAGCAGATGATCATGTAAAGATTACCTCAGGAGCCATCCAATAGGGACTTCCCTTCAAAGAAAGATCAGCAAACTGCCCGGTAAGCTAAAACAAAAATAATAAACCCAAATGAGGATTTTAACCCACGTCAAAGAATCCTTTCTGAAGAAACTATTCTGGTGTCTCAACACAAGAAGCACCGCATCCAGTATTCCTGTGCAAATTCACGTCCACCCAACAGAAAACAAATCGACGTAGGCACTAGGCATACAGCTAAATGACTCAGAATCTGGATTCTGAATCCTTGAACAACCAAAATCTACAACTAGATGATGCGGTTGCCAATATGCCCACAAAGGGCACAAACAAAGGCAAACAAATAAGGATAAATACTAAAATATGAAGAACTTACATGCTTGGCCATCCCAAAGTCAGCAAGTTTGACAACTCCAAATGCATCAACAAGCAAGTTAGCTCCTTTGATATCTCTGTAGGATGAAAGTAAGAATTAGTACATCATCAATTGGGTTTGTGCTTTGTATGCAAACATAGAAATACAAAAACAATAATAATATTTAAAAAAAGCTCTAAGCCAGCCTGAAGTAATACAGAATTTTGAGTGTAATGTGTATAAATATATTACATTAAGACATCACAAAATGCCAGTTTGGCCCATTCCTTTATAATGGTAAATTATCCACCTTTCTATGAAGCGACTGATATTGTTGTGGAGGATTAAAACCTTGACATAATTTATTTAAACTATTTTGCACTAGTTGGTCCGTCTTTTGAACCCAAAAATAAACATCAATGTGTACCTGTGTATAGTCTTTGTGCCATGCAAGTAAGCAAGTCCAGAGAGAATATGCCGTGTAAAGTTACGAACAACTGATTCAGTCATAGCTCCACAGTGGTCACGCACATATTTATTGATTGAACCAGGGTAGACATACTCCAGATATATGTAAAATTTGTCACCTACCTGCGGTTACAGCCTTCTCAGTAATAATCTTTATACATGAGAGATTTTATACAAGGCAGCAGGCTGCAAAGCCTCTAGGTTCACTTTTTTCTTTGACATATTTACTAAATCCCAAACTACTGAGGAGGACCTGTATTCACTTACTATTTCACTGCCATAATATTGCACAATATTTGGATGCTTTAAATGACTGAGGACCTTTATCTCCTGCATTAAGAGAGCATAAGACGTTTAAACAATATATAAGCTTAACACTAATGAGCACATTTAGAAGAAAAACAAAATAGAATATGTTCAGCGAGGATATTCTTATAAAGATTGTATACCTGCTCGAGTTGCTTCATAGACTCGATAGATTTAGAGTCATCAGGGCATAACTCAACTTCTTTCATTGCACACAAAGCTCCTGTTTTTCTACCAAATTTTTTTAGAAAAAAAGTTGGAAAATCGGTCAGCTTTTTATAAATTAAAAAAAGCTGAACTCAAAAAGGTGTAAATGCCAGCTTCTATACCTGTTGGTTGCAGCATAAACACTTCCAAATGTGCCACGTCCAATAAGTTTCCCTTTGCTCCACTGATTAGCATGTGATGAAAATTCAGGCCTAGGTGTGATTTGGGGAGAAGGAGATGATTGGCCACTCATTTGGAAATGAGGAGATGGTTGTGCTGAAATTTGAGGATTAGGGGATGATTGTGTAGATGAATGGGACAAAAAGGATGATTGTGCTGAGATTTGAGAAACAGGAAGCGATGGTGATTGAGTGGCAACTCCTGGAGGAAGAGGCAATGGATGCCCACCCAGAAGACCACTACTGTCAACATGCATGTTTGAGGTATCAATAAACAATTTTGGACGAATTGGGGACGTAGCACGGCCTGCATTTTTGGTCCTAAGTGGACTTGTAAGCCTGGGATTTAGGACCGTAGAAGAATCAAGGCCAGGAGTTCCCTTCTCTTGTAAAGCTGTATTTGGGAAACCTGAAGTCATATCTTTTGAAAGCAATTCTGCGATAGAAGAGCCCTGATATCCCATATGATAGGATGAAACCAAATCCCCAAAACTTGATCTTTGTGGGCTTAGCATTGGGCTTGAATATCCAGTAGCAGGAGCACTCCTAAACGGAGCTTGTACGCCAAAACCCTCTTGAGCTCTATCAACTCCCATCGCAGTATGGGGTATATTTCCAGATAACCACGTCTCCAGATGTTTATCGTTTGTTTGAGCATCCCCGTTTATTTTAGCATCTCGTTGTGGGATCCTACAAGTCAAGTTTTATTACTTCTAATTAGTACATAGATGACTTGACAAATACATTGAATCCTAGTATTCACTTTTAGTTCAATATATTTACACATATTATACGCACAAATGAGTGGCAATTAGCAATTCTATATCATGCTTGATGTTCTAATGAGACAGAAAATATAGCCTTCCAGTTTCACCATACACTATAGCCCTCTTAATCATGGCATTCCCTATTCGTCTAGAAGTGTAAGAACAGTGAAGAAAAAAAAAACAAATTCAAATTGATGAAGAATAGGCAAACGCAAATGATCGAAATGGCATTAAAATCCAGTACCTGCTGTTAGAAGAATGACCATAAGAGGAATCTCTGCTTGCAACATCCAAGGGATCTTCTCTTTTCCTATCCCTATCCCTTCCCCTAACCCTCCCTCTATCCCCTACCTTAACCTCTTCCGGCGAAGGCAACCGAAAGCTATCGCTAGGTTCCTTATTCCGACCACCTGACAAAAAAGCCGCTAAATCCGGCAACGGAAGAGGCTGCGGCGCAGCAGTAGAAAATCGCGCCAGATTACTATCGCTGTTGTGGATCTCAACCGACGATCTAGCAGAAGAAGCTGCACTATTAATCCGATCGCGACCGCCTCTCGTCGGCGAATTAAGCAAATCAAAATCCAAATTGGAGATCTCGTGATCCTGTAGATAACGAAGCTTCCTAGCCCTGGTTAAATGTCGATTGGGAACCGGAGACGGCAAAGAACCGGTAGCGGTGGTTGAGGGAGGAGATTTCGACCGCCGAGACATTGATTTTGGGAATGAGGATCTGAGATCATTGTAGGGGTATGGATATCCCAGATTATTCGAAGACGAAAAGTACTGAATAATCAGACGATTCTAGAATCTGGTGAGAAGTTGGAAAATTCATCATCTGCGGAACATCAAATCCAAAGTCGTTAGGATATCCCCTAGGGCACGCTCCCCTTGCTCCCCATTTTTGGTGCAGGTGAAAGAGAAATGGAAGAGATGACGGAGGAAGGAGACGAACGCGTTCGTTTTGGTTGACGCTGGCAAATTGCCAAACAGGGTGTCTAGGTCCTCTAGGAGAAGTCTATGCTTTTCACTTTTTTATTTCCTCTCTTTCAAGTTCAGACAGAGTCAACTTATTATTTAGGATAAAATTACAAACAATCGCCCTTATTTAAGGTATTTTGTACAATATTGTCTTCTTTTCAACAAAATTTATACTGAAATATCATTTATTAATATACCTAACATACTTTTTAATTGCTTTTAGTTTTCTTCCATCTGCAACCACTTAGATAGAATTTACATATATCTGAATTAATGGATGCAGGTGGCCAGGTGAGAGGAAAAACCGAAAACTAAACACATTCACTTTGGAAGGATAAAAATGGCATTAAAAATATATTATTTATTTCTAAGCTATACTAATAATTTTTATGTTGTTAGCATTAAGGAGTTAAGCACCTTAAACAATTTACAATATCTTTTTAACTTGATCATACTTTCAAAAAAGCTCCTTGTAAAATATATAGATTATTAATACAGTATAATATAAATTAACAATAACAAAATATACAAAAAATTGAATCCAAAATATCCATTAAAGATGAGGGAAAAAGTTGAAGGAAAACTTAATTTTAAAAAATGTATGAAATATTCGTATAATTTAAACTAACAAAGTACAATACACAAAATTTGAAAGAGCTGTACAACAATTTTAAATAAAAAATAATTATAATTTTGCTACCTGTCGCCCACCCCAATTTTAAATAAAAAAAAATAATAATCTTATTTACTTGTCACCGACCGACACTCCTTAATTCCGCACAGTAGAAGTCGAACCAGTGCACCTTAGCCCACACCGTAGAACCACAGCGTACCTTAATCGAATCCTTTATAAAATGTTTCTTTTTCTTAAGAACACTGTTACGGCCAATAGTTATTCATTCATTTAGTCAAACTCTTCCTTTATAAAAAGGTCACACGTAATAACTTCATTTTTATTAATCCTAAGCCACATATTTCTGCCAACAACCGCTACTTTCCTGATGCTTGATGGTAGTAAACTTGAATAATTCGTAATCCAGTTCTCATTTGAACTACAACTAACTGCTAATACACCAACCAAGAGAACCACTCTTTAAAAGGTTGCCAAATTTTCTACTGTAAGAAGCAAACGAAAGAGCATTAAAATGCATTTCAAGACATTGACTCTTTCAGCAAATTATTTTGAATGCTCAATTCAATCAAACATTGCCAAGTCAAGGCACTGAATGCAGCCCGATGCCCTTGAACGAAAATGTCTATTCTTCCAACTTTTCGCTTTCGACACTTGTGGCTACAATCTTACAAACAGGTTTTGTTTCGTTCTTTGAAAGAAGCTTCAAATCAGAAGGAACCTCGATGTCATTCAACAAGATTTTGTCCCCGACATCTAGGTTGCTAATGTCAACTTCAATCTTTTGAGGTATTTGCTCCACAGGACAACGTAACTTCAGGGTAGATCTTATTTTGTTCAATTGGCCACCTGATGTAGTCAAAGAAAACCAATAAAGGCAATGACCAAGATGCAAATGAGCAGTTTCACGGGCTGTTTGGTTTCAACACCGGAAAGGCGGAAACATAATGAAAAGGAATGCAGTCTACTGAAAATGTCATTGTTCATTCATACACTTAATACATAAGATGCATGCTCTCTCTTTTTCAATGCTAAATATGTTTACTTTCACCTGTTTTAGTTCCAGAGATGCAACAAAGGGGGGTCAGTTTGTGCCCTAATAACAAAAGGATTATGTAACAATGAATTCAATGATCAACCAGTAGATTGATCATCTTTTGATTCAGACAAAAATTATAAGAGAAAAATGAAGACAAATGATGCTGAATCAATATAGGAGCTGATCTAGTTATAGACAACTTCGACACCGTTATGCTGAATGTATTATCCATTTAATTACTTAGAAAACCCAAAAGGGATACGACTACAAGACTATATACCACAGAATTCATGCTAGGAGCTTTACACGTGATTTTCATTAGTGCCGTGCACCTCCTTGAATGTATGACTGAATATCTCTTGTCTATGAAGACTGTCAGTGAACCATGTAGATTCATTCATGTGGTAGATTTCAGGTGATTTTCTATAAGAAAGAGGTCCGCACAGAAAGTATAATGATCAAATGGACAACCTAAATCCAAACTAGATATTTTGATGCTTCTTCTTGGCTTAAATAAAATCATTTTTCTCTGAAATGATGCTCCTTCAGTCCTCTAAGTATTAGGTATCATTTCATTCATTACTGAATGAATTCTCGTATTCTAACAAACCTTCAAATTGATAGCTAGTGTCTAACTAATGCATCTCGGAAGGATAAATCAACATCCCCAACGATTGAAATTCTATCAGATAAATAAGACTAACTCATCAATTCTAGCACTCAAAGCAGAAGAGCATAGATCAAACCTTTCTTGAGTCCTGGACAAGAATCTTCGCCCTTGATAACAACAGGCACATCAACTGTCAAATTCGAACCTTCCTTCGCCCAAACGAGCACCATATTCAGTATATTTCCTGACTCTTCATCTCTATGAAGCTAATAGAAAAACAAAACGACAATCAAAACACGATAACAGGACCTTAATCTTGAGAAATCAGAAATTAAAATCATATATTCAACTAAACCTTGATAGGAAGCACGGTTCCAGATTCAATCAGCTCGGATGAGCCAGCACCGGCCCGAACTTGGAGCTTAAAGGTCGTAGAACAGAAGAAATCAGGATGAACAGACTTAAGAATGGATTGGATCTGCTTTTTCTCAGTTGTAAGAAGCCGTTTCCTCGATTCAGCACCTTCAGCACCATGATCGGAAAGAACAACGGCCGGAATGCGACCTTGAGCTCGTTCTCTCGATGCAACTTTCCGGCCAGTGATCTCCCTCGGCACAGCCTGGATGGTGTGATACTTCCTTGAAACCGACATATCCACCGCCTTCATAAGCTGTGCGCCGGCAGAGCGCCACCAATGCGCCATTTTTCCGTTTCTCCCCTCTCTTGGTTAGGGTTGTGCTTGAGAACTCAACTGACGAAGGAAGTGGTCAGTGTTACTTGCTGGTCCCTTGCACGGTTACACCCACAAGGGTTTAACCAGGGGTTTCGTATTGGGCCGTTTATGGCGATTTTGCATGGCCCAATTTTAACATTATGGATCATTTGGCCCATTATCCATGCATACACACGAAAGATAAGAAAGATTGAGATAGTAATGGGATATCTTCAACCAGTATTATGATTTTAATATTCCATCTTGCTCACCCACATATTTTCTAGCTCCGTCCCTGGACGGCATCTGTGTTTACGTTAAAACTGCCCACGGTGGAGGCTTCCAACTCGAAGGCAATGTGGAAATAGGAACAACGGCATGTCTAGAAATCCGGCAAGTCTTGAAGGGAATGGGAGATCGCAACACCGTGCAGGATGGAAAATATTTTCTTTACGGAGAATTCTATTGAAACCAATATTTAAAATAAGTACTGCGCCGGGTTTTTCAAGTAATTTTTCAGTGGGCTCTGACCTTCGTCAGCACGAGAAAACGTAAGCATTGGTTTCATCTCCACGAGCACCGAGTTGTGGTATGATTTTTTACTAAAATTGAATTCCGAGAGAATGAGGTAATAATGCCCGAAGTTAAGTGTATGAAATACAAAACTTAGGAAAAAGGAACAAAAATTTGGTTATCTCGCGTCGACTAAGGAGTAGAATGTTTATACTATATAAGGAGGGAAACGCTTAAAGAACTTGACATTTGGGTCACTACCCATTTTCAATGGAGAGCAGATGTAGATAACCGACCATGCACCGGCCCGAGGCAATTCAAACGCCTCTACACACTAACGGTATTGTTTTTCTTATTTTTTTGTGATATTACAAGTCCAAACTAATCGTGTACACTTATTTAAAATAAATAAAAAAATATAGTAATATTTATTTGTTTTCAATTAGATTACATTTACTTTTATATATTTTATTTTATTTTGAAAATAAGTAAAAATCAATTATAGTATAATTTTAATAAAAAAAATAGTTTTAAATATCGTCTTTTTAAAGATTATTTAAATTGAAAAAAAAGTTTTGTACATTACTTAGTATTTTATAAAATTAATATTTAATGTAACCATAAGTGATTTTCAATTTATTTTTCTAGGTCTTTTATTTTATAATTGAATTTTTAACGAAATATATTAGAAAATAGTATAAAGGGAAAATAAATCAAATCATGAGGGTACCAAGAGGAAACTTTAAAACTTGTGGATAACAAGAGTAAAAGTTCAAACTTGAAAACCACCAAGAGAAGAAAAAAAATACAAAAATCAAAGTAGGTGACACTTACTCAAAACAAACTAGATCATATATATGCGGCATGAGTTGGTTAGATTAACCGCGGGTCAAGACATTTACATATACTCCTCCAATTTTTTTAATTAAAAAAAATGCATTGGGTCGGGCTCGACCTTAACGGGTTAAGTTAGTGCCCATACCCGTATTTTTTTCGGACAAAAGCAACCCGGGTTTGTACAACTTAATATTCATTTATATTATGTTTATTACATGATTATTGCATAAGGTAATCACATATAATTTGTTTTTGAAAATAAACATTTTATTCTGTAATTCACAAGCACATGAATAATAAATTGTACCAATTCATCGAACACCATCGGCAAAATTCAACACAACGGCACGAATAACCTAAATTGTACGTGCAGTATACTATGTTTTATGCACCACTCTAAGCACGACACAAATTCACCACTACATTACTATGTTCTATTAGTTAAGTTTATACGGGGTTATATTAAACGTGCACTACTATGTTCACACACGCTATATACACGCTATACGATTATTTTAAACGTGCACTATTATATATATTTGCACCATTGTTATATTAAATGTACACTGCTATATACCATCTCATTAAATCGGTAATCCGTGAAAATATTTGTTCATATGTACATTGTTACAAGTCTTAGTGTCATTTGAATTATTGCGCTTTTAGATTAAGTAGCTTACATTGAGTAGCATAGTCATGCATATGTTTGTTAAACATTTATATATTGTGTTCGAACATTATATTAGTAGTTTCGGGAGATTTCCTTTGCGCAATCATTTTTCAAGATATTTTCTGATCTTTACTGAAAATTTCATTGTTTGCGCAATCATTTTTCAAGATGAGACTTGTCGATTTGCGCAATCATTTTACAATTTTCAAGTCGATCTAGTTTCACCTTTTTCAAGATGAGACAGTAAATTTCATTGTTTGCGCAATCATTTTTCAAGATGAAACTTGTCGATTTGCGCAATCATTTTTCAATTTTCAAGTCGATCTAGTTTCACCTTTTTCAAGATGAAACTCCCACTTTTGATTATTTTTCCAAGTTATTGTCTATTATGCAACCAACTTTGAGCATCCATTTCTCATTCAAACGGAACTCAAATTTAACGTATGAATATACCACGAGCAAGAGCTCGCGGATACGAAGCCAACGTTCCCACTTTCCGGTGTTGATAATGGTCGGAGCCCACCGGAAATGTACCTAGAAAAGTGTCCGGCGCACACATGTTTTATTTATTCTTTTATGGAAAATTAACCCAAAATAATACCAACTATTAACATTCAACCGAAAATAATACGAACTTTGAAAATTACTAGGAGCGATACAAACTATAAATGTATTTACCAATAATAATACGTCATACTTTCCGGCAAAAACTCTAGCTCCGGCGATGACGTGGTAGCCGAAATGTTACATGTCATCAAATAAATGGAGTAAATGTGTGATGTGGATTTTATTTTTAAAAAAATCAATTTAATAATATTTAAAATATTAAAAATAAAAAAATAAATATTTTTAAAATTTTAAATAATAGTTTTTTAAAAAACATTTGTACAAAATTTTTTAAAATATTTTTTTTGTAAAAAAAGCATTTAAATAAAGTTTGAACATTTTTTAAAACACGTTTGTAAAAAAATGTAAAAAAAAAATTTTTTTATAAAAAAATTCGAATACTTTGTTCACAAATTAGTTTTTTTAGAATTAAAATTTTCATTTTATACAAAAATTTGAAAATAAATTTCATTAAAAAAAATATTCTAAAAATTGTTATATTTTTATATTTTTTGAAAAAATAAATATTTATTGACATGTGACATTCCGACTGCCACATCATCGTCGGAGGTAGGGTTTTTGCCGGAAAATATATGACGTATTATTTTTGATTAATACAATGATAGTTTGTATCACTTTTATTAATTTTTAAAGTTCGTATTATTTTTGATTCAATGTCAATATCTATTATCTTGTGTTATTTCCTTCTTTTATTAAATTAGTTCTAATAGTTCTATTTATAAACAAACTAAAAAAAATAAAGCAATAAATTTCAGGATTGGAGAACAGAAAATATAAAGAAATAGATCAATATATTAATATTTGAAAAATACTCTATTAATCAACAGATATTAAAATAATAGAAACTTCCCTATATAAATATTCTCTTCATATTCATATAATCTTTTTTTTTTTCTCTTCTGTTTATAAATAGAAATTATAAACTCCGAAATATTTTTCTAGGTAGAATTTTGTGTTGGGATTGCGGAAAGTAGAAGATCGGATCCAGATTCCAGTGCTTTCTTTTTTCCTTCTCATCCCCTTTTCTCTCCATTGCTAACCGCTTTCTCTCACCTCTCCGGTGATCGACTAACTCCATTGACACAGGTCTGTGTAGATATATTGTTAATCACGACGAGGATTGAAAAGGTGACGATACTGTTCGCGCACTAATCGTTTTCGTCTTTTTCGTTCCTAAATCTCTGTTCAGATGAAACTAACGATGATTTGAATCGCGATAGAGTAGAAGAGACAAGAAAGATTGAAGTTCCATCTTCCGCCTCGGAGAAAGAACATTGACGTGAATAATTGAACTGCCGAAGCGTGTGAAAGTGAAAATTGGTTCGCTGTATCATCTGAAATGCAAGAAGATTTTTCAAGTAAGATTTTCCTGTTTCGTATCTTGTTAACTGTTTGATGATTATCTTCATTCATTCGTCATAGTACATTCGATATCATTATTATTATTTATTTTCTTTTTTTTTCAGAAGACTTGATAGTTTGAATGAACGGAGTAGTGGAATAATTTAAGTGCGAAAAAGGAAAATATAGAGATCTTGCTGTTGCACGTTCACTGTACCGTGTCTACCTTTTTCCTTTTATTTCTGTAGATTTGGTGGTTTAGGGGAAGCAGTATTTGGATCTTGTTCATTTCGTGTAATATAAGGGTTATAAGCTGACTAATATCTCACAATCAGAAACGCAGCGAAGGTTAGTCGGTCATCAATTCTTACGATAAAACAAGGAAGGAATCACTCTTCATTTCGTAGAAGATTACCATCGCCACCTGTTTTTTCGTAAATCGAGGCTTGAAACTTCCTGTAATTTTGTATTTTTTTCCTCTTCAAATCCCCCACCATGTGCGAATGGCATATTCATGTTTTTGTATAAATTCATTCTTGTCATCATTTTATGAAATCCTAATTTGTTTATTCTGTGCAATTTTTGTATCAGGCGCCTAACAATGTCATCATCAAACTCGCCGTGCGCGGCTTGCAAATTCCTCCGGCGAAAATGCACTCAAGACTGCGTATTCGCACCATACTTCCCAGCAGACCAGCCACAAAAATTTTCTACAGTGCACAAAGTCTTCGGCGCAAGCAACGTCTCTAAGCTATTGAACGACCTCGAGAGCAAAGACCGCGAAGAGGCAGTTAACTCGTTAGCATACGAGGCCGATTTTCGACTCAAGGACCCAGTGTATGGATGCGTGGGGCTAATCTCGATCCTTCAACAACATCTCAAGGCGCTCCGTATACACCTCGATTTGGCTAAGAAAGAGCTTGCTTCGATGGTGGGACCCTCCTCCATGATGCAGATGTTACAGAACCCTCACTTACAGAGTCAATTCCACCCCAATGCAGCCGGGGCCGGGGCCTCGGCCTACTCTTCGCATCCTCATCACATGGGGGGGCAATATAACGCAGCGCAGATGATGAGTATGATGCAGATGGCTGGAGCTGGAGCCGGAGCCGAACCGTTATCGATAGTGGACCTTCAAATGCAATTTCAACTACAGATGCAACAACAGCAACAACAGTTGCAACAACAGCTTAGTGGTCAGTTAGTTATAAGGGATGAGATTCAGAAACAACCATTGCAGCAACACCTTAGTGGTCAGTTGGTTATCAGGGATGGGATTCATGAACAACAACCGTTGCAGCAACAATTTAGTGGTCAGTTGGTTATAAGGGATGGGAGCCAACAGCACCAGAACCAGCCTGAACTAGATAGTCGACAAATTGCGCTTATGATACAAGCTAGGGAAGAGCGGGAGGTAATGAGGAAATTGAGGCAGCAACAGCAGAGTTTGGTTATAAGGGATGGGATTCAAGCAGAACATTATCAAGATCGTCAACCAGATGATATGAGGTTTAACCAAGGGTTTAATCAGGAGGATAATGCAGAATTTGGACAGATGGGAACAGAAGGAGCTGCTATGGCGCCATTGATGGGGGGTGGATTTGATGGAGGTAATCCTTATCAAATTCAACAGCAACAACAACCGATACAGCAAGTACATGAACAACACCAACAACTAGGAGACAATCCTTATCAGATTCAATTGCAAATTCAAGAACAGCAACAACTCGGAGAAAATCCTATTCAGATTCAACAGCAGCAACAACAATTCTTGTTACTCCAGGAACCACAACAGCAACAAGAACATTTACTGCAACAGCAGCAACAGGAACAACAATTCTTGTTACTTCAGCAACCGCAACAATCACAACAGCAACAAGAACATTTACTGCAACAGCAGCAACAGGAACAACAATTCTTGTTTCTTCAGCAACCGCAACAATCACAACAGCAAGAAGAACATTTACTGCAACAGCAGCAACAGGAACAACAATTCTTGTTACTTCAGCAACCGCAACAATCACAACAGCAAGAACTGCTGTTTCATGAGCATCATTATCATCCTCCAGCTGCTCGAAATGAAGAGGAAGGAGAGGCTCTTGATATTCCTCCACCTAATTGCTAGAAGTTTCTCGTTTATTGATACCATCATTCAATTCGGCTCCATTGCCAAACAATTTTTCAACCCTAGGTATGATATTTGATTTTCCTTATCTTAAATTGATCTTGTGAATTGATTTGTACTGCAAATAACATATACTGCCTCTTATTTACGGAGTAGTATTTTATGTCTCCATCTGTTAAAATCATGCATGAGTGTTAGGTACCTAATAAGTATAAACTATTATACCTTAGATTCTAGGTTTATATCTTCATTTGCAACCTAGCTACATCATAGTTTACTCTAAATTATATGCTTTTCCATTTTCACATTTGAACCCGAATTTCAAATTAGCCAGAGACAGTATCTTGAACAAAAGATAATTCCATGTGTTTGGTTAATGTGACCTATAAACACTGACATCTTTAGACTTTTCTCGATCTCTCTCTGAAGGTGTGTGTTTGTTGTAGTTGATAGGCGGATGATGGGAAGAAAGAAGAAAATAAGTTCTCCTATTTTTTTTGTTAGGAAATAAATATTCTATTGATTAAAAAAGCAATCCACTTTGCTTACACTCCCATTTGCTTGTAAATTAAGAGTGCAATTTAATATTAAATTTTGCACGTAATTTATCATATAATACTAGGCTTGACATTTATATTTGAATGACCTTATAGTCAAAGTCCATCAGATTTAGCCAAGCTACAATATTTGACTATGGAAATCGAAACTGCGTTAAATATACATTATTACATTTAATATCATTTTTCAAATGCTGATGTAATATATCGGGAGTTATTTGCCTTTTCTGGTGCAGTTTAGCTCAGCCCTTGCGTGCTTGCATTTGTTTACACGTTCCTAGCGAGGCGATTAACGTACCCAAGTAGCTGATGTAAGGCTGATCGTACTTGTAAGTCAGTAGTACATTTTTTTCCAGTATAGTTTTCTTTTTCAGTAAAATACTGCTGTTTCTTGATTTTTTTTTAGAAAACTAGTTGGATACTATGGTTTTCTTTTTTTCTTTTTTTTTTTAGTTTAGAAAATAAAAAGTCTAGTATTGGTTTTTCTTGTTAGCTTATATTTGAAACCAGGGCCTTTAAATCTACGAATTAATGCTGCAATTTTTGGGAAGAGAAAGATTCAAATGCAAGAAATAGGCGCATTGATTTTAGGGTTTTTTTATGCATGAACACATGCTTCCCCTGCAATTATATGCAGTACTTAATATCTAACACACCGACTTTTTAAAAAATGCTGGGTCGGTTGCCTATCAGTATATGCAATGTAAACACGAGATAATTTTTATAAAAAATAATTTAAATACGCATTTTTAGTATTTATAAAGAGGAATAATTGAATTTTGTTTGGTGTATTATGACATTTTTGTGGATCATGGTCTGCTGCTTTCATGCACATCGAATTCAGAGAACATGGTTGATGGCCATGTGCAATTGATGCAGCATGTAAATACCTTGTTTAATTGTACTGTTAACTTAGTACTCCCTTCGTAACACAATATTTGTCATTTGAGAGTTGGAAACATTAAAGAATAGTTAATGACTTTAAACAATTAAATAATTTTTTTTAATTATTTTGGTGATAAATACAATCTTTAATGATTTTATTCATGTTTCTTAAAAAAAGTCATTTTTTAATAGATTTTAGCTAATTATAAAGTATAAGGAGTTAAATCGAGAATAATTAATTCATTGATAGTAGTGTAATCATTCTATCTATGCATTAATATTATGGAAGTGTCAAATATTTTGTTAAACTAAACTAATTGTTCAAATGACAAACATTTTGTTATGGAGGGAGTATAAAATATAAATTGAAAAATAAAATTTCTAATTTCTAATATGAGTTACAATTAAACCAGTTGGTAATGGCAATATTGTGAATATAATCAAATGATGGGTTCGATGTTGACTTGTATACATTTGTACGGTGATTAAGTGTAAATTATTGATTAAGCAGTCTTAATATTTTTGTAATTTATGTAAGACTGTTGGGTGTGAAAAACTATTCGCATGATATGGGGTTGACCTATCCCGAAAGTTGTATTTGCACATGGTTTTACTTTGATTTGATGACACGAAAAAGGATTAATATTTTGAATTAGATTAAAATATTGCCCTTGAAATATTATATTTACGTCAGATGTGTTAAATGACAATGCCGTCTCAAATCTGTCAAATTTGTCTTCATTGTCAAGGTCAAATTTTATTTATATTTTCATAATTTTGTCTTACTCAAAATAAAATGCCAATAGTATTAAAATTAGTTATTATCTTATCTGCTCATAATGGTCCATAATAAAGTTTATGTTTTTTAAAGTTTTTACAACATGGTTTCGAAGTAAGCACATTCTACGTGTGTTAAAAATTTAATCTTTGCAAAATAATTATTTGTAATTTAAAAATCATTTAGTTTAAAGACTAGTTTGAAAATCATAAAACTAAAATTTTAAGCTATTTTTTACACTAGAATAAATGGAAAATCATCCTTTTCAGTGACCACGTTCATGATCTTGGGTTCGTGCTATTCGTACCCACATATTCATTCTATTTGTATCCATTATACGACTACGCATCACGTAGCCGTAGGGAAAGCATAAATGAATCGCCATAATACAAGAACTTACTACGCCTACGCAGCGCGTAGGCGTATTGTGGAGAACTAGCCGTTACCAACGGTAATGTAACCCAAAGATTAGTATAAATATCATGTATTCGACCCATTTCATAAAACCTCATTGTCAAACGTTGTTTCGCAAAAAAAGTTCTTTCGAAAATGAATTCCGATGATGGAGAAACAAGATATCATTCCGGCGATGGAGAAGAGGATGACGGTGTTGATTTCGGCGGTGGTGAAGATGACGTGGAGGGTGACGAGGGCTTGTTCAATCCCGCGATGCTCAGTAGTTACGATCCGTATTCGGGTGTTGAGGTTAGTTTTTTCAATTCGTTTGTTTTGACGTAGTTTAGTGTTATATGTTTTAGTTAGTTTTATGTTATATGCTTGAGTCGTTAATTAATGAAGTAGTAGACAATTAGTCAATAAGTAATGTTATTTGTCGTTAAATGAAGATTTTACTCGTTAATTAGGTGTCAATTGGTCGTTTATTGAAGAAAATAGTCGTTATTTAATGAATTAGTAGACAATTATTATTTAAGTAGTCATTAATTAATTTGAGCAATCTAAGAACATATGATATAGTCGTAGTCAATGAAATTTTCGAAATAATTATTGTAGGTTGCCGATATTCCCGATGATTATGACTATACTAGTTTGTTCGTTGACCATCAGATATGGACGGATATGGACTCGTTAGTTGCGTGGGTTCTTGAGAGAGCAGGAAGTAGAAATATGGTTCTCATCAAACTAAATTGCTACAAGTCGGATGACGAAGGCACAAATGAAATGCAAAGGGGTCTTTGGGGTGTGAGAAATATTCACGGATATCACAATCATCCTCTTCCGAAGAAGTTGGTAGGTCATGCCTTTGCTGGACGGTTGACGAAGGCACAAATGAAATGAGTCCAAATCTACACCGAGGCGGGAATGCCTCCGAGAGAAATTGTTCGTTTGTTAAAGAGTGATTTTGAAGATCCCGAAAAGATGGTCACTTCTAGGAAGCAAGTTTCAAACGCTCGGAATAAAATTAGGTTGGAAGCGATGGGAGATCGAACGGTAATTCAAGAAGCGTTGAAATTCTTGAAAACTGGCGCGGCAAGGGACATTTGATGCTACATGTGACGATTGGTATTGGAGGCAATCGTATGGGATCCCGTGCATTCATGAGTTTGCGGCTGCCCTCCGGGAAAACATGCCTATGTTTTTGACTGCAATACATCCTTTCTGGAGACAAGTTACGTGGCATGAAGTCACCAAAGAAGTGGAAGAACCCGAGGCTATTCCTCTGTCGATGGGGGATATTACTTTGACATCTTTTATGGCCATGCACAGGGAGGGTAGGTTGCCCCAAGACGTTGTGAACAAGTTTGACCCTTATATTGCAACCATGTTGAACCCGACGGAGTCAGTAGCTCGGGAGCCGAGAATTTTACATCCTTCAGACAAGGGAAGCAAGCAAGGACGAGTGCCATCTGGATTTGAGCATGCTCGAGCTGATAAGGATTCACAGTTTAGGAAGTCTTCACAAAGTTCTAGAGGAAGAGTTCGAGGACGAGGCCGAGGACGGGGTCGAGGACGAGCAGACACCACAGGCGAGCCTAGTACCATCCCGGAGCCTAGTACCATCCCGGAGTCTGAGCCTAGTACCATTCCGGAGTCTGAGACGCCCGTTCCAAATGAGCCATCTGAACCTGTGGTCAGAGGATTCAACTAGGGTTATCGAAATATCCCAGCATTTATGTTATCTTACGTTGATCGTGTGATAGATGTTCCGGGCGATGGACATTGCGGATATCGATCACTTGTTCCGGGCGATCCCAGCATTGGTGATGATGAGATTGAAGAACTGATTGACAACGTCAACTACCTTAACCCCGCACCTTACGCGTCACAGTTCTGGATGGAGGTTCCTACTTGTGCTCTCGCATACGCTACTTTATATCGGGTGTCCCTTGTCGTCTTCTCTAGATTGGACTCCTACACCTGCTTGCCATTGATTGCCGATTCTGAAGAAGAACAAGAACCTCCAACGGTAGTGCAAGCAATCACAGTACTTAATGATCATCACTACGTTCCGGTAAGTCCATTTTATTCCCTTGATTTGTGAAACAAGTTTGGTTGTATCAAAACATGTTTGACTAACATGCTCTTGATTTGTAAAACAGGTTTGGTTGCATCAAAACGCTCCATTGCCCCCGATATGTCTTGATTGGATGCGAGGTCACGACGCTTCAGTTGATGGTTTTGCCGACATACATAACCGAAGAATAGCGAGATACGGAAGATTGCTTCAGAGAGAAGAAGATGCGGGTTCTTAGTTTGAGACGGAAATTGAGAAATGTGATTTCAAATTGTGATGTTGAATTGTGATTTCGAATAGTAGTGTTGAATTGAGTTTTTTATTTGTGATATAGACTAATCGGTTTTGATTTGTGATTTCAAATTGATATTTTGAGTTGTTGTGTTCAAACATAAATCAAAAGTCAAAGTAATAAAATGAAACAAGCACGGGACGTAATAAATAGAAACAAGTCAAAGTAATGAAACATGTTCATACATAATAAATAAATAGAAACATAAGTGTCTAGTCCTGTCGTTGTGATGCCCTAACAGGAGGTGGCGCCTCTGGTGCCTCATCTCCTCCTAGAACATCTAGGAGATGTCGAAGAAAATCAGCCTCAGACGGAGGACAACGAGTCAACTGATCTCTAACCATACCTATAGCTATATGTACACGCTGCAGAACAAGAAAATACATAAGAAACTCAACTAATTCTTAAATAAAATGAACTTTAACGTAACAATTCATATCCGTACCCGCTCTGAAAGTACAACAGGTGCAATTGGAGGTGCAGGCGGTGGTGGTGCACCATTTGGAGGTGGCTGTAGGTGGGAGTGAGTACGTGGTAAGAACCAGTCCAAGAAGTACTCATCCATCTGCCATGGGTCCACAACTGCTGGGACGCTCTTTATGTCGTACAGATGCTGGTCTCGCGTCGCCCACAGATGCCATGCGTCGGGAGAAAATAGCAGCTCATACTTCCCTATCCTCGCCGGCCTCTTTATCACGAAGGGGCGAATGATACATCCGGGAGGAACTTTATGAAGCTCTGGGGGGGACTATCTGCACATGCCCGAACTGACGTAGCATAAACGATGGCTGATAGGGCTCCTCCAACCAACAGAAGCGTATCACCCCAAAATAGGCTGATACGCGCATCTGTCCAGTCTGAAAGCCGTCTAGCGAACCCCACGGCATCCACGTCACCTACGACAAACATATAACGTCAATTCAGAAGATCAATTCAAGAAACGTAAGAAACTTGACTTTATTAGTACCTCGTCCATCCTACACCTCGACAACTGAGCCCTAAACCCTAACAGGGCCGATCTCTCCATCTGTCCTGTAGGAGCCCTCTCCGACCTCTGTGCATGTCTCGCATCTCTCTGTCTAAGAGGGTCAGTATGTCCTCTAGGTCGGAAGTGAGGGAAATAAGCGTGAATCCATGACTGCGAAAAACATATCATTTTCATATTAAACTGATTATCAATTAAAAGATTGTAAACTATGAAATTATAGTTCATTGCATACCTCTAAGAGAAGAGAACAACCGGCTAATGTATGAACCTCCCTCCGAGAGGACTCGCCTAGCTGTCTGTATAGATATGCCAGTGTGGCAGTCTCCCAAGCACGGGACGCCATGGTGATGGGGTCTCGACATACGCTCAATAGATGAGACTTCACCCTGTTCGTGGTCTTGTCAATGAATAGGGTGGAGCCAATGAGAAGAGCAAGAAATCCGGTAGCGATGTCCTCCTGTCTAGCATCTGGGGACTCGACCATAGTCCTAATAGTAGAGAGGAGATGAGAAGACGGCCACCCACCCGCCTTCACGGCGTCCTTCACCTCCAACGGTGGGAAGCCGAACATGGAGGTGAAGAGTGTGTCATCCCTTGCACCGATAACCTCGTCTCCGTCAATGCGAAGTCCTAGGAGGTGATATACGTCGTGGAGGGTGATAGAGATCTGTCCCCATGGGAAGTGAAATCCGGAAGTCTCTGGATACCACCTCTCAACAAAGGCAGATGCAAGCGCATGGTCGACACCGCCCCACTGTATCTCTAGGAGGCCATGCAGTCCACTCCCCCTAACCAATGTCATCCACTCTGACTCTGGAAATCGATCAGCAAGGCTACGTAAGCCACTGACCGTGACACCTAGCCTATAGACTCGTAAAACACCTCTATCCTGTTATGAAAATATCATTTAAACGTAAGTAACACGTTTGAATTTAAGGAAATATAAAAAGCTAAACGAAATTTAAATCCATACCTGACCGACCTATATGTCACGAGCGACATGAGTGTCATAGCTGTAAAGTAGGTCCCGTATAGCGGGACCTCCTGGATACCCAACAGCTTCATCTGCAACCACAGGCGGAGGTGGAGGTGGAGGTGGTGGTGAACCCTCCTGACCGAGTCTCCTACTCCCGGCGGCAGAGCTCTCTGAATGAGCAGGTGCAGGTGATCGGCGGTCCAATGTGTCATGCAACTCCAACACAAAAGCATCAACTTCTGCCTCGGGTAACATCTGGCCGCCGAAAACGTCGGACGAACCGAACAACATGTCCATCCGCTCGTCCACATGCTCCTCCCCAACTCTCTCCTCCTCCTCCTCTTGAGGATCCTCAAGAACGTCATCAGGACGCGCTACTCCCATCTCAATCATACGCCGCTTACGGTTCGAAACCGTAGCGGCCCATGGACGAGTACTAGTCCCAGCAACCTATTTAACAATTAATTTCAATAGTTAACAACTAATTATCGAGTAATTAACTAATTATCGACTAATTTAAGGAAGTTATCAACTAATTATCGAGTAATTAACTAATTATCGAGTAATTTCAATATTTATTAAACTCATTATCAACTAATTAACAACTAATTATCTACTAGTTCCAATAGTTGTAATTTTAATATTTATTAAACTAATTATCAACTAATTATCGAGTAATTAACTAATTATCAAATAATTACGGAGTTAACAACTAATTATCGAGTAATTAACTAATTACGGAATTTACAACTAATTTCAATATTTATTAAACTAATTATCGAGTAATTTCAATATTTATTAAACTAATTATCGAGTAATTTCAACTAATTATCGAGTAATTAACTAATTATCAAATAAT
>BSUD01000005.1:146172660-146183200 GCA_033239045.1 Fagopyrum esculentum
TAACAACTAATTATCGAGTAATTAACTAATTATCGAATAATTACGGAATTTACAACTAATTTCAATATTTATTAAACTAATTATCTACTAGTTCCAATAATTAACAAATAATTATCGAGTAATTAACTAATTATCGACTAATTTAAAGAAGTTATCAACTAATTATCGAGTAATTAACTAATTATCGAATAATTACGGAATTTACAACTAATTTCAATATTTATTAAACTAATTATCGAATAATTACGGAATTTTGCAACTAATTTCAATATTCCCGAGTAATTAACTAATTACGGAATTTACAACTAATTTCAATATTTATTAAACTAATTATCTATTAATTCCAATATTTTCGAGTAATTATTGAGTAAATTAACTAATTATCGACTAGTTTCAATAAACTAATTATCTAATTATCGACTATTTTCAATAAACTAATTATCTAATTATCGACTATTTTTCAATTTTTATTAAACTAATTATCGACTATTTCACTAACCAGTGACTAATTGTCCACTAATTTAACTAATTATGGACTAATTAAGACTAATTCATTAATTCATTCACTAATTCTATACATAATCAGTAATTAACAACTAATCCTACACTAATTATCGATTACTATTCTCTAATTAACTATATAAAGACAAATGTAATAAAAATAAATTAAAACGTACCCCAAGCTCGCTAGAAACGCTAGATGTCGCGCAACCTCGGACTACTCCCCCTAATCGCCCTCCACGAGAGCCCCGTCCTCGCCCAACGTCGGCATCGGAAACCGCTCGTCCGCGACCCTCGCCGGAAAAACTGCCGGAGGAGTCACCCCCGCCGTTGCCGGAGCGGCTCCTACGGACCACACCTCCGTCTCTTCCCCAAGTTCGGACCATGGCTGATGGTGATGTGTGTAAACGTCGTCGGAGTGGTTGATGGTCGTCGCCTCTTCTTCTTCGTCGTCGCCTCTTCGCTGGTAAGAATGGAAAATTTTGGGAAATGAGGAAGACGACTGTCCGGCTTCGCGATATGGAGGCGAAGAGATCTACGCGTACGCGTTGCGTACGCGTAGTAACTTTCCAAACGGCAGAAAGTTACTACGCGTACGTAATGCGTAGGCGTAGTGACTTCTCTTAATTTTGAATTGAGTAAGTCTTTATGACTACGCGATACGTAGGCGTAGTAACTTTCGCCTCATAAATTGATCCATTTTCTACCCGTAGTCGTGTAATGGGTATAATTAGCATGAAATGGTGGGTACGAATATCAATCTCGATGATCTTGCAGTGTTTACTACTGTTATATATTTCGGAAAGTTAATTAAAAAAAAATAAATAAAAGAACGTGTTTGTTAATGATGAATATATATGATTAGTATCGAACATTCGAGCTTCATTCTATGTTTTTGGGACCTAGGTTTTCCTGATTAGTTTTATCCTCGGAGATGTGCAAGCAGATGGTTTCTTGTGTATTCGTCTTAGTGCTACAAAACTGATGATTAAATAATTGTACTTCTGTACACTACAGTACACCTCATAGATATAATTGTTTGAAACATAAATAAAGAAGAAGAAAAAAAGTTATACACGAGTCATTTTATAACCAATTACACAAGTAATATATTGGATAATTCAAAAAGAGTTTTAAATAGAAATTCAAATGTATATGTGTGTGTAATGGATAGATAGTGGCCTGCATTGAAATATCGAGTATATTCTTTGGTGATGAACAATTTAATTCGAGTATATTCTCGAGGAGCATTTGTTCCACGTACACATGTAACACATTATTAAATGTAGAGGAAATTGAAAGATATATGTTTTTCCTATATTTGATTTGAAGAATTAGGCACTAGACTTTTGACCCTATGTAGAGGAAATTTTAATATATTTATATAATAATAAAAAATGATTTATCTCATTAAATTCAATTAAAATTATTCACATATGAAGTTATGTCCCTTTGATTATTTTACATTTACATTACTACAATAGTTTCTTTTTCCTAAACATCCAAAAAAATAAATTTGTTCAATAATATGTTTACTTTATATAAACCTCACCTATTAATAAGCTTACATTTCAATTAAATAAGCTTCAATTTTAGTTAATAAGCTCGGAGGTCTCAAATTGACCTTTTGTATATTTACGTCATCAATCAATATTTTCCATTTGATGACGTGGATATGTGATCGACTCCGATGGCTCGGTTGTAATCCAAATCTAAGGTGTTCACGGTTGTTCCCAGATTTTTTGTCTGTGTATTTCCTTCGAAAATGAACGTTCATACTCGTTGCTTTCGGCTTATAGGATCATGCTGCTTTCCCTCGAAGACTTCCCTGCTTTTGGGTTTTTTTGATATATTTTTGTGTTTTCTTTTTCTCCGTTGTTCTGGTTTATAACGGTTAGTCTATCTGCCGAACTTTTCCGGCCTTTCGATTTAATAGTCGGCGCACCATCTATGGAACGAATTGGTTCCGTTATCAAAAAAAAAAAAACAATCCATTTATGTCATATGTGTTGAATATGGATGTCAATGGTCAACTGCAGAAAACTGTAAGAGCAACAATTTGTAAAGTTAAAACCTTGCGGCAAAACTTCTCGTTTTGACATGATCCATGGATTCGAACCAAAAGGGCCAAAAAAAGGTTAGATTAAGTGGTCGTTTGATAGTTCATCCGGAATGAAAACAAAAAATAAAAACGGAAAAGGTAAGAATAAAGATAAGACTAGTGTATTACCCGCACTTTATGCGGGTTAAGTTTTAATAAATATTTAATACTTAAAAATTTATATGGATATTTTTGTAAAATAAAAATCTGGAGAATGAAATTATAATCATTATTATTATGAATTTTAATTCTCGTATTTATCTCTTCTAATTAATTATATTTTTAAATTGATTTGTTAAGATATACTTGTTGTTAAAAAAAATCCGTAAAAGTTTTAAAAAATATTTTTATAAAAATATTTATTTAAATATTTTAAAAAAAAATTTAGAGATCAATTTTTAAAATAATTTTTTAGGTTTCGAGAAACATGACGTTGACACGTGGCAACAGAAACTTCTGCTTTAATAGATATAAGATAACAAAATTGACCTAAAGGTTTCTTCTTCTGACATAACTAAACATAAATAAGTAGTACACCAAAAAAAAAACATAAATAAATCTTAAATATGATAATTTCATTTTCCTTTTTTAAGCATCACTCTTATACTCTCCATCCCAAAATAGCAACCAAACGACCCCTAAGAATCAATCAGAATCAGATGATGCATTTGAGTAAGGGTCCAGTGTCTTAACCATCTTAGACAGTGTTTCGCCCATGTCTTCCAATTCATCCTTTTCGAAACCCCAACTTCTTAACAGCTCAACACCGGGAGCTCCACGTTGGATGCCAAATCTTCTTAGGTTCTCCAACCTGTTTGTAAGGAATGGTAGGATTGCATTTGTGGAACGTAATCTTGCAGCCATAGGGATTGACCGAATGTCGAGTGATCCTTTCGATGTTGAGCTCGACAGTGATCTATTGCCTGATACGAGTCCGTACTCACCGACAGTAGCATTGAATATTGACGGGAATGGTAATGGTATTGGAAGAGGGCATTGTGAGACTGATAGATGACAGAATCTTGGCCTACTTGAATTGTGTTCGTATGCGCCCGAAATGGCTTCTTGTACTTCAGAAACCGACGCCCTCTCGCCACCTAAGGGTGAAAGTGAAGGGTGTTTATACTTGAATGAACAAACCATATTCAGGACTTGTTTGGTACCCATTATTGGACTTTGGGATCAAATTCAATACTTGTGTTTGGTAAGGGTAGATATCGGTATGAGACGTTTGATACGACTTGTACTCATAGATTGATACCAGCGGTCCAGATTGAGCGGTACAAGCCGTATCCTTGTGCAATACCGATATCTGAAACCCAACACTTGCCTATTGATACCAAACAGGACCTCGTAGCATCTTGACGACACATCTCATGTAAGCTACATATATACATTTTAGCTGAAAACAAGCATAGAGATATAATTACCTGACCAAAGAGCTCCTTGTACGACCATTGATTCCACTGCCAGCATATCGTCTGTGTCCTCTGCAATCTCCGGACTCAATGTTTGCAAATTGTTTAGCAACGGTTGCTCATTCTGTTTTCCTGAAGTTCCAAAATCATACAGATCAGAAACGAGTAGTTTTCAAAGCAAAGGTGCAAATCAACCTCTGCCTAAAAAGAAATACCAATCAGAGAAGGTGCTGGAAATGCAGCATCCAAGGTCGCCACTATGTTCTGACGTGGCTCGCCAGTTAGTATTTGTACAATGCCATTGATATCAGATGCACCGGAGAAACAATTTGAGTTTGTTGTGGGCCCAGGCGTCTCCATCCGGAAAGGAAGAGTAAGAGAATGTATAGCTGAAGCATAGACTGCACTGCAGTGGTATGCTTTTTCATCATCAACATGGAGAAGGGTGGAGGCTTTACCTAAATTACAATATAAGGACTTGATCATCATGAAAATAACAAAGCAATTAATCAGAACGCCAATGCATCAGGAATACATTTACCAATCAATCACTTACTAAATATTAGATAAGTCTCATACAGATATCTAATAAGATGAGATTAAAGATGGTGCAGAAGAAGATGATTTACTTTTACCAAGGAAAGGTAGACCAACTGGCACATATAACTTGCAGAGGGACGAAAGCCTTGAAAATGAAACTGCATCATGAAGATCCCTGGAAACCATTCTTTTCTGACTTCTGACATTTGCATACGAAACAGGTTCGCGGACAGCATAAAGCAAAACAGGAGTGTTTGTGTACTCGTCAGCTATGTGCTCTAAGAAATCTGCTCCTACATTGGAGAATCCACCAGCATCATCAACGAGATATTGGATTCCCTGTCAAAATATTAAGTATTACTTCAATGTGTAAGAAATAAAAAAACATGTAAGGGTATCAACTCCTTATGGAAGCAGAAACAAATGACATGGCAAGTTATTATACCACAAACCTGAATGTGATCACATTCTTCAATAAAAAACCGAAGCCTGTCACACATTTCCTCTCCCCGCAAACTGTCAGAAAACACATCCTTTCCTATTCCATAGTTATTAAACTCCTCTGAATTCATCCATAATCCATTCACTTCATACAAACTCTGAGGATGATAATGAACTTTTGAGAAGTCTGTCCAATACTGCACGCTATTTTCCAGACTTTCAGTCATTTCCTTTTCTCGTGTATCAACTACAGAATCATCATGTTTATTATAGATACCACTGGGTTGTCCTATCTCTTCCTCATATAGGCTTTGCAAAAACAAGTTCTTTTTATGTGGTACAGATCGCTGTGTGGAAAGAGCGCCTCTCCTGCACATTGATATGAAGAACCTTATTTGATTCGGATGAAATAGATTATCAATGAATCCATGATTTCTCAAATAGTATTGATTTCTAAAAAAATTGGCAGCTTTAAAGGTTATTTTGTCACCAAGCCTATACAAAGGACATTAGTACATGCTGCCTACACGAAATTTACAGGGTAACATTGTTCCAAGTCCTTCAGAAAGTGTTGTAAATTCTCTTGAACAGACAGATACAGAATAAACAACTAACCATGTATGGACCTGTGGTACTTCTGGGGTCTGATTATACAATGTTCCATGTGAGCTCATTGATCCAAGGGATCCTGCATTGTTACTAGGTAAATTAAATGAAAAGGAGAAAGAAAGGTACATATGTCAGTATCAATTAAGACACTTATTGAGTTATTGGGCATGTAGAGGATAAGAGAAAGCGAGGAAGTAGCAGGAGAAGAAAAAAAGACCTTATATTGAACATCTGCATCAGACAAATGATAACAATACTGCAAATTAACAAAAATTTCCCCGGTTCTCCTCACAGTTAATAAAGTGATTTCCATACTAAAATGTCATATGAAGCACTACAAGACCTTGTAAATTTTCTAGACTGTGGGGTTAACAATCATTTTTACCAAGTTAAGGGATTCAAATATAAATAGCAGCTAAATGACGTTGATATCATGATAAGCTACACTTTACAATTTCAAATTTCATTAATCTACTACATGTTTTGAAGACCCGTTAACAATGTTCTCGTCAAATTCATTACATCTTTCAATTTTGATAGCCAATCAAGTTATCATGATGGGAGTCTTGACAAGTTTTAAACAAACACAATTTCTTGTGAAGTAACCGCTTCATCGGAGAACTATCAGACATGAAAATAGAATCAATTCAAAGCAAAATTCCACAAGCCTAATCAGATGATTAAATATATTTAAAAAATTCCAAATGATTTGATCATTTGAATAGCAATTGACCATAGTTTTGTCAGTATGCAAGTCAAGTTAACATGTACCTTGACAATCAATAGAGAGTACCCGAGGTGTATATGTAAGAACACCCTGCAGACAAACCTCGCAAAGGTAAGTGTTTGTCTTATCAACTTGAGATGCATTTAACCGTCTGTTTGGATGTCACTGCTTTATACTACACTATATATGCAAGCATCCAAACACGACTTTTACTGATATGTATTACTTGTCATACCAGTTCCAGCAAAATTTTAAAATCTCAAGATTTTATCAGCCAATCGAACCTACCTCCTGTGTTTCCCCACTGCGGTATAGTACATCCATAGATAAGCAGTGATTCTTAAACACTAAATCACTGCTTGGATCATCTGCCAACCCAAGCAACTCATCCTGCAGAAGTTCAAAATATTTAGCAATCAAGTTCCAAGTATTTTTCCCTTTCTGCTTCCCTCAAAAAATACTTTAAGAAGTTGGATTTTCATAGGAGAAATTCCAATCCAAAATCAAATAAAACTGTTACAACAGAAATAAATGACAACATTATACCTGGAAATTCCAAAAGTGGGAGCCTATAAAATTTGCAAAACCTCCAACTTGCACAGTAACGATTTCCCTCATGCTAATAGCTATGCCGATGTCTGCGAGATTTCACTCAAATATCTCGAACTAAAACAAGCAACAGAAATTACAGATGACAGTTGAGTGAAACTGCGAAAGTAAACATAAGAAATTAGCAAAGAAAATTAAAAATAACGAATACAATCTAAAAGAAACTTCAATTGAAAGCTCGAGTAGAAGATTGAACTCCACCTGATCAAACAAACCCGACACCGCAGCTGTCGCGAGCTATTAAGAAAGATAGAAAGAGGGCTAATGGCTGCTCTTACTTCTCTATCAAATTTTTGGGAAGAAGACAATTTCAGACTGTACTGGGCCGAACATAGGCCCAAAACTGTCGATCAAAAAGGCCCATTTTAGAAAAATGTCTGGCCCAAAACCATCGGTAAGGCCCATTGTAGGAAAAAAATCTGGCCCAATTTGTAGCTTGAGGTAAAGATATGAACGGCTTCTAGTTTCTACAACAAACTTTTCAAGCAATAAATCTATTTACCAAATCTTTATCAATAAAATCATCTTTAGCCGATTTAATACACATTTACTTTATTTCTTTTATCAGATTTTTTGATTAAAATGGCTATCAGAGGGTTCAATGGACAAATTAAATGTTACCTTATTTAAAGATTCCAAATTATGTTCCCTTTACAAAATACAACTTGGATGTTTTTTTTATTACACAATCCTGAAATCAATTGATTTCTTTTACAAAGAATATTTTTTAATCAAATTAAAATTTGCCTTACTAAAATAAAAAAAATAAAAAAAAACAGTAAAACTATGCAATCCATAGTGTAGTAAACAAGAATTATATAAAGAAGAGTATATTAGTCGATATTATTTTAAACTCAAACTCTCTCATAGGTACAAAACCGATCCTCATGAGTCATAAATCACCAGCTGCAAAATCTAAAAAAACAAATGAAAATATCTCCCATGGGATCTTCAAACGACCCTTTAAGTATATAGAATTAGGATGTCTTCACTGTACCTAATAATACCATTTTCTTCTACAACAATAATATAGATCCATACATTTATGCAAAATCTTTATCAAATCTCTCCACATTGAGAAATCTTTAGATACCTCCCCAGCTATGGCTATCTGATTTCTCTTCGTCTTCTTCGTCGTTGCTTCGACATCGGCTAGCAGCAGAGTTGCACTTAGCTGATCTTATTGCCATGTGAAGAGGTCCTTGAGGTGAATCAGAATTGCTAGTCTCAGTCTTTGATGCAATTGTCCGGCCTGAACCGCCGCCACTGCTGCTCGCTAAGTCGAGATCATGGCTCGAAAACAGCTTATCTTTCGAGTTTGGGAGCTTCCTGATGTGAAGCCTGTACTTCTGCATAAACCAAAAGTTATTTACAAATTTAGCAGAGCAAAACTATGGTTATTGGACTTATGGACTTGTATAAAATGTGTCAAGATTAGTACCTGCAAATGACTTTTGACTTCATCATTAGTGAGGCCATTAACTTGCATATGTTCTCTAATTTGCTTAGGAGTAGCCACTGCAATGAACATACACAGATCGTATCAAAAACTAAATTAAGAATCTTTTATAGACGATTTTTAAATTAAGTAACAAAACCAACCTTGAGATCCACCTAGTTTTTCAAGAGCATCGATGAACCGCCGATGAAGCTCCGGCGACCAGCATCTTCTCTGTTTCTTTGGTCCCTGCAACGCCGATGAAAGCGAAGCAGTCGGAGTTGCTTGATATCGCATCTTAAACGGATCCGACAAAACCGGAAGGTACATATTCCGGCCGGTTGCTCCTGATCCAATCTTCAGACAAGCAACCGGTTCAGACGGGACTTGTAAGCTAAGTTCGGTTGCGGAAGGTACAGGTTTGGTCCGGTTGAAGTCTCTCACCGGTGAAATTTCAGAACCCTCGGTAAATGACGATAAAGCCCCTACCTTATCTGTATATTTACAGAACTTATCTTCCTCATCTTCATCTCTTGTTCTTTTCTGCAAAAAAGATTCCATTATCAATCTCTTGCTTTCATCGATTGGTTTCAACTAAAACAAATCTCAAATCGACTTTATTGTTTACCTGATTAACAAACGAAGCTTGATCGGAACTCCATAGCTGAGCAGACTGCATCCAAGTCTTCTTATCACCATCAACAGAAACAGTAACTTCCGATCCATCCCGAGGACTCTCATTCAAATCACAAGCCTCCTTAACCTTAATCTCTTCTCCTTCACTCTTTCCTATCTCTTCTTTTAGCTTCTCAATAGCTAAAACAATCAACAAAAACCAAAATCAAAAAAAAAAAAAAAAAGCAGATCGATCTAAAATCAAACTTAAATAATGAATCAAACTAACCATTAGTAAGAAGGAGAACCGAGAGAGGCAATTCGCGCTTGAAGGACTCGATCTTCCGAAGCTCATGTTCTAATTTAGCGATATAATCTAGCAGTTCGGAATCGTTGTTCTTCTGTTCACCAGCAAGCAGCCATGGAGGGCTGAGATTCAAGCTCAATTTAAGAGATTGTGACTCCATTTTAGCTGAACAGTTCTCCGAATTTGGTGAATATTGATACTGTATTTGGTTTATCTAAGCGGCGTGGAGAATCGAAGGCAAAATGAAGCAACCGACTTTGATTTATATATAGAGATGGAGACCTATACAAGGTATGAGAAATAAAATGGAGTCTTCAAAGCGAGACTCTCAATCGGGTCGTCGCGTAATTGGAATCGTCTAGCACGCGGTTTTCCACGGATTCCTTCTCTCTCACCTATCTTTCTTTTTTTATTTTCTTTTTTCCTTAATTTGTGATAATATTGCTTGCTACTTTTAGCAAAAATGTCCAACAAGAAAATATTATTTTTTTACATTAGCAGAAAGTTTTATATTGCGTTCAGAAAAGGTTTCACCAGATATTCTAATCTTACCGGAAAAATCAGATGAAAATATTTGTTTACAATATAAAAAAACAAAAAATACATAAGTCATTATTGTATGTATTAGTTTAAAAAAGCTATAAGATTTTAAAAACATAATTAATATTTAATTTTAAAAATATAATTAAAAAACAATCTATTTCGAATATATTTTTCCTTTATGATTTACTTCATAATACAATATTTATGTGGTTTTACATAATTGCATCTCCGTCTTACGCCCATCGTTTTTCATCAAGATTTAGTTGTACACGGATCTTTATACTTTTTCGATTAATAGTTACTTTTATAATTCTATTTTATTTATTTATATTCTAAGAGTCTAACGGTTCAAATCCAAGGTATTTCTCAAAATCATGTTTTTAGACCGATCGACGGCAATCCATCTTTTCCTTTTATGATTTAATTTATATTTTCTATTATCTTTTCACGAGTATGTAGTAATAGGTCTATAAAGCATTTTTACACATACAAACACTATAAATTTTTATTTTTTTTTATTTTCATACAAAAATTATTTTCTTTGTTCATCAACTGAATTAGTTTACTTGGATCAACTTTATTTTAAAATTGGATTAAGTAATGTTTTTTAATATTCTATTATCGTGTCACTTTAATAAATTATCTCTTCAATTCCAAAAGTTTATTATAGTTTTTTTTTTTTTTTTTTGGG
>BSUD01000005.1:146187932-146263043 GCA_033239045.1 Fagopyrum esculentum
AAAAAAAAACAAAAGAAAGTGTTGCTCAAAACGTTTCAAAGAAACGAAAAATACAAAGTGAAAAGACGTCCGGCAAACCGGTCCATCTGAAAAATCGGATTTTACAAAACGGTCAAAGACCGAAAGCAAGCAAAGCTTGCCGAGTGAACAATCCGTCCATCTTCTATCCCTCCATTTTCTCACATACGTTTGCAAAATATCACTTGTTTTTTTGTGTGTAATTGGTTCAATTTTGTTGGATTTGCCTTCCTTGCCTAACCGCCAAACGGCCTTCCCCAAAGTAGAACCCGATAACGCACTTGAACTTGGGTAAAGTTGACCTAACTTGTCACCTTGCTCACTTGATTGCTTGAACTTGTGTGCTGATTTGGAGCAATGACTAACGTTGAAATGGAAACTTCTCATGATTCTGGTCCGCAAGAGTTCAGTGAACCCTTGGCTCAAGAAACTGCCTCGTTGTCCCTCGAAAATGACTCCATAAGGAGAGAATTGGAAGCCTTGAAGGCACAACAAAAGTTTGATGCCTTGACCCGAGAAAACATTGCCTTGAAAAAAGAGCTAGAAGCTCTTAAGTCCCTTCAGAATGCTCACCGTCCCACCCCAACTTATCCGAATGAGAACGTGGTCAATGCTTCCACTTCCGATGCACAACGGAAAGGCAAGGGACTTTTGGGAGCTGGCCCTTCAAACGTTACCCGGCTTGCGTCTGTCATTGAACACACCCATCCTTTACCTCTTGACGGAAATGAGTCCCATGAAGAAGAGGAGGAATTCCCCGACCCGCGTCAAGATAACTTGCCCATAGTCGATACGGAACATCGGCACCAATATTATGAGCATCAACATCAACGGTATGTTCCTTCTCCAGCTCCACCTAGTGTGCCCCGCACCGACCGACAAACCCGGGAAGAGCCCCAGTACCGTCCCAACTCCACCACCAATCATGGTCGTGAGCATGATCGGTCCGAACACCGTCACCAACGGTCAACCCGGCAACCGAGGACCCTTGACTTTGATGAATACGATGAGCAACACAACTTCAATGAGTTCTCCGGTGATGAATCCGATTTAGAACGGGTAGCACATAACCGTCCGTGGCACCCACCCATCATAGACCCCTATGAGAATCAAGACCGGGGTGAAGAATGGTTGCCTCCCCCAAATCCACCTAGGCCGGCCCCACCCGTTCATGGGCGCCAACGTCATCATGGCGGCCACCGGCGAGCCCGTGCCGATGATGCCTACATTCCACCGCCCCGCCCGGACCCCTACCGAGCTCGTAGGGAAGGTAAGGTTAAGTTCCCTACCTTTCATGGTGAATATGATCCGTGTGTTTTTCTTGATTGGGCGCAGGATATGAAACGAGCATTAAAACATTGTCATTATGAGGAGGAATCCGAGAAAATCGAGGCGGCAACTCTATACTTTGAAGGAGATGCGAAGTCTTGGTGGAACCGGTATGAGTTCACCCGAGAGAGGCGAGGATGGGCACCAATTGAGACGTTTGAGCAATTGCTCTATTGCATGACCAAGAAGTACGTCCCCGAGGACTTTAAGAATGATATGCGGTTGCAAATTGCCGAGTTCAAGCAAGGCAACCTCACTCCGGTGGCTTACTTGGCTAAACTTGAGGACATGCACATTAAGGCCGGCGTCTCGGCCTCCCCCTCCGCCCTCCGCACCAAGTTCATGAGTGGGCTTAATGCTTCCATCCGGCGGCCGCTCGAGATTGTCCCATTCAAGGATTTGGGAGCATTATGTCATGCCGCCATGAAGTTATATAAGCAACAACTCGAAACACCGCGGTATTCTAGGTATCCCTCTTCCTCGAGTCCATATCTTTATCCATCTAACACACGTTCTCGAGATGCGCCTAGTCCTACAGATACCGACGCCTCTAAAGGGACCCAACGGACGGGTCCTTCCAATAGGCAAACGGGTACCGAGAAGGCACCAAACCGTGGCCCGGCACCGGCGCCTCCCTCTCGAGGTCAACAAGGACCCTCACCGGCGGCTCGCCCAAGGGAGCCCGTGTGTTACAAGTGTAGCGGTTTTGGCCACGTACAACGTGATTGCCCAAACACCAAACGGGTCTTGTTTGCCGATCCAACATATTTCGAGGACGACGATGGTCAATATGAAGGTGATATCATTATTGAGGATGACCATGACACCGACCCACTTGTTGGCATGGAACCCTGTGATGACGAGATTGCTTGCGGCCCAGCACAACCCGGTAAATTCGCTCTTGTTTCTCGTCGTATTTTGGCTGTTAAAGAGCATATTCCTATTGATCAACGCGAGAATCTCTTCCACTCTCGTTGCTTGGTTAATAATACGAGTCTTTCTCTCATCATTGACGGGGGTTCTTGTTGCAATATTGTCAACGAACGGGTGGTAAAACACTTCAAGTTGCCTACGACCCCCCACCCAACGCCTTACGGACTCCAATGGATTTCCGATACGGCATGTGACACCGTCACACAACAAGCTTGGGTGCCGTTTTCTATTGGCGCCTATGTTGATAAGGTCCTTTGTGATGTTATCAAGATGGACGCCACACATGTCCTATTAGGACGACCATGGCAATTCGATCGCTGCACATATCATGATGGTTATCTTAATCGGTACATGTTCCAATATAATGGAAAGCGGGTCACACTTTTGCCTATGACTCCGCACAAAATTTTGGTTGACTATGCGGAACGGAAGAGGCAATAAACTATTGATGAGTCCGCTAAAGCACCGGCAAAATCGGACCCCCGAAGTCCCGATGTTGTAGGTGCTAGTACTTCCAAATCCCGCAACACCGCCCCTCTTGTCCATGCTACCGAATCCAAAGGTAGTAAAGGTCGCATCGTTTCTTCGGGCGCACCTTTATCATCTTCGGATCCCGTAATTCAAGGACGGTGTGAACCACAGATACTCTTAGCTCGCCGGCATGATTTGCAACCGGTCATGGAAGGCAAGTTCCCATGCTTTTTACTTGTTCCGTTTTGTTTATCTACTTCTCATGACCCAAGTAATGTGCCACACGAGGTGTCTTTGTTGTTGTCCGAATTTCAGGATATTATGCCCAAAGACCTCCCACCCGGCTTGCCACCTATCCGAGGGATTGAACATCAAATTGACTTTGTGCCCGGTGCCTCTTTGCCAAACCGTGCCGCTTACCGAGCCAGTCCGGAAGAGACAAAGGAGCTACAACGTCAAGTGCAAGAGCTCCTAGACCGGGGACATGTGCGTGAATCCTTATCACCATGTGCCGTCCCGGTAATCTTAGTACCAAAGAAAGATGGATCATGGCGGATGTGTGTTGATTGTCGTGCCATCAACCAAATCACCGTCAAATATCGCCACCCGATCCCGCGCCTTGATGACATGTTGGATGAGCTTCATGGCGCCACTATCTTCTCCAAAATTGATCTCCGGAGCGGTTACCACCAAATCCGGATGGCCGAAGGTGACGAATGGAAGACGGCGTTCAAAACGAAGTATGGACTCTATGAATGGCTTGTCATGCCTTTTGGCCTCTCCAACGCCCCGTCCACCTTCATGCGCCTCATGAACCACGTCTTGCGCCGATTCTTGGGTACATTCGTTGTTGTTTATTTTGATGATATTTTGGTGTTTAGTACGTCTTTGGAGGATCACATCGGGCACCTTCGCCAAGTGCTCGAGTGCCTTAGACAAGAGCAATTGTATGTCAACTTTGACAAATGCGTCTTTTGCTCGGACACCACTATCTTTCTTGGCTATGTCGTGTCTAAGGACGGACTCCGAGTAGACGAATCTAAAGTTCGTGCTATTCGGGAGTGGCCTACTCCTACTACGGTCACCATGGTCCGAGCCTTTCTCGGCTTAGCGGGTTTCTACCGGCGCTTTGTCAAGGACTTTAGCACGGTAGCAGCACCGCTCCATGAGCTCACTACCAAGGGTGTCACGTTTGAGTGGCGTGATATCCATGCTCGAGCGTTTGATGCGCTCAAAGACCGTCTTTGTAATGCACCATTACTCCAACTCCCAAACTTTTCGAAAACCTTCGAGGTGGAGTGTGATGCATCAAATGTGGGCATTGGAGGCGTTCTCTTACAAGAGAATCGTCCAATTGCCTACTTCAGTGAAAAACTGTCCGGTCCTTCGCTCAACTACCCTACATATGACAAGGAACTATATGCTCTAGTTCGTTGTCTTAAGACATGGTAACATTACTTGTGGCCGAAGGAGTTCGTGATTCATTCGGATCATGCGGCTCTTTCGTATCTCAAGAGTCAAACAAATCTCAGTCGGCGCCATGCTAGTTGGGTAGAGTTTTTAGAAACCTTTCCTTATGTCATTCGGCATAAGAAAGGCAAAGAGAATGTGGTAGCCGATGCCCTTTCTCGCCGCTATGCCCTCCTTGTGTATATGGATGCCAAGATACATGGCTTTGCTCTTATCAAAGAGTTATACGCCACGGATCTTGACTTCAAGGACATATGGGCACAATGCCTCGACCTCCGAGAGCACGAGTCTTTCTTTATTAACGATGGCTATCTTTTTCGAGCGGGAAAACTTTGTATTCCGCGCTCATCTATACGCCATTTGTTGGTCAAGGAAGCTCATGAGGGCCGTGGTCATTTCGGTGCTACCAAGACCCTTTCCGCTCTCCAAGAGCATTTCTTTTGGCCCCGGATGCGTATGCATGTGACACGGTTTTGCAAGGGTTGCATCACATGTCATCATGCCAAGTCGCGCCAAGGTCCGGATGGGATGTATTCTCCTTTGCCTATACCAATGGGACCTTGGGAGGATCTCTCCATGGACTTTGTGGTCGGGTTGCCTATGTCAAAACGAGGCAAAGACTCCATTTTCGTGGTAGTCGATCGTTTCTCCAAAATGGCTCATTTCATCGCATGTAAAAGCACCCTAAATGCTAGTGAAGTTGCCACCTTGTTCTTTGACAATGTGGTGCGTTTACATGGGATACCACGTTCCATCGTTAGTGATCGGGACGTGAAATTCGTAAGTCATTTTTGGAGAACGTTGTGGGGAAAACTTGGAACCAACTTGTTGTTTTCAAGTAGTTATCACCCCCAAACCGATGGTCAAACGGAGGTGACCAATCGGACTCTTGGTGCTCTACTTAGAGCCACCACTAGGACCAACCCACGTAGGTGGGAGGACTTACTTTCTATTGTCGAGTTTTCGTATAACAGGTCTAGGCACACGGCAACTAAATTGTCCCCATTTGAAGTTGTCTACGGCCTCAATCCACACACACCATTGGATTTCACTCCCCGCCCGCTCAAGGATGGAGAACACATCATCGCCGAAAACCGAGCCGCCCAAATCATTGAGCTTCATGAGCGGACTAGGACACAACTTGAACGTCGTGCCGCCCAACTTGCCGGACAACGCAACAAGGGCCGCCGCGACGTCTCTTTTGAGCCCGGTGATCTTGTTTGGCTCCACCTACGGAAGGAGCGTTTTCCTACTCGCCGCATGAGCAAGCTCTCGGACCGTGGTGATGGCCCATTCCGCATCTTAGCCCGTCATGGTCCAAATGCATACAAGTTAGAGCTTCCGGATTCCTACGGAGTACACCCAACGTTCAACGTCAAGGACCTTGCCCCTTATGTTGAGCCCCTCTTTGACGATGGTGAAACGGGGACGTTTCACAGCCAAGATGGGGGGACTGATGCGCCCTTGGATGCCCCTTTTACGTTGACCGTGGACGAAGAGGACGAGGCTCTTAGAGTTCGCTCAGATGGACCGATCACCCGATCCCGAGCTAAGGCCATTGCTCGAGCCACCGGCTCCATCATCACCCGCATTACTTCTTCACTTGGTCCCATTACCGGCGTGCCTTGTCTCTACACCACCATGGCATAGGCTACCGGTTCCGTTAGCGGCATGTCCCGTCTTTCCGACTCCATGGCATGAAGCTAGCTTATCTTCGGACTATATTTTCATGTTTTCCTTTTTATGTAATAAAGGGATATTCCATATAGGAATATTCCCTTTTTGACCTTATCCGTTTAGGGTTTGCTTGGATGCTTTTAGGTTTTCCCCTTTTGGGCTTTTTCTTCATGTATTCTTGTTTGGCCCGTTGGCCCATAGGTAGGCAAGTTTCTCTATATAAGAGATATCTTGCCTCACTTATTTTTCATGTTCAATATTACTAAGTTTTGAGAAGAATTTCCTCCACTTAGCTTGGGCATCAAAATCTCTCTTCTAACCCTCAAACTTCTTCCTTGAATCTCGTCTTTGATTCAAGAAATCCATATTCGAGGATTCTTTTTAAGAATCAACCTTCGCTCCACACAAAAAGGTTCCTTCGATCTCTCTAGATCGAAGTAACCCTAGTTTCTTCATCGCTTCCGCCCCTTTGGATCCGAAACGATACAACGTTGCACAAAGAATCAAGGAGTAGTTGGAGTTTTGCTTGATCTAGATCCGGAGTTATCCTTGGTTACCTCCAAGGACGCATCAGAAATCATCTCCCCTATGATTGTAGACAATCAAGTAGCGAGCGCGGAGAACCGTGCCCGTGAACAACAATGAAACTTTTCAGCTGGAACTGTATGGGGTTGGGCAATGCCCCTACGGTTCGCGCACTCCAAGAACTATCTTGGAAACATTGCCCGGACTTGGTGTTTTTGATGGAAACGAAAGTCATTAATAGTGATCTGGAAAAGGTTAAGCGGAAATGCGGCTTTACCCATGGCATCTGCCTGAGTTCAAATGGAAGATCGGGTGGAATGGGTCTTTGGTGGAGAAACATAGATGTTAATGTGCTATCTTTTTCGGCGCATCATTTTTTAGCTGATGTTACATCACAAGATGATGTTAACTGGACTGTTGCCTGTATCTATGGGTGACCGGAAACACACAATAAACATCGAACATGGACCCTTCTGCGAGACCTTCGCACAACATCACGAAATCCAGTTCTCTTCATGGGAGATTTCAATGAGATATTGCTCTCATCGGAAAAGGAGGGAGGCCCTCCTAGATCCCAAAGAGCAATGGATTGCTTCCGAGATGCTATCGAGGAGTCTGGAATATCGGATCTCGGATATCACAGAGGGCCTGGCATGACATGGGAACGAGGTCTTTCTGCTGCATCATGTATTAGGGAGCGTCTTGATCGCTTCCTTGCCTGCCCGGAATGGCGTCAACTTTTCCCCCACATCAGCATCACCCATTTTCCACGTTATAGATCAGACCACACGCCTATAATGCTCCACTCGGCATCCACTCCTTTCTTCAATCCCAGAAGAAGGAAAAAAAAAGTCCTTCCGATTCGAACCACTGTGGCTCACCCACCCGGAATGCAGTGAGGTTGTGGAAAGTGCCTGGAGACAGTCTTGGGGTTCAGCCCCGTCAAAAGTGGACGCATGCGCAGTGGCATTACAATCCTGGGCGCGAGTTGTATTTAATGATAGAAAGCAACGCATCGAATCACTTGCAAGGGAAATGAAGGATCTCCAATCGGGGCATCCAAGTACAGTCGCACTGACTAGGGGGGCTGCTATTTCGAGAGAGCTTGACGAATTGTACAGGCAAGAGAAACTTTACTGGCTCACAAGGTCGCGTGTTAAGGAACTGAGGGAAGGTGATCGAAATACGGCATATTTCCATCATAAAGCTTCACAACGAAAGGCAACTAACAGAATAAGTGAGCTCATATCTGATGATGGTACAATATGCACCTCCCATAATGCCATCACTAGCGTTGTCGTGCGTTTCTTTGAGGGTTTGTTCGCCACTACCTCTCCCACACATGTTGCTCTTGACCACTTCCTAGATGGTGTGCCACGACGGGTTACTCCTGATATTAATGAGGAGCTTAATAGGGCACCTACAGCGACGGAAATCATTAATACACTCCACCAAATGCACCCAAATAAGGCCCCGGGAAAGGACGGAATGCATGCAAAATTCTTCCAATCTTTTTGGCATATCGTTGGCACTGATATCATTGCTTTTATTTTGGACTGGTGGCACTCGGGCAGTTCCCTGGAAGCTATAAATGAAACTGTGGTCACCCTAATACCAAAAACCAAGAAGCCCACACGGATCACAGAGTATCGGCCCATCATCCTTTGCAACGTTATTTACAAGCTAATTACGAAGATTATGGTTAATCGCCTCAAAACTTTTCTTGGAAATATAATATCACAGTCGCAAAGTGCTTTTGTTGCAGGTAGATCTATTACGGACAATGCAATAATTGCTATGGAGGTATTCCACTCCTTGAAAGCTAAGACCACGGGAACCAATGGTTCAATGGCTCTGAAGCTGGATATGAGCAAAGCCTTTGACCGTATGGAATGGTGCTATCTTGACAGGATTATGCTCTCGCTCGGGTTTTCGGATGCTTGGATCTCCAGGGTTATGAGTTGTGTACGTGGTGCTCGTTATTCTTTCAAAATAAACGGTGTCATTGATGGTTCTGTTATTCCGTCAAGGGGCCTGCGACAGGGGGATCCTCTTTCCCCAATTCTCTTTATTATCGGAGCTGAAGGCCTCTCACATGCCATTGAACGAGCTGTTGCTGCCTCTTCAATTTGTGGGGTTTTAGTTTGTCGGGGATCACCCATCATATCTCATTTATTTTTTGCTGATGACAGTTTACTTTTTGCTAGAGCTAATTCGAGTGAATGCTCCAAGATAACTGAGATTCTCAGTCAATATGAAGGGGCATCAGGCCAGAAGATCAATATGTAGAAATCGGAGGTTGCTTTCAGCCGTAATGTTGACGCCAATCAGCAGTGCCTTTTGGCAAACATTCTTGGGGTGAGACGGGTGGATCGCCATATCAGGTATCTTGGGCTCCCATCGTGTAGTGGTAGATCAAAGAAAGAGATTTTTGCTTTCATAAAGGAGCGGGTTTGGAAGAAAATCCAGGGATGGAAAGAGCGTCTCCTTTCGTCGGCTGGTAAAGAGATACTGATCAAGGCAGTCCTACAGAGTATTCCGACCTATGTGATGTCTGTCTACCGTTTACCTGAGGGACTCATCGATGATATTCATTCCTTACTCGCTCGATTTTGGTGGGGTACAACAACTACACACCGCAAGATACATTGGCGTAATTGGGCTGACCTTTATATGCCAAAGAATAGAGGGGGTATGGGGTTCCGAGACCTACGAATCTTTAATGAAGCTCTACTTGCCCGACAAGGATGGCGCCTCTTCACCCAACAAGACTCATTGGTTGCTCTTGTCCTTCGGGCAAGATATCACAGATCCAAGACTTTTCTTGAGTCCTCAAGAGGGTGGCGTCCGAGTTATTCATGGAGGAGTATATGGGGTTCAAAGTCTCTCCTTCTTGAGGGAATTTGTTGGCTCGTGGGTAATGGCCACTCTATTAATGCAATGGAGGATCGGTGGATCCCCTTGGACTTTGGTTTTGCCCGCCCAACACCCTCCCTTGGAATGAACACAGACGTATATGTCTCGGAATTCATTGACCCAATTACATATACTTGGGACTTGGCCGCCCTTTCTGCTTACTTTCATCAAGTGGATGTTCAACGTATCATTACCATCCCTTTACTTTCTGAGTCGGTTAGGGACTACACAATCTGGGGGGCCCACGTCTCTGGATCGTTCACGGTAAAGTCGGCTTATTGGTTGGGGAAATTAGGGCATGATCACGTTGTTGACTCGGCTGACTCTTGGAAGCTTATTTGAGGTAGCAAGTTGCCCCTTAAAACTATCCAATTCGCTTGGAGGATGTGCAACGGGTATCTCGGAGTCGGTAAAGTTCTTTTTGATAAACATGCTATTGATTCACCGATCTGCTCACGTTGCGAACTTGAGATCGAGACTATTTGGCACGCCCTAGTGTCCTGTCCTTTTGCCTCGGCTGCATGGCACTCTTCACCCTCCTTACAAGCTTTCAACTCATCCACAAACTCTGATCCCCTACATGTATTGGCACATATTCACACCAGGATGGGATTGTCTGGTGTTTCGGAATTTATTGTCAATTGCTGGACTGCATGGACGCTCCGAAACAAATGTCTATTCGAGGAGGAATATCTCTCCGAGGAGGTTCTTGTTTCCAGGTACCGACGCTGGGTCGCGGACTTCATTGCTACTCCCAAGCATTCTCTCTCGGCGGTAAATGGTGGGTATCACCTATCTGACTCATCATGGACGCCGCCTCCTGTGGGATTTCTAAAGCTCAATACGGATGCTGGTATCTTTAATGACTCCATTGGTTTGGGTGGAGTCCTTCGTGACCATTCGGGATCGGTGGTGATGGTTATCTCCAAGCGCATTTCTGGATTAACCAGTCCGACCATTGCTGAAGCACTTGCAGCTCTCTTCTCCATCGAAGCTGCTCAACTTTCGCTCCATCAGCCCATCATCTTGGAGTCAGATTCGTCCACCCTAATTCACCGGCTTAAGGAAACATCAGAATGCCTCCCACAGGCATCTAATCCATCTACCTACGTTTCCATTATTTGCTCTAGCATCTCTGATTCTGTCAGCAATTTGTCATCCTTTTCATTTAGACATGTAAAACGCTCTGCGAACTGTTCCGCACATCTTGCGGCTAGGCTTCTGCACTCCGAAGCTTCTGCAATATGGCTTGATCAGTTCCCGGCTTACATAGTTGATCTAGCGGAGCTGGATCTACTTTAATAAAACTCGACTTTTCCCCTCAAAAAAAATAAGCCTAGATAAACACATTTTAGTTCTCTTATAAAATTAAGGGTTGACTGGTTTATAAACGGTTCGACTTCTAACTTCGTGTTATCATCATTCATATTTATTAAAATTTATAAAAACAATAAAATTGAATCTCACTTAAGGTAAAATAATCCTTTACACACTCCAACATACCCCACAGAGATTTTATTCTTGAATTTGAAAGGGAATTTTAGAGTCCTATCTATTATAAATAAATATTAAATATTTATTCATATTTTACCGATAGTTTGATGGATAAATTAATAATTGATGTATATTGTTCTTACCTTATAAAATCCGGATTCACATCAAGATTCTCTATGGGAAGAGGATTTTTGTGGACCCGACACATTTTCTAGCCGACAACTGTCCCATTTCTCCACAAAAACAAATTTACTGTATAGCCCTTTTTTCAACTCTACGTATAAACCATCTATTAAATTGGTTTTATATATTATATAGTTAGGTGACTATAACTTAATTCGAAAGAAAAACTCATTAAACATAAATATTCTGTACATCTATAACGAATATTAGATAATCATAACAAATAATATAACGCACGTACAAATTAAAATTTTATTTGTTGTCTTATAGCTTATACCTTTAATCTAAATGACTGAGATTTGATTTGAACCGAATATATCTGATGCGGATAACAAGACTTTGGTGCAATATGCTCAATAATAACTCGTGTGTTTAAAAACATAATACATAACATATTTAATTTAAGCGTTAGTACAACGAAAGAAAAAGTAAGTAAATAAGTTATAATAAAATTTTGGAATTGAGAAGTTTGTTAATTTAAATGACTCTTTGCAGGTTCTGTTTATTTATCTATTCGACATTTAGAAGATTTCGAGTGTCATTGTTGTCAATATGGCTATAATATCATATTGTAACACCCCAAGTTCTAGGAGCTTGAAGCGTTACGGGCTAGGACCTTACAATGGGTCATGACCCTCATAGTAGCAACGACACAACGGATCTTACAACAAGAAAACAAATAAATGAAAACCAAAACTTAATATAAAACCAAATATTATAACAAAAGGAAGCGTAAAAGACTCGCAACCGAGTTCAAAACAAAGGGAAAACAACAACTAAAATATAAACCCGATCTCATCCTATAATGCACGGGAACCCCAGCTGACCACACCATCCGGATCACTCAGCACACCTATATCCTGCAAGACATCTACAACATCGGTATAAACCGTCACTTAACATTCTAGATATCGGAAAAGTAGTAAAGGTACAAACACACATAATGTAATATAAACATATAGCATGCTCGCACTCAACCGATTATTATCTTTCGTTAAGTTATCCATTATTAATTCAACTTCTTTTGTCACACGAGAATCTCCTGAAACTCGTTTCCGCTTCCGTCTATCAACAGGAATAGATCAATTTTATCTGTTACATGCAGGCCAGGGTTGCAAGAGCGCATCCTAGTCTCCTGTACAACTAGACAAGTGGTCACTTGGACCAATTACGGTTATAAAGGTCAACCCCAGTCCGGTTATCCGTTATCAACAATAAACAACGCAAACAATCCAATACACTTAAACCAATACGCGGAATGAAGCTAAGTAAGTCCAAGGGACTTACCTCACTCGAAGGTAACTCAAAGGGTAAACAACAACTCAGTTTCCCTAGGAACGGAGTAAAGGAAAACTTGTTCACACAGGGCATCACGAATCAGAATTGAACTGTTGCTAGAAGTCTATAACATCTAGTCTCGATGATCTCTAAAAGATCTCCACTTGTTAAGGGCTCAACCTTAGCCTTACATCACTCTCAAGGGGGTAACACATCAACAACAACCAAGGAAAGGAACGAGGAAAACAAGGAAGGAAGCACCTCACCAAAAACGGGGAGACTATAGAGGAAACCGCAGGGGCAGCGCTGGGCATGATCCGCGGGGCAACACGACATATGCGCGGGGGCGGTGGTGTGACAACAACGACTGTCGGGGTTTCTCTTGACAGAAACTCACATAAAGGGATCCAAAGCTCGATCATTTGATCCACACTCGTCGATGCTCAACCAAGGGAGCTTGTGAACATCAACTTATCAACAACGGGAAGGCCAACAAGATTCAAGTTCAAACTTGATTCTTGGAGAAGAAGAAAAGGAAGAACGAAAGGAGGAAACGAACAGAAGGGAAACGGCATGCAACAAAATATGGCGTGAGAAAGAAACGAGGAAGGATGAACTTACACGTTCAGCAATATCACATGAAACAAGGTTGCCGCTCTCGAGGGTGAAGAAAACGCATGCAAGAAACGCGAAAAAGAAGAGAAAGAGGAAATTTATAGGAAATGGGGTAAAAGATATAATGAATGCCGTTTTAGGGTTAAGAACAAGATAGGAAAATCGGCCCATAAGATAGAAGATTGGATCTTATATTTATGGAAAGAAGATAAAAACAAACGAAAAACATATAAGGGCGATGTGGGGCAAACCTGCAGGGGCGGCTCCCTTCACCGTGGGGGCAGCGAAGACTAAAAATAGGATCTTACAAACTCTACCCTAACCATGTTCTTCAACATCCAGCGTCATCTTTGACTGTGCTTTTTCCGCCTCATATATAACTACCGATGTTCCTCTATAGTCATCATTGTCATTTCCTTTTCGTCCATAATGGCAACATATATCATCCATAACCATCAATCATCATTTGATCACTTGAACTAATTGTCAGCACATAACATAATCAATCACCCATTACCTGTAACTATCAATGCGTAACATAATCAAATACCTTAGTTCAAATATATCATATCACTTATTCATCACAATTGGGTTTTTAAGACATAATTGCCAGCGTCTATCATAAACCAATTACTCTCTAAACATAACAACACTCCTATATCAGATATTGCCTTGATGATAATTGTATTATATTCTTGCTATAATTAAAAAAAAACTCTTTTTCTGTCAATAATAAAACCCGGTTTGGGGGCATATATTCTTTCCGGAACTACCACATAAATTCAGGATAATTTCAGCAGAAGAATAGCTTTGACAGGCTATCCGCACCGGATCCGGATTCACAAATTATACAACTACAAAAGCAAAACCTCAACTCCGCAATTAAACTAAACCGCAAGGGCATATCTGTCAATTCCCAAAAGTACGGGCCAATTTTGTCAAAGTTGTCAGAGAAATAATTACTGAAAATAAGCAGTGGATTCCCAACGGCCCCTGAAAATTTGTCAAAAATAGCCATTGGAAAGCGGAGTTATCGAAAAGTCGCGAGAATCCAAACACTCGACAATGGAATCCCCGATTAATTAATTAATTTAAGTAATCAATACGGCTAATCTAGCCATTAACCATACAGTAAACAACACGTGTCACCCACCATTTTAGATTCTTTTTTTTATAAATATTATTTTGTCCGTTTCATACGGAGCCAGTATTCGGAATCGTCTTCTTGCAGGATCATCATTTTTTTTGGGTTCTGTCATTCAGAGGCTCAGCCCCACAATCGCACAATCGCTTCTTTTTCTTTTTTTTTTCATTATTTTTAATACTTTTTTCTTGTGAGGGAATATTTTGTACTCATATTCTGTATATTTCTATTTTTTTTTATTGCTTATATTTTAAAATTAATGTCAATGGTCAAACGACACTTGTAATTACTTTTTTAAATTAACAAGCATTTTACCCATATAATATAAAAGTATTTGGCAACTTTAAGAGATAGTTAGTCAAACAAAATTATATTAAATACTTATATTTATATATTATAAACTATAAAGTTACTTTTTATATTTAACATCTAAACAAGCAATTTATACGGATCCTAAAAGTGTATGTCTTTTTTTTAATGTTAGTCTTATTTGATAAATTTAATTAAAAAAGTTTATCAAGTATTTAGATCTATTAGATCGTAAAGATTTTTAATAACTATGGAGTATCAAACAATTATTTGTAAATATACTTATGCTAAAAAAAATAAGGGCAATTTTGGTAATTAGGCTTTTTTGAAAAACTATAGTAATAACTAGACTTTTTAATTTTTTAATTAAATAAATATACCCACCTTTTGTATTTATTTTCAAACTCTACACACTCTTCTCTTAAGGGGTACATTTATTAAACACAAAACTAGAAAAAGGCTAGTAAACCAAATTGTTTCAAAAAAAATAAGGGCAATTTTGGTAACTAGGCCTTTTTGAAAAACTATAGTAATAACTAGACTTTTTAATGTATTAATTAAGTAAATATACTCCAACCTTTTGTATTTATTCTCAAACTCTACACACTCTTCTCTCAAGGAGTACATTTACTAAACACAAAATTAGAAAAAGTCTAGTAAACCAAATTGTTTCAAAAAATAATTTACTTGAATGTTGTTTTAAACATTATCTAATAATTGGATGCTTAAGCAAACTCACCATTTTTTCCACCAAACACACTTATTATTAAAACAATATTCTAATAAATAAAAAAACAACTTACAATAAGTAACCATTCAAACACGCCTAAAGCCATATACTCATTATATTTATATGATCAAAACATATGTCATTCGTGGATAAGCCGTTACACCAGGGGTAAGTTTATGGTCCAGTTAGATGTTGAGCATTAGGGGTCGTCTAGGCTATGTTAAGGTGAATTGCGATGTCTCGCCGGATCTGAACGGTTCCGGTGGGATTGGTATTATTGCTCGGAATGATCATGACACTACGGTACTCGCAGCGGAAAAACCACTACAAGGGCATTTGAAGGTGGAAGAAGTAGAATGTGAGGTCGTCGTTTGGGCCATGGAATGGACGGATATGTTCGAGTCCGACTGTAAATGTGTCATCGACAAATGTTCAGCGTGGAAAGTTGGGGATCTGTTGGGGATTGTTTGTCGAGGTGTAGGCTTTTTAGGACGTTACGTGGTCTTTCGTTTCCCGTCAAGTGAACTGGCCGGCCAATTGGACGGCTCATTCTAGTTTATCCATTATATTGATCGTGATACCGGGCCTCATTTTCCTATCGACTTGTGTAATTTAGTTATGACTAATTTTTATGAAGTTTAATGTAATATTTGAAAGAATTGAGTTAAATAGTCTTTTTTTTTTATATATAGATTTTTGTTTTGTAAATCCTTCTTGATTTATCCTATATATAATTCCACTAAATGAAATGAATTGGGTTAAATAGGAGTATGTTTACTAAATGAGCTTATATTATGAGTATTTTTAATAGGGTAATACTGATAAAAGTCTTAGTTAGTCATTTTGTCCGTGCAATTTTTTCTAAGATAACTTTTCTATTTCTATGTATGATATTCTCAATTATTTAATTATCTTTATTAATACTATTTATATTTGTTTAATAACTAATTTACCATTAAATATAGAAAATTAGAATTCATGGTCCTATTATGGATTGAATGTGTCATCACACCAAACTTTGATCTTCAAGCTTACCATGAAACATAAACTTTGAGTTATTTTATTTTATATTTAAAGTTGGTTATCTATCATCTATCATATTTTCCCACAAAAGTACACAAGAATTGACTAACCGCTTTCTAAATATGTAATAACTTTTAACATTTGCAACTTGTTTAATAATAAACTAACTTAGTATACCAGTCTTACACAGAATTTATAAAATTTAAAAACATTTTTTTTTATCATTATAAATAGTGTCTATTTAACAACCTGCACATAAATTTTTACATAATATTTGTAATGTAACATAGGTATTTAAAAAAAAACTTATACCAAAATTATACCAAATATTTATACATACAAATATTTAAGAATGAGTTGGCTAAGTAGTACTTTTTGTATCTTTGTACATAAGTATGTACCTTTTGTTTTTTATTAACAAAGTAGGCACCCTAATTTACGTAATAAAAGATCAAATATTAAATAATAAATGATATTACCATATACGAGAATTTTCTCTTTCTTATAATAAATAATTAATTTTTCGAATTAAACAATAAAAACATTATGTTGCTACATCAAACAAGGAAATAGATACTAATAGCTCATAAAATATCTCCATAACTAATTATGGTCATTTAACAATATCCATCGTTTGTTATTCTATTCTCCATTGCTCAGCGTAAAAGAACTCTGATCTTCAGTTCGAGAGCAATAATAGAGGGCTGTCGATGAAGATACGTCCTACATAACTCAACAAAATCATGTAGTAATTGTGTATTCCTTGTGAATCCGTTATGAATACATATTTTTTGTGACTTTTTACATAACTGTTACAATTATGTAGTAAACGTGTATTTCTTGTGGATGACATACCTCGGATTGTAGAATATGTATGCCCAATGCATTTTATGTAACTGATATTTGTGTTTTATGTATTAACATTGTGTAATTGAAATTGTGTACGAACATTGTGTAATTGAAATTATGTATTAAAATTATGTATTAATATTGTGTATCATCGAAAGAATACACGAAGTTTGATTAGTATAACTGGTATAAGGGCGGGGGACAACTCGTGCAGAGTTCGAATTCTACCTTTGAACTCATGATTGATTATTAATAGGAGAGAGGTGCCTAGTTGGTCTACAAGTTAAATAGACGTCGATTAAACTTATCTAAGAGAAAATCGATATGATGTGAAATGATAATTTTCATCCTATATTATTTCAAATTTTGCACTACTAATAAATATTACATAAAAATTCGGAAATATAAATCACATATTTGGTTTTCTTCCTTTTATGGGCATTTTTGTTGATAAGGATTCCCTTATAAAGTGGGCCCCAAAATGGGCCTGAAGTCACAAGGGCTTTATAAGATGCTACTAAACGACAAGAATCTTCCAACCACCTTTAGCAACACCGTCGAGGGCTTGCTCAACCAATTATCTTCTACTCTGCAAATTGAAATTCGAATTCTTTATTTTTATTTTTTATTTTTTAAATCTATCTTATTGGTTGGACATTGTTTTCCTTATCTTAACCGGATCTTTTTTATGGAATCTTATGTTTAATCTACAACTTCTTATTGGTCTAAACATTTACAAAAAAATATGTTCAATTGGACATCATATCCAATCTAAAGTACATAGAGATGCTAATGCATAATAAAAAGATTTGTATGGTATGAATACAAATGAAAAACATTAGGATAAAACATTATCATATGACATCATAGTCTTATTGGCCAATAAATTGCACCTAAAGTTGGACCAATAGTAGTTTGACACCTCAAAAGTCCCATAAAAATAACAAATATTTGTTAAAAAATCACACTAAGGGCCCGTTTGGTTCCAACTCCAAAATCGAAAACGGAATGGAAACGAATATAGTTCCTACGTATACCCTTATTCATGAATGTTTTTGGAATTATTCTTTGTGATTTGAAGGAATTGGAGTAGAATTTGATTACTTTTGATACCCTACAGAGACACAAAATGTGGGGAAACAAGTGCATTTTGCATTAAACCACAAGGAATGATTCTATGAAAATTCAAGAATAAGGATATACATATGAACTAAATTAGTTTTCATTCTTTTTTCGTTTTCGGAGTTGGAACCAAACGGGCCCTAAAATTGTTGCAAGTTTATAGAGTTACGAAAGAGTAATATATCTTCGTCCTATACAATGTTGCTATCGTTAACATTTTAATTTTTTTTAAATATTCAATATGTTATATTTTGAGGGTGAAAATCAAACTAAAGTAGAGATTAAATTTTATTTAAATAAGCTGCAACTATTTTTTTTATTTATATTATTTATAAAATCTTAGGATTTTGTTCACGAAACAAAGAATAGTAGGACAGATGAAGTTACTGTTAAATATGGTTCGATTAAGTTTGATATACTATTATTTGTTTCTCGAATAAGGGAGGGTCTTTTTTTTTAATCACGGAAAGAACTCGGATGAAATGAAGATTAAATACATGTAAATATGTAATCCCCATGTAGAATTTGAAATTGAAGTACAATTGTCGCATGTGTTCCTCTTCCGGTTAAGGTTGTCCACGTCAACCTCTAAGGTTTTGCACAACGTATTTACAGATTTGTCATTAATTATTTTACAAGATACATCAGTTTTATTAAAATAAATAATTTAAAAAAATTAAATCTACTTATCTACCAATCAAAATTAACAAATTGATCTATCCTAACTCGATTTGTTGAAAAAATCTAACGCAAATCTTCTAACAAATTTGACACATTTGTTAAATTTGAAACTAAACCAAATTTTATTCGAATAATAATCTTTGTAATAGAATTTTAATTAAGTTTTTTTTGTTAATTTTAAAAAAGTTAATCCTCACATGTTTGTCATATTAATTAATAAAAAATAATTTTTATTATAGATTAATGTCAAATATACTATGCATGAAAGAGAAAATATAATATTTTTTTAATTAGACATCTCTGCATCAGGCGCGGACATTAAACTAGTTAGTATTATATTTTGATTATGGAGTACAAAAATTAACACTATTTTCATTTCTTATAATAAAAATCAATTTAGCAGTATTATTGTTTTAAGACAATCTTTTTAAAGGAAACACGATCTAAAACTACTTTTTATTGTACATAAAACATGTTTGAGTTTTACATAAATTTTTATTTTAGACACCCAACTTACTTATTTTTGTGTTTAATTTTTATTTTGATTCCCGTGTATCTAAAAATAGATATCGGGATAACTCAGCTATAATCATTTCATTTCAGTAATTTATTGATATATTTTTACAATTTTTGAAAAAAATAAGTATATGTATTTTTGTTAGATATTATTCTGACAATTTTCCAAAAATATACCCAAAATAACCTAGATTTGATAATCATCTTAAACAAAACTAAAATAAATATAAAAATTGTAAGATCCGATATCTTAGGGACGTTGCTCCCATGTTAGCCATGTTCGCGCAGAAAACTTTCCAGGAGGTCACCCATTCTGTCCCCATCTCCGCACAGCAAACTTCTCAGGAGTTCACCCAACCTGAAATTTCTCTCACACGAGCACGCTTAACTCTAGAGTTATTTGTCCTCAATCTACCACTGGAAAAGAAGAATTCGTATTGACATGGGTAGCAACTCATTCTTATAAGTTATAAATCAGTTACAAATTCCCATTCAAATGATGTGGGATGACAATTTTACGGAATGCTACAATAATAACCCTCGAGTAATTCATCAGAAGTGTTTATTTTAGTCGGATTCTATTCCACCTTATATTAAATTTTGACTACAAATTCACTGACCCTAATTTTGTTTCCAAATGGAAAAAAATCCTTTAGAATTTCAAAATACTTTTTTCATATAAAAAAAAAGTCACAAACCTTTAAAATTTGAAGTATTTTTGCAATACTTTATCACTTTATAGCAAAAAAGAAGAATAATTGCATGTTGGGAGAGGGCTAATGAGAACCATTCATTTGTTGTGCAAAGTACAATACAGTATAGTCCTTCTCATATATATATTCTTGTCATTTCCCACTTTTCATTTAGAGTATTAGGTATTAATTATTTGAAGCACAACTCAGAACCTCATCTTATCCTCTTGACAAAAGGAGGATTCCCATTGATTCTAATGCAAAGGATTAGTGGCACCATCAAATGTTTGGTCTGATTAATACCAAATTATGTAGGATTACTTTCACAAAAACTGGTCAATAGAATAGAATTATGGTTTATAAAATTAGTTAGGGATAAAAATTATGGGAAGTTGTATAATTTTTTTAACCTTGATATAATAAATTATGATAATTATAGGATTTATATAAATCTATACATATATGTCGAATGATGCCAAGTGTTGTTTGAGAATCCAAAGTTTACTTTAAAACAAAGTAAGTTACTTTAAAACGTGTCTTCATTTTTTTTTTTTTGAGTAGTTTATGTAACTCGAAAAAAAAAAATTCGTTTGTTTTGTTAAGTATTAGACTTTGCATCAAAAATTGGAAAAAGGGTTTTATGTTCACAATTTTTGGAGAAAACTTCACAGGGTTTTTCATAAAAATTCTTGTGGGACGAGAAAGTAATTGATTACCATTTTTCAAGACTATCCAGAACTTTTTATAGTTGCAAATGAATCGCGAGTTTATAGGATATGACAATATTTTGAATCTCATTGAAAACTTGTAGCATTTTGTCAAACAAAGGCTAGTAGAGAAAAGAGTAAAGGTATGACTGGCATAGAATCGACAATTGGACTAAAAAAAACATAAGCCTTGGGCAATTTGGCGAATAAAAAAAATGCTCAAAGAAAGGACATAATTAAGACAAATAGAGATCGAACTAAATAATAAAATGACTAATTAGGCCTTTTACCATTATTACTCTATTCAGAGTACTCATAACATAAAACTCATTTCTATTTAGCCAAATTTCTTTCATCTATGGGGAATTATATATATGGTAAAATTATAAGGGTCTACAAAATGAAAGTCTATAAAAAAGAGCTTATTTAACCAATTTCTTTCAAATTACAATGCTACATAAATGAAGAACGAGTAGGGGATTAATAAGGATTGAAATACTCTATAAGGGGGTTAATAGAGTATGAGAACTTTTCCCAATATTGAAATACTCTAGAACGAGTAGGGGATTAATAAGGATTGAAATACTTTGAAATGAATCTCAAGACGTTGAAGTCAATCTATGTGCTATGTGCAAAACTGTTTCTCAAAGCCTTGAAGTGAATCTCAAATAGTCTAGTAACTTTGTAGAGTAATACACTTGAGTATAACACTATAATGATATACAAATGTAGCTCTTGTGTTTATCTCACTCTAACATATAAAACTAAGTATGCTTGAAGAGGAAGATAAATTTTTAGATTGATGAAGAAGACTTGGATGTTCAGTTGAAAGCTTGGATGTTCTTCTTTCATCGATGCGTTATATTATATCTTCTGTGGAGGCCACTTCTCCTAGCCGTTGTATTCTTATCCGTTGCAACGTCTTCACTCCACAAAATCGTTGTTGCAAGATCTCTGGTTTGTTTGTTGTGGCCATTTGAGTAAATCTTCACAAGGTTCTTCTCCGAGATCTTCACTTTGCTAGATCTTCTTCTTAACCGTTCGAGATCTTCACTCTTCTAAATCTTCTTATTAGCCGTTCGAAATCTCTTCCAACCACCTCTTTGTACATCTGATATCTCTTTCATGTATGAGCCATTGAGAATCTTCTCTCTTAGATCCAATATCCTACATAAACATATAATAAACCTTACCTTAGATGTTGTTTCGATATTTAAGTGTTAATCGACGTGATAACGTGTAAGAAAAATTTAATATTGGACTGATAACTCTAAATGGGTCGAGAGGAATTGGTGACGTTCAATGTCCCATCCAGCCTATTATATATGAGATGTGATCGGGACAAACCTTTCGTTTTTAGGCTAAAATTCATCGATGAGGTCGTATCCCTTAAAAGGATATCAAATATGCAACTCAAATTGGGACTTTTCTGGACCTTCGTGTTGAAAATGGTTGACCCGAACCTTAGTTATAATTGAGTGAATTTTGCTCGAGTCATTATGTTTATTACAATAGTATGTTGCAGTATACAATTCATTTAATCTCTTTTCCTTGGATACAACTATTACATAGAATTTTAACATTGTGAAACAAAAATGACTCTAATAAAAACCAAAACTCGTAAAGTCAAAAATAAAAAAAACTTCTACCGAAAAAAATCGCAACTCATAAACTCAAAACATGTAATTAATTATAATTCTCGCAACTTTTCACCTAGAAAATGTGATTTTCAAGATTAAAACGCATACATATAAACGATCGTTGAGATTAATAAATGCAATATTCGTCTAAGTTAGCACTCAATCTAAGATTTGATGCATGTCGTTGCTTAACTGGTTGCCATTGTTGAATCACTTCCTATTGTGCAAATGAATGGCTCACAACAGGCTGGATCCTTACCACTTTTGGTGCCTTGCTGCCCTCTGCCATCCTCTTCCAACTCATTTTATTTGTGATTAATTATTATGTATTTTCATTTTTCAAGCACCTCTATAGAAATTTAACTATATAGAATTTGACATATGCATGTATACTGTATTGAAATAGTATCGATTCTAATGAGATTTCAGTTCATATGTTTTAAAATATTTGTCATTTTTAGTGGTGGTTCTGTTATATATTGGTTTAATGAAATTTTATTCTAAATTTAAATCGGTAATAATCGATCGATTCATATACTATTATGTTGGAAGCGTTAAGTAACGAAATGATTTTGAATTAATCAAAAAGTATATGTTAGTTTAAAGATATTTTAACGGAGTCCGTTCCGTTTCATTTCCCCACTCCAACCAACGGACATTTAGTTTGTCCACATGATGTGTACTCATTAAATCGGATTCACATCGATCCGATACGGTTAAAAAATGCGTGATTTTGACGAAACCTGTTTCGGGCATCGTTAAAATTGGCTCTGGTTCACTAATTCCGTTTCAAACCGATCATTTTAATGCCCATTTGGTTAGAGTGGTGGAATGAAAACGAAATGGAATCAGTTAAGAGGAAGGATAAGAAATGGAAATAATTAAATTACTTTCATGTGTTAAAAACCCACTAAACACGCACAAGTTTTGATTGATTCGGAATCATTTCGTTATCGGAATGATGAAAATGAGAGTAAGAGAGCTCTATTGCATGTCCCAAAACGGAGGCCAATCCACATTATATCTAGGTCCACCCGTCTCGACACGGGCACGACGCGGCGCACACTTGTAGTGGTTTGACTACGCTGTTCCCCTATTGAAGATGGGTAGTGACCCAAAGGCCACATGAATCTCCCTTCATATAAGTCCATGTGGGAAGCTCCCATTTTGACTATTTTTCCAAAAGTTATTGCCTATCATGCAACCAAATTCGGACCTTCATTTTTCATTCAAACGAAACTCAAATTTAACGTATGAGTATACCACGAGTAATAGGTCGCGGAGACGAAGCCAAAGCTCCCGCTTTCCGGTGTTGACAATGGTCGGAGCCCACTATAAATATATCCGGCGCACCCATGTGTTAAAACATGTTTTATTTATAGTTTTTTTAGTTTAGTTCCAACACCTAATGCCAATAAGGTTTAGGTTGCAACTTCGCTAATCCTAATTTGCATCAATTCACATGTACATTTATATACACACGATCCCTGTTTAGAGTCCGACAAACTTTAACCCAAAAATTCGACATGCATAGACAATTGCATGGGAGAGAGGATGAAATATCCAACTACAAACTTGACTTATCATTCATGTGATGAGGCCCAACTATGACCATTGAAAGATTGGCATAATTGTCTTTCTTTCTCAACTTGGAGGGTTCCATATTATATTCCATTTCTCAATCACAAAGATTAGATCTTTAAGCATGAAGAATGGAAGAGACGAAGCTACACATGAAACGTGGGATTCCATATGACAAATAAATTAAAGGAGATTCCTTTGTATAGGTCTTTCACCAAATGGTGACACGTGTCCACCCATTTGGTGAATTTGAGAGTGAAATATCGAAAGACGCATATTTCACTATTTTCCACGACCGGTTCGTTTTCGTCGCATACGATTGCGCATTGGAATCGAGTGTTGTTCGGATTTGCATGGGATATGGTAGGGCCCTTGTATTCATTGTTCTCTACTTGTTTCTCTTTGTCTCTTTCTTATGATTCATGTTCATCCCCCTATCGTTGTCGATTTCGCCATTATCATGTTTCTCTTGTGAGAATTTAAATCTTCGAGATGATACTAGTCTAGTCTAGTCTAGTCTAGTCTAGCTTTGTTAACCTTGATGAGATAAACGTTACACTTTCTAACGTGTTTCTTCCGTTCAATTTTGAAACGTTTGATTTTCATGCAACGGATGTTGTCGAGATTCTCAAGAGAATGCAACATCTCTTGTATGATAATGTTGTGTCGTCTAGGCGTAGTTTTTAGGAGGATCGGATGTTGTCGAGATTCTCAGCTTACCTTCTAATCCCGATGTAAATATTATTATTTTTAATAAATTAACATTTATTTTAAAAAATAATAATATGGAAGTATTTTTAAAATAAAATGACAAGATCTTCTTGCAAAAATTCTTGGGTCGAAATTGGGAACGTTTGTTTGTGTTTAAGATCATAAGCAAAGAGCAGTTCAAAGGAAGAAGAAGCCCAACATTGTGGAGCCCAGCCCACTGTCCAAACGGCCCAATTTTCTAATTTAAGCCCAGCCCAATATATAACTATTCCGATCATCTAACTAAGCCCAACCCAACCTTTTACCAACTTACCGTCCAAATTGACAGACAGAAACGGATCCCGTCAAACACTTCTTAAAAATTATGCAAAAGTTCCCTTCAATATTAAGAAAATATTTGGGTATAAATAATTCTTTTGATCAAATTTCACGACAAAATATAAATTAATTTTTACGCACTAATATTATAAATTTCATAATTTTTAGTTTAGATTTTACATCACATTAATTTATGGTCAACCATTTATATTTCACTAATAACATATTTTTATAGTTAAAATCATATTTTTAGATTGTACACGATATATGAGAATTGTTAAAGGATTACTTTATTATATTTCTTACAGAAATACATTTGAAAGATTTTATTTTGTATAAAAAATCATACGTACTAAAAATTGAGGATCCTCATGAGTTTTAACTTGTCGGTTTTGATGTAAAGCGATTTGCTATTAAAATTTATTGTATTGTAGGTATATTAATAATTATTTTTGAAAAGTATATTTTATGAGTAATAAGACCAACATCTCTTATGAATATATTTAGTTTTTCAGTTTTATATTTTGGTAAGAAATTTTGGATCTGTTGCTGTAGTAGAGCATTTCCCCTATTACACGTGACTTTGCCACGTGTCGTCTTTCTACTTGCTAATTACACCTCCAGCCCCACCAGGACCAACGCAACCTTTCACCAATTACCTAAAAAGTTAATAAAAGATAATTACAGGGAGGATCTTTAGATTCTCCACTGCTCCAATTCCCTATGTCCTTTAAAAAAACGACGTCGTTTGCGCCGACCTTTCCTGATTGTCCCCACCACCACCACCCCGCAACACCCAACCACCTTTCTCCGACAAGAAGATATTTTTTAATCCGTCGCCGATCAAAATATCTTGCTTCTCTCTCCTCCTCTCTTAACCGACCTTCTCTCCTCAAATACGGCGTCGTTTAGCTTTCTTCCCCCTCTCGGCCACTGAAGAAGTCGATGCTGTGACGTTGTTTTGGCTCCCGGTAGGTGTTAATTTGAGCGCTGTAGAGGAAGAAAAAGGAAACCCAATTTTTCATCACGATGGATCCGATGATGAATCGGATGGCTCCGGCACCGGCGTCCTTGGGCCCGGCGATGGATTTGCCTATTATGCACGATAGCGATCGGTACGACTTTGTCCGTGACATCGGCTCTGGTAATTTTGGTATTGCTCGCTTGCTTAGGGATAAGGTTACCAACGAGCTCGTTGCTGTCAAGTACATCGAGCGAGGTGATAAGGTTTGTTACTTTATCGATTTGTGACTAGTTTCTGTTTGATTTGATTTTACTCGGTTGATTGATTGATTATTTGGCTGAGAGGATGGATTTCTCATTTTTCGTAGTTTGGCGGGGTTGCGATTTGGGGACAATTGGAGGGTTTAGTCTTGATTGCTACGTGGTAGGCTGTTGTTGTATCGGTGATTTGGTGTTGTGGAAAATGGCGTTGTTTGTGTTGCTAGTGACTTTTACAGCACGTGTTGTTTGTTTCCAAATTTAGCATCGTTTTTCAGTTTAGGTAATTTGTTTTTTGGGAACGGTTAGGGTTTGTGATTGATGGTTTAGTTTTTTGGGAAAATGTTCGTTTCTTTTTCTGTATTCAACATTTTCCCTGAGTTTTAGGGCAAAAGTTTCAGTTTTGGTAATTATTCTTCTATTGTCTGAAATGCATGGCTGTTGCATTGAATCCAAGATTGAAATTAGATTTCTTTGGATGTTTGGGTGAGTTTTAATAGTGACAGACCTTTGTATTTGTGATCAACTGGCAAGTTCTTGTTTTCTCATATCAATTTGTTGAGGGCACTTTTAGTGGTTAGCTTATATCAAATAATTGTGAAAGCTAGCTCCTTGATCGTGGTTGAGAAGTGAGGTATCATGTGGTTTATGGCACTTATGCAGACTAGAAATGGTCTTTTGTTTAAAGGATTCGTTGCTGATAACCAAATGCTTCTGTTCATCATGGTCGTTTATTTATGGAGATTATTCAAGCTTGTGAGCTTGGTTGCTATCTTATTTTCCTTTTTCTGCTACAGATAGATGAGAATGTTCAAAGAGAGATAATCAATCATAGGTCGTTGAGGCATCCTAATATTGTTAGATTTAAAGAGGTATGCTATAAAAATTTAATCCATACTTATGTGTTTCATGAAGATGTGAATTGATTTTGCTTGTAACTGTGCAAAAGGTAATATTAACTCCTACCCATCTGGCTATTGTGATGGAGTATGCATCTGGTGGAGAGCTCTTTGAGCGAATTTGCAATGCCGGACGTTTTAGTGAGGATGAGGTTTATATATTACTTTCATGTCCTTCTCTTTCTTTCTCTATCTTCGGTAGTCTTAGGCTAGTCCCTAACCTTTATTGCTTACAGGCACGTTTTTTCTTTCAACAACTTATATCTGGTGTAAGCTATTGCCATGCAATGGTATGTAATACAGTCAGGTTTTGCACTTTCATTTTTACTTTTGGTGCTTGGGTATTAACTAGTTTATTAAGTCATTTCCATGATTGTATTGTATTTTTTTTTTGTTAAAAGCAAGTGTGCCACCGGGACTTGAAGTTGGAGAATACATTGCTGGATGGAAGTCCTGCTCCTCGACTGAAGATTTGTGACTTCGGCTATTCTAAGGTATGAAAGCAATTTTGTGTTTCAGTATATTGTGATGAATTTCTTATTTATATTATTGATGAAACTGATTTTCTCATATACGGTATTCGCTTTCTTCAAAATGCATAATGGGGGTTTCTACTCTTGTTTCAGTCATCACTGTACCATTCACAACCGAAATCAACTGTCGGAACTCCTGCATACATTGCCCCTGAAGTTTTACTTAAAAAAGAATATGATGGCAAGGTAATGTTGTCTATATTTCTTCTGTTAAGATAAAAGGTTTTGGCTTCTTGTAAAATTTAATTTCTTATTCACTTAAGTTTAAACACTTATGTATTTACCACGCTTGCAAACTGATTATATGAGATCATGTAAATGAGTAAGCTTGATGCCTTCTTTGCAAGTTTTAAACTTGCCGTTGAAATTGGTTCAGCGAGAGGTATCTAGCAGCAGTCAGATTTTTTTTTTAACTACTCATCTTATGCATCATTCTTGAAGCATTGTATGTGATTTTAAAAAACCATTCACTATTCTTCTGTCGGTCCCTGCATTAGTGATAACGTATGATGAAGTTGTTCTGCCAGTAATTTTTTCCGATTAACTATACTTGTTCCTTAGACAATTTAAATTAGGAGATACCTGACAGGGCTTGTGCATATGAAGAACTTATTTGGCAGTCTCAAGTGGATTTGAGGTGGTTGATGATTCATATAGTAGGCTGTCAGTGATCAATTATCTTTCATCAATTTATTTTGTTTTTGATCATTGTGATGCACTGATGTCTGTGCTAATCGAACATACATGCTTATCTGATATAAAGCTCCGTCTGAAATTACAGATTGCTGATGTGTGGTCATGTGGTGTGACCTTATACGTCATGTTGGTAGGAGCATATCCCTTTGAAGACCCCGATGAACCAAAGGACTTCAGGAAGATGATACAGGTGATCTTTGGATATTGTATGCGTCTTCTCAATGTCGTTATGCAGTGCAGATTTAGCCCAGCGTCACATATATACATTGTATTTATACAGAGAATATTAACAGTCCAGTATTCCATGCCCAACAATATCAACATATCTCCAGAGTGTCGACACCTGATTTCTAGAATTTTCGTTGGGGAGCCTGCCACAGTAAGTTTGTGTCTCTTCTCTTGATTTTCTGTGTAACTGTCTGTAAAACACTTGCTTGCATTTGTGACACTACTGTTTTTGCCTGGTCTGCTATCAGACCTTTCCAAATCGACTAAACGTCTAATCCTCAAAGCTCCTTTTGACGAGCTTGTGTCACAAAAGATTGTCTATAGCGCCATCTGTTATATTAAGTCATATCGATTAATGCTTTGTAATGCAATGCTGAATGCTCATGGTGGTTGCTTATAACAGAGGATTACCATCCCGGAAATCAAGAGACATGAATGGTTCTTAAAGAACTTGCCAGCTGACCTAATGGACGAGAACATGATGGGTAACCATTTCGAAGAACCGGATCAGCCAATGCAAAGCATAGACCAGATAATGCAGATCATCTCAGAGGCAACCATCCCTCCTGTCGGGACCCAGCGTCTAGACCAGTTCATCATGGACACCTTGGACATGGACGATGACATGGACGACCTGTCTGACTCTGAGATCGATATCGATAGCAGTGGCGAGATTGTCTATGCATTATGAAAACCACAGACCCTCAGGTAGTCAGACCTCGGGGATGGCTTGTGTGTTTGTAGAATAGGGAAGATAAATGATAATTCAGATACAAAAGCTCTGTTGTTGCTTGTTGTTGTCGCTGTTGTTGCTGATGGGGAGCTCTTGTTTTTGGTATACCAGTTTGTGTTTGCATATTTGTGTATCAATTGTTCTGTAAGGAACTCAAAGATGGCCTTTTCTCATATAACTCATGTTTCTGTAATCATATTCAGAAGTCATTTTTCTTTCATTTGCGGCTGAATAAGGGCTATTGAAGTAGATTACTGTAAATTGATTCAATCTTCTGGACTCTGGTTGGGCCAAATTATAGTGTTTTTAACAAGCAAGATGAAATAATGGACCCCGGGACCGAATGATGAAATTTCTTACTATTATGAACCCAATACAGGCACTTTACGACATTATGGATGCAAGTCTCAAGCACAATTCATATGCGCCCCCGCGCATTCGCGTGCGTCTCGTATTCATATGCGTCCGCGCGCATTCCGTGTGCCGTATGACCATTTTTGGCCAAAACTTAATGTTAGAGCAAAATTCGAAAATTTTAACATCCTGAACTATTTGGGAATGCGCTCTACATTCCCTCTGCGCCCATCAACGATAACCTCTTTCTTCTTGTTTCGAATTTAGGATAACCGGTTTTCTTGGTTCGAATTTAGGATGACCGGTTATGACTTACGATGATCCTTGCTTTTTATTGTTTGAAATCCGGATGCATTGCGTCTCCGGGGCACATATGTGAGTCTTTGTGAGATCTTGATCAAATGTGTTGAAGTTTCAAAGCAAACTGAAGAAAGTTGGGGCCAATTCCTTTCCCCTGTCATGATATGAGTATATTTCTTTCCCCTATCATAATATGAGTATGAATATCGTGTCAAATATCCATGTTTAGTAGTTGGGTAGATGTTATCAAACATCTTTAGATATCAATCCTTTTTTTCATTTTGACCACCCACTTTCCCTCTTACGTCTCCCTCTCAAGTATGATATCCCTCTCCGTTTTGCTAAACACATTATCACATATAAGATATCAATCTCGTAACTATATCGTGATAGATACCGAAATCTGATATATCAGGAAATGGAAACTATATCGTGATAGATACAGATATCTGATATATCAGGAAATGGAGAGGAGAATTTCCCTCTGCAAGTTCTTTGAAATAGTTCCCTCTATCTACTCCCGCCATAGAAGAGATTTCATATCTTCCCTTTCAGCTCCTCTGATTGAACCTCCGCCTCCGGCACGGCGGACCTTCTTCAAGTCCGGGGACAATGACGGAATGCTACGCCTTTTAGTAAGAGATAAAAATTACAAGGAAGCCCTATACCTACTTTGCGAGCAGAAACGTTTGAAAGAAGCAGTTCAATTGCTCGATGATACTAATCTAGCCACTGCTCATTTGTACAGCAGTCTCATTCAGCTTTGTGCACAACAGCGTGCCCTTGAAGAGGGAAAAAGGGTTCATGGTCACATTAACCGTGTTGGGTTTCTGCCTAAAGTGTTTATTTGGAATCTTCTTGTAGATTTGTATGTTAAATGTGGGAGTTTGGAGGACGCACGGAAGGTGTTCAATGAAATGCCTGAGAAGGATGTGTGTTCTTGGAACATTATAATAAATGGGTATGCTAAGGTCAGAAATATTAATGATGCTAGAAAACTGTTTGATGAAATGCCTGAGAGGGATAGTTTCTCTTGGACTGCCATGATTTCAGGTGCATTGGTCTACATAAGTTTCATATGTAATCATTTGGATTGAAATGATGATTTATTAGATATCACAGAATGTTTCATACTGTTTTCAGGTTATGTTGCACACGAGATGGCAGAAGAGGCTTTGGAGCTGTACAGATTAATGCACAATCATGGGAATTTGAATAGTAGCAATAAGTTTGCTATGTCAAGTGCCATTAAAGCAGCCGCTGCCATCCCTAGTCTCCATATGGGGAAGGAAATTCATGGCCGTATAGTGAGAATGGGACTAGACTCGGATTCTGTGGTCTGGAGTGCACTGTCTGATATGTATGGAAAATGTGGGAGCATAGATGAAGCAAGGCACATTTTTAACAGGACAAAGGACCGTGATATCGTAACATGGACAACCATGATAAGCAGATACTTTGGAGATAGGAGGTGGAATGAGGGATTTGCTTTGGTTTCTGATATGCTAAATTCCGAAGTTAAACCAAACGAGTATACGTGTGCCGCCATTTTAAATGCATGTGCGGATCAAGCTGCAGAAAACGTAGGCAAGGAGGTTCATGGTCAAATGGTGAAGGTTGGATATGTTCGCCACTCATTTGCTGACAGTACACTTGTTCACATGTATGCAAAATGTGGCAATATTAAGTATGCGGAAAAGGTTTTTAAAGGGATGCCAGAACCTGATCTAGTCTCATGGACCTCATTGATTTCCGGGTTTGCTCATCATGGTCAACCAAACGAGGCTTTAGACTTATTCGAGCGTTTACTTCGATCAGGCATTCACCCTGATCAAGTTTCTTTTGTTGGGGTTCTATCTGCATGTACACATGCTGGCTTGGTTGACAAGGGCATAGAATACTTCGAGTCAATAAAGAACAAACATGGGCTAACTCCTACTGCAGAACATTACGCATGCTTGATTGATCTTCTGAGTCGCGCTGGTCGGTTCAAGGACGCTGAAGATTATATCAACGGGATGCCAATGAAACCAGACAAGTTCTTGTGGGCTTCTCTTCTAGGAGGATGTAGGATTCATAAGAACGTTGAGTTAGCAGAACGAGCTGCAAATGCATTATTTGAGATAGAACCTGAAGATGCAGCTACATATACCACCTTGGCCAATATATATGCATCTGCAGGCCGTTGGAACGAGGTTTCCAGAATTAGGAAAGTCATGGATGATAGAGGTGCTGTGAAAAAACCAGGAAAGAGTTGGATTGAGCATAAGAGACAGATCCATGTTTTCTTAGTAGGAGACACGTCCCATCCCAAGTACAACGACATTGACGAGTTCTTGACAAAGATGTGGATGAAGATGAAGGAAGAGGGGTGTGTACCAGATACTGATTCCGTGCTGCATGAATGCATGATGTAGAGGAGGAGCAAAAGAGCAGAATCTCTCTTATCACAGTGAGCAACTTGCTGTTGCATTTGGTATCATCTCCACCTCACCCACAACTCCCATCAAGATTTACAAAAACGTGAGAACTTGCGTAGATTTCCATAACGCTATAAAATTTATATCGACAATAGCTGAGAGACGAATAATCGTTAGGGATTCTAACCGTTTCCATTGTTTTGAGAATGGGAGCTGTTCCTGTCAAGATTTCTTGTTGTCTAGACTCCAGTAAGAGCCCTAACCAAAGTCCAAGGTTGAGGAGAACCTGCGTGTAGAGGTAATTGAAAATTTCACAGCCCATTATAAGTTATTGTATTATAAACTTATGAATTATCTTCTCGTAAAGGCTGGGGCTCTGGTTTCCTATTCTTTTTTACATGCTATATGCTCACGTTTACCCCATCACCATTCAGTTCAGCTCATTCCAACCCAGAATAAAAAAGACTTCTTAGTTGATGCTATGAAGCTCATAACCCAACCACTGAGGGTCATATTGCAGTTCTGCACTTGTTTGAGACACTCAAATGAAGTGTGAAATCATTCCTTGCTTGGTCTGTGCAATTACAGCTGAGCTCATTCCTTGCTTGGTTAAGTCAGGCGAGGGTCTTATAAATGCGTGGGAAAAATCTTGCTGTGAAATTTGAATTTCTAAATTCAGTGTTCAAACTTTAAACGGCTAAGTTCGATGAAATGAAGCTTGTAGAGTATTAGCAATGACTCCAAGGAGCGGACTTGTCAGAATGCGACCAATATCTAGAGCTATTATCTTGCATGAGAAGCAAAGCTGTGTAGGTCAAGGCACCGTTTGGGAGTTCATTTTGGGAGCGTTTGGTAGCTCAAGCTACTGTAAGTAGCGTTTGAGAGCTGAAAGAAAAATCTCAGTACCTGTTTGGAGCCTCAGCTTACACTATCTTATGAGAGCTTACATAAGCGTTTGAAATCCCTTTTCCATCAGCTCCTCAAGGCAAGCTTATGGGAGTTGATAGAAGATGAAGGTAATTTTTGCACCATAGATATCCTAAATGCCCTTATCTATTTTCTGCACATTCATCCATATCTCTTCTTCTGATTTTTTCCACCGACTTTTTCTTGCTCGACACAGGTAAACAACCATCCCCCTCTTCTTCAGGAATCTGCACTCGAATTTCTAGGGTTCAAAGGGTTACAAATCTAGATTGTAGCTCATTGCTTATGAGAGCCTTATTATCCCAGCTGTTTTTCTTCTTGTTTGAAGTTCTTCTTGTCTCCTCTTTGTTGATATTTTAGCAGATCACTGCTTCCAGTCCTACTTCGCGAAAATAAAGATACCCGTCTCAAATTGGTGTCTTCTATGAAGTATGGTTATGCCAATTTTGTTCAAATTCATTAGTTGACACTTCAAGTGTTTACAAAATTCACTGACTCCATTTTGCGGGATCAATTAAAGGGTTTGTTGTTTTTGAAATTGTGGGATCAATAGGAGTTAGGGTTCCTAGTTGATGTAATTGGGTTCGAAAACAATTTTGGGATACTATGCAGATATGTCATTCTTAATTCATATGAATAGAACTTGTAGAACCTTGATTCTTTGGATCCAGGTTTGGGGATTCAAATTCAGTTGTGCCAATGAATTTTCTCAATGATTAAAATTGGAAATTCTTATGACAGTCTAGTAGACTTGTTATAAATGTTGTAATCTTATCTAGATCATGCTTTTTAAGTAAGAGTAATACCATATTTCGTCCCTAAAACATTAATCATGCTTGAGCTATGTTCTACTTATCATTGTAATCTGATTTTGGCTGCTTAACATTCAGGACTGCCCCAGCTTTGAGATTAAAGGCTTCAAATATTCCCGTGGGAAAACTCAAGGAGGAAAGTGTTGCAAATTCCGAAATACTGTACGGTGAACTGAAACATCGTTTCTTGCGTTTCAAGAAGGACCTATAAACGTAAGCATCGGTGTTCAATGATAAAGCTTTGTAAGCTGCGTTTACAAGTGTTAAGTATGTCTGTTCTGAATTTTGAGGCAGTTTATGGTGGTTGCTTGTGAAGATTCTAGGGATTGCCCTTCTACCATCCTTGGTTTATACACTGGAGAAGCATTCACTGTCAGGAATGTGAGATTCTGATCTTTCTGTTCGTTGGTTTCGCTCTAAGTTATTTAATAGGGGCACATGCGCAAAAGCTTTGTATTCTGATCTTTCTGTTCGCTGGCTTGGTCTATATTAGGTTAGCTTTTACACTTTTATTTGCTGATGTTGTGGAAGTTGAATTTCTAATCAGTTTATTTGACAATTTATCACTGGCTTATGCAGAGCTCTACTTTGCAAATTATCATTGGCCTGATTTCAGAGAAGATGACTTTGTGGTGGCCTTGAGATCATCTCAAGCGAGGGATAGACGGTTTTTCTGCCCGTGAGTTTATCTGTGTTGATAGAGGTATGAAATGAATGGTTCAAAATCAATTCATATAGGAAGCTGGAATTACACTTCTAAATTCTGCAAACCCTTTGCCTTATTTTCCATCAATCTCTTTCCTTGCAAAAGAGAAACATCATAAATAATTAGCAATAGCATGTTAAACTTGCATTGCAGGTCAATGCCAACATAGTTACTAGTTGTGCTGGAGAGGTTGTTTTTATCGCTCAAGATCAAACATCTACAAGCATGACCTTCACAACTAGCAATGGTTTCTGTTTAACGGAAGATTACAGATCGTAAGGCATTTGGAGGAGGGTTTGGATCTTTCTGTTTACACTTGTCCATTCTGTTTAGCTTACCCTCAGTATGTTTTAAGATCGAATCACCCCCTCCAATCTGTAATATTCTTTTTTGTTCATTTGAACATGTGCAATCTGTTTTATCTTTTAAGCAATAAGGTTTGGTTAGAAAGTTGTTTCCTTCAAGGTGGTCTGGACATAATAGATGAAATGCTTAAAATCTGTCTGACAATTGTTTCTGTGTAGAATTGAGACTTTGTTTGAGTAATCCCATTATTTGATCTTGTAGGATACAGATGAACTTACATTAGGCGAAAGGCTTATTTGATTGCTTTGATATCAAATAAGCCTTCTTTGCAGCAGGCTTACTTGACCTTGATATCACCTTTGATATCAGTAGTAATTGATTTAGAGCTTGGAGATTTCCCTATAATCGCCTACTTTGCTTTCACCGGGGACCTTTTCACTTATGAAATGATGTTATTTGATTGTTTTCATGCTCTTTTCATCGGGTTTCATCGCTTCTTTTACTTCCCTGTTCTTTATCAGCTCACTTGAAGTATTCCCTTCTTTGGTTTCCGATTCCTTAGGCTGTGTTTGGCAGGTAATGAGTGTTTATGAGTGTTTGGGTGCCCGAAAAATACTAGTGGTTAGTGTTTTCGGAAGTGTTTCTTAAACCCTCATTTTAGTGATGACTTATGTAAAAACACTAGTGTTTTTGCGTAAAAATACTCTGTTACCCTTATGCTTTATTCGTAATTACAATATAAGCCAACTATATATATATATATCACCCTCTCTCACCTAAAATCCAATATCCTATATAACCCCAATCGACAGAAGGCTTCGGCTTGTCGAAGAAGAAGGCGACGAAATCTAATCGACAATAGGCTTTGACTCGTCGAAGAAGAAGAAGGCGAAATCAAAGTGTTTCTCCCATTTCCTCTCAGTGTTGCTCGTTCAATTTAATAGCTGGGTTCTTATCATTGTTTTGAAATTCTATCTTCTTTTAGTAGACGAGTGGTTAGGGATGGAGGTCTATGCTTCTTTGATAAAGAAGGGTTTTGAATCAGATGTTACTTTGAAGAGTGAATTGTTGGATTTTTATGGGAGGTGTTTTGGTGCAGAGCATGCCGATAAAGTATTTGATGAAATGTCTGAGAGAACAACTTCACTTTGGAGGGGAAGAATAGTAGCACCACATGTACAAAATTCAGACCCACACCTTCGACCACGGATTCACAATTTTCCTAGTAGGAAGAAGACGATTTGAAGCTCATAATTATCTTCTCAGGAAAATGATGGTATCTTCAGACACTCCCCTGATACTTGAACACACATTCGTTAAGGTTTCTAAACACTAAATACTAGTGCTTCGCACAAACCCTAATTGAAACATTTAAACTAGTGTTTTTGCCTTAACTTTCAAACACATCCTTATTCTCCTCACTCTTGTTTTCTGAAGTTCAACATCCTTGCTAATTATACATGTTAATATTTGGTCCGGACTTTATAAAATTGTTTTTGCCATTTTATTTGGAGACGGGACGGACCAAGCTCGGCTGATAGGCATTAGTGGCTGCCGTACCCATCTGGTCAAACAGACGGACCGGCGGACTGGTACCCATTTTTTTATTATATAAAAAATATTTTAATAAAAGTTTAAAAATAAAAATATATTTAAGATATTATATGTAATATCTATTAAAATAATTATAACTATATTAAAAAATTTATTTTCATACTTAATATGTATATGATATTTTCAATATAATATGTATTTTATATTTATTTAATTTTTATTCGGGCCGACGGGCCGGATATTTTGATCTTGCGGGCCCTATAGTAGTGTTCGGAATCAATCCGACAAACCTGATAGTCCGTCCCGAGATAATCAGGTCTATTGCTAAGAATGTACCTCAAGATTTATCATCAACTTCCTCCACAACTTCGATCTTTTTAACACTTTAAGCTTATTTTCGACTTATTTGATATCCTCAACCTCTTTAGTTTCATCAGCTTTTTTTTCCCTCACTTATTAAACACAATACTAACAAACATAATTTATTCAAACCAACTTATAAATCTAAATTAGTAATTTAGTATTTTAATTTCTAACATTATATATTTTTATTTTTATATAATTATTCTAATATTGTGTAAGTATAATTTTTTTTTTTTTTTGATATTTTTATAAGAAAAAAACTTTTAAACTAAATTTAATAAAATCAACCTATAAATTTAAATTAACAATTTGATCAGCTTCAGCTAGAGCTTTCATCAGAATGACGAACATGGAACGGAAGATATCCCTCTGCAAGTTCTTTGAAATAGTTCCCTCTATCTACTCCCGCCATAGAAGAGATTTCATATCTTCCCTTTCAGCTCCTCTGATTGAACCTCCGCCTCCGGCACGGCGGACCTTCTTCAAGTCCGGCGACAATGACGGAATGCTACGCCTTTTAGTAAGAGATAAAAATTACAAGGAAGCCCTATACCTACTTTGCGAGCAGAAACGTTTGAAAGAAGCAGTTCAATTGCTCGATGATACTAATCTAGCCACTGCTCATTTGTACAGCAGTCTCATTCAGCTTTGTGCACAACAGCGAGCCCTTGAAGAGGGTAAAAGGGTTCATGGTCACATTAACCGAGTTGGGTTTGTGCCTAAAGTGTTTATTTGGAATCTTCTTGTAGATTTGTATGTTAAATGTGGGAGTTTGGAGGACGCCCGGAAGGTGTTCAATGAAATGCCTGAGAAGGATGTGTGTTCTTGGAACACTATAATCAATGGGTATGCTAAGGTAAGAAATGTTACCGATGCTAGAAAACTGTTTGATGAAATGCCTGAGAAAGATAGTTTCTCTTGGACTGCCATGATTTCAGGTGCATTGGTCTACAGAAGTTTCATATGTAATCATTTGGATTGAAATGATGATTTGTTAGATATCACAGAATGTTTCATACTGATTTCAGGTTATGTTGCACATGAGATGGCAGAAGAGGCTTTGGAGCTGTACAGATTAATGCATATTCATGGGAATTTGAATTGTAGCAATAAGTTTGCTATGTCCAGTGCCATTAAAGCAGCTGCTGCCATCCCTAGTCTCCATACAGGGAAGGAAATTCATGGCCGTATAGTGAGAATGGGGCTCGACTCGGATTCTGTGGTCTGGAGTGCATTGTCTGATATATATGGAAAATGTGGGAGCATAGAGGAAGCAAGGCACATATTTAACGGGACAAAGGACCGTGATATTGTAACATGGACAACCATGATAAGCAGATACTTTGGAGATAGAAGGTGGAATGAGGGATTTGCTTTGGTTTCTGATATGCTAAATTATGGAGTTAAACCAAACGAGTATACGTTCGCCGCCATTTTGAATGCATGTGCAGATCAAGCTGTAGAAAACGTAGGCAAGGAGGTTCATGGCCAAATGGCGAAGATAGGCTATGTTCGCCACTCTTTCGCTGCCAGTACACTTGTTCACATGTATGCAAAATGTGGCAATATCAAGAATGCCGAAAAGGTTTTCAAAGGGATGCCGGAACCTGATCTAGTCTCATGGACCTCATTGATTTCCGGGTTTGCTCATCATGGTCAACCAAACGAGGCTTTAGACTTATTCGTGCGTCTACTTCAATCAGGTATTCGCCCTGATCAAGTTTCTTTTGTTGGGGTTCTATCTGCATGTACACATGCTGGCTTAGTTGACAAGGGCATAGAATACTTCGAGTCAATAAAGAACAAACACGGGCTAACGCCTACTGCAGAACATTATGCATGCTTGATTGATCTTCTAAGTCGCTCTGGTCGGTTCAAGGAAGCTGAAGATTACATCAACGGGATGCCAATGAAACCAGACAAGTTCTTGTGGGCTTCTCTTCTAGGAGGATGTAGGATTCATAAGAACATTGATTTAGCAGAACGAGCTGCAAATGCATTATTTGAGATAGAACCCGAAAATGCAGCTACGTATACCACCTTGGCCAATATATATGCATCTGCAGGCCGTTGGAACGAGGTTTCCAGAGTCCGGAAACTTATGGATGATAGAGGTGTTGTGAAGAAACCAGGAAAGAGTTGGATTGAGCATAAAAGACAGGTCCATGTTTTCTTAGTAGGAGACACATCCCATCCCAAGTACAACGACATTGCCGAGTTCTTGACAAAGATGTGGATGAAGATGAAGGAAGAAGGGTATGTACCAGATACCGATTCTGTGCTACATGATGTAGAGGAGGAACAGAAAGAGCAAAATCTCTCTTATCACAGTGAGAAACTCGCTGTTGCATTTGGTATCATCTCCACCTCACCCGGAACTCCCATCAAAGTTTACAAAAACCTGAGAACTTGTGTAGATTGCCATAATGCTATCAAGTTTATATCGAGGATATCTGAGAGAAGAATAATCGTTAGGGATTCAAACCGCTTCCATTGCTTTGAGAATGGGAGCTGTTCCTGTCAAGATTTCTGGTAGTCTAGACTCCAGTAAGAGCCCTAACCAAAATCCAAATTTACGGAGAACCTACGTAAAGGTACCTGAAAATCTCACAACCCATTTTAAGTTATTGTATTATGAACTTCTGAATTATCTTCTTATAAAGGCAGGGGCTCTGGTTTCCAATTCCTTTTTACATTGTATATGTTGAGATGTAGCACATCGACAATACGATATTGTGTGAACGTAATGTATAAGTAATAGGGTACTCTACTCCTATTGCCTATTGGTTTTAGGATGGAACCCGTGTGCTTGTACGTGTGGTTCACCGGACGTGTGGAGGGTCACGTCATTTGTGGGCGAGCGGGTTCACCGGACGTGTGCCGTGGAAAAGTAAATGGTATATGCTCATGTTTACTCCAATGCCCTTCAGTTCAGCTCATTCTAACCCGGAAAAAACATCTTTGATGTTCTGAGGCTCATAACGCAACCACTGATGGTCATTTTGCTGTTCTGCACTTGTTTGAGACACTCAAATGAAGTGTGAAATCATTCCTTGCTTGGTCTGTGCAATTACAGCTGAGCTTATTCTTTGCTTGGTTAAGTCAGGCAAGGGTCTTATAAATGCGTGGGAAAAATCTTGCTGTGAAATTTGAATTTTTAAATTCAGTGTTCAAACTTCAAACGGCTAGTTTGATCAAATGAAGCTTGTAGAGTGTTAGCAATGACTCCAAGGAGCGGACTTGTCAGCATGCGACCAATAATTAGAACCATTCACTTGCATGAGAAGCAAAGTTGTGTAGGCCAAGTATTCATTGAAGAATAAAGATTGCACCTTTTTCTTTATATAATAAAATAATGTATTCGATTAATTTTGTTTTAGTTACCTCAACCCAAAATGCAAAAGTGTAATGGAAAATACCTTTAGCCCGAAATGCACATGTGCAAAGTTGAGTCATCACATATAGAATGTGACACGATGGTGTTAACTTAACATACAAGAACTAAATTTACTTCCCAAACTATGCTCTATATACTCTCTATAGTTTTGTGGTAGATAACTTTGGCGAATATGGCTTTAAGCCGCAAAAAGAAGTAATAAAATTCCCATGCAAGGATAATCCATATATATGGTCCGAATTTAATTTATTTTTCTAGTACACATTCGAATATATTTTTAATGGGAAATTCCGAAGGCAAAATTGGCAAACTAGACTTTTAAGCAAATCAATTGAGAAAGAAGACTCATACTATTTGGGATTGGTATTTTGACCCCCTATAAAATAGAATAGAGGAAATAGAGTACAAAAGAGGGCAAAGTTTGACAACCCATCGGATGTGACATGTTGTACTATCTCACATGTCACATCAATCAGAAAAAGGAATTTCCAACATTCTTACTTTATCACCTATTACCAAAAATCCGCTTACCCAAATAATGTCACAATCATACCCAAAAATAAATTTGTCAAAGTACATAAACATACTCGAAAACAATATACCCAAAAAATCAAATATCAAAATAAAATCATATCCATAAATTGGATAATATTTTATGTTTATACCCAATTTAAATATCACTTAATACAAAAACCATACCCAATTTAAATTTGTCATACCCAAAATTTTCAAAACTCGATATTATACACAAACATCAATATCAAATGACATTTGATCATTACCCAAAAATTCGCTTGAATTTGATCATTATAACACAGTGTGGGTAACCATAAAACATACCCACGATATCACTTTAAAAATATACTTAATAATAAGAAATATACTACAAAGCCAATACACATATAAAAGCATACCCAAAAACCCGTTTACCCAAATAATGTCATAATCATACCCAAAAATAAATTTGTCAAGAAATATATTGCCTCTATTTTCACAATCATACTCAAAACCATACCCAAGAAATATACTACAAAACCAATCCATGTAAAAAAGATACTTAAATCAAAAGTAAACATCTAATCACTATCATTTCAATTAGAAAAATTATTACCCCTATTTTTAGTTTCCATACCTATTTTTTCTTACTTTTGTATAGAGACCTAGTTTGCAAAAGAGAATTTCAAGGGGTCTTATTTCCCTAATTAATTCAATTTTCCGAATGGTACCCTTGTGGTTTGGGGTTTTCCGAATTTTGCCCAACAGTTTTTTCCATTTCAGATGGTACCCTTAAATTTTTGTTGTTTTTCGGATTTTGTCCAAATTCATTAAACTTTTTCAAATTTCATTAAAAACATATAAAAGAAAATAAACTAAAATTAAAAATTAATTCTAATTTTAGATAAATAACCGAATTAGAATTACTGTTTTACTTTAGTTTTAAAATAAATAATTTATTTTTTATATTTTAATTTATTTTTTAATTCTAGTTTATTTTCTTTTGTATGTTTTTAATGGAATTTGAAAAAGTTTAATAAATTTGGGCAAAATCCGGAAAACAACAAAAACTTAAGTGTACCATCCGAAGTGACAAAAATTGTTGGCAAAATCCGAAAACTCAAACCACGAGGGTACCCTCCAAAAATTTCCTATTAATTCAATAATTATAAATTTTAATAACTTTATCTAATTTTAGATAAATAACCGAATTAGAATTGACACATCCTTGTCATAAGATTCACAAACTGTTGTATATACAAACATAACATGTGAATCTTCGTACCCAATATAGATTCGGATGTGATACCCAACACACCTACAATGGCTACAAAGTGGGATCCGACCCTAAATTATGCATTTGAATCCCTAAAATATAGGAAATTAATTACCCTAAAGGGGTAAAAATGGAAAGAAAAGAGCTTAGGTGATGAATTCGTCAAGACAAATTTCACATGGCCACAAGTTTTTACAGTCCGAAGATGATGGTAAAGAAGAAGGCTCCTTCAACCATACACTCAGGCAATCAATGGCGAAATCGATGGCTGTCTCCTTTCGATCATCCCCTTTAAAAAGGGGTTCTTTCTTCATTCTATTCACCCATCCAAAAACAATTCCTTTCATAAAACACAATAAACAGGGAAGAAAAAGCAATAAATTTACTGACTTATCCAGTGACAGAAGAAGACAGACGCGTTTTCGCATGACCCAACGACGATTATGAGCGCATAGCCAATTTGTACAACCGAATCCAAATACATTTGAAAAAAGGTACTGAATTTCTTACCCAGTTCTTCAGTTTTCTGGGTTTTCTTTGAAATTCTCATCTTGGTATGTTTTCATGTCTGAAAAGTGAAAATCTTACATACCCAGCTCCCATTTTGGTTAGTTTTGTCATTCTAGCTTGTTCTTAGCCTTGCCCACGTCAATATTTTCGAGCAAAATCTTCAACTTTGTGGGTTTTCTTTGAAATTCTCATCTTGGTATGTTTTCATGTCTGAAAAGTGAAAATCTTACATACCCAGCTCCCATTTTGGTTAGTTTGGTCATTCTTGCTTGTTCTTAGCCTTACCCACGTCAATATATTCGAGTAAAATCTTCAACTTTGTGGGTTATTGCTAATTCTCCATTGAAGAATTTCTAATCGTTGTTTGGTTGTACTGGTATGAGTGGAAATTTATGTGTATATATATATATGTGCAGGTGATTGCTTGAGATTTCTGTCCACAAAATGGAAAACCCAAGATTAATTCATCTTCTTATATTTGGAGTTTTCGCTGTGTGGAGCTTTGCTATTGTGAATGCTGAGGATCCTTACCTGTTCTTTACATGGGAAGTGACTTATGGCACAGCTGAAACTTTAGTTCCACCGGCCAAACCCTCCAAGGTGGGTTTAGTGTTTTTTTTCCCTTCTGTGAATTTTGTAAGCTTGTGAGATTAAAGTTTTGATAGTTTTGCTTAATTTCTTACAGGTTATCTTGATTAATGGTCAATTCCCTGGTCCTCCTATTAACTGTGTGACCAATGACAACTTGATTATCAATGTCATCAATAAGTTGGATGAGCCCTTCCTCTTAACATGGCAAGTTAACTCATTAATCACTCTATTGTATTGTTAAAGCTTTACTAGAGATATCTATGTGATACAAATGGTGACTTGCCTAATTGAAAGTGTTGTGCTGAAAATAGGAATGGGATTAAGCAAAGGAAGAACTCATGGCAAGACGGAGTCTTGGGAACGAATTGTCCCATACCTCCAAATGCAAACTACACTTATGCTCTCCAAGCTAAAGATCAAGTCGGAACTTACTCATACTTCCCGTCAATTGGAATGCAAAGATCAATGGGTGGGTATGGATCAATCAACATCAATAACAGGGAAGTGATTGCCATTCCCTATGAAAAGCCATTTTTCGACTACTCAATGCTTATCGGAGATTGGTACATGGATGATTCCAAGGTGAGAGACATATAGAACAACTTTAGGCATGTTTTCACTTGCAATTGAAAATTTCTAGTTCATCTACAATGCATAATGTGTTTTATGAAAATTTGATGAATTGTATCTGTTGCAAGGCTCTAAGTGGAATTTTGGACTCTGGGAAATTCCTTCCAATGCCTGATGGTCTTCTCATAAATGGACGTCAAGTTCAGAATAAGAACTTCACTGGTGCAGCAGGTTAGCCATAAGTACTTCTTTATTTACTAAGGATTATGTTCTGAGTTCTCAAAACCCTGATTAGATATTTTGGTTTGATTTTGATCTCATTAGGCAAGACATACAGATTCAGAGTTGCAAATGTTGGGTTGAAGACATCAATCAACTTTTTTTTTGAGGGTCACAAAATGAAGATTGTTGAGATTGAAGGATCTCACGTGCAACAGACTCTATACGATAACATAGACCTGCACCCTGGGCAGGGCGTCGGGGTTCTAGTCACCTTGGATAAGCCCCCTATGGATTATAACATTGTCGCATTCACTCGTTTCACAGAAAAACCTCTCGTGGCAACTACTATCCTACAATATGAGAACTCCAAAAGCGGGCTTACGACGGATAGAGCTCCTGCTCCAATCCCTACACTCGACGTAAAATATTCTATTGAACAAGCTAAATCCTTCAGGTAAGGCAATAAAACACCAAAGCAGTTAAGGCCTTGTTTGGCATTCTCTGATACATTTTTTGTTGCTATTTTTTAGGTGGAATCTGACTGCAAATGCAGCTAGACCCAACCCTCAGGGATCATTTCATTATGGTCAGGTTAACATCTCAGCTAAATACATATTGCAAACTTCAGCTCCCATCATTGATGGGAAACAACGTTGTGCTGTCAATGGAATCTCCTACATTAACCCCGACACCCCTCTAAAGCTCGCGGATCACTTCAAGATCCCTGGTGTCTTTGATCCCAAGACGTTCAGTCCACTTCCCATACCAGCTGGTCCTCCTAGGATTGACACTGCTGTTATACAAGCAAACTTCCACGACTTCGTTGAAATTGTCTTCCAGAACACTGAGGACATCATGCAAACATGGCATCTTGATGGCTATGACTTCTGGGTTGTTGGATTCGGTGATGGTACATGGACCGATGCCAGCCGTTCGAGCTATAATCTTGTTGATGCTTTCACCAGATACACCACCCAGGTAACAGAATCTCATGTGTTATCTGATTCCATTCCATTGCTCCAACCAAACATGTACTAAATCTCATGTGTTATTTAGGTGTATCCAAAGGGATGGACAGCCATCCTAATGTCATTGGACAACAAAGGGATGTGGAATTTCAGATCAGCAGATTGGGAAAGGAAATACTTAGGACAGGAGCTGTACATGAATGTGTGGAGCGACGAGGCGAGCCTTACGACAGAATACAACATCCCAGCAAACGCTCTGATGTGTGGGAAGGCTGCTGGACGCAAACCGACTTGAAATTGACAATAAAGTTCATCTCTTTCAGTTTGATGGCTAATGGAAGTCATTTTTTTTTTGCAAGATCTTACTACAAAGATCTTTTAAAGTTATAAGAGTCAGCAAATGTGAGAAGTTATAGTAGAACAGCAGTGTCTTTGCTTGCTGCATTAAGTTGTAGAAAGTAATTAGTCTGAAAGTGTTTGTTTTCAGATGACATTGCTGATTGTTTCCTGAATTAGCACAGGAGGATTATTAGCTATAAAAGAACTTCTCGTTTGTTCTTTCAGATTTTGCTATTGTTTTTTTAGGTCTTAGAGTTTTTTGTTGGTCTCAATTATGAAACCTTATTTATCATTTATGTTAATATAAACAAAATATATATATACTTTTGCACAAATCAATTTCCCAAGTTTTATTTATTTATTTTTTATTAGTTATTTTTTAGTGAGTTTCTACATTCAGTTCACTTGTGGATTTTCAAGTTTTTTGTATTATTAAATCCGTGTGTAACTAACACAATTATTTTAAGTAGAAATTTTCAAAAAAACACACACCACCTTTTAAATACTTATTGTTTCAATAAACTACCTTATTGAACATTTTTTTTTAGCAGTTTTAAATACTAATAATAATTGTATAAATAAAACTTATGTTACATTACTAGAATGCCCTTTGGCAGTTGATTTATTAAATTTAGTCATTTATTTATAAATTTTCAATTAGTGAATAAATCATGTTTTTAATTACACATATCATAATAAAGATTTTTAAACATAATTATAAAATATATTTTATTTTTTTTTTAATAATGAAGAGCCTTATTTTATTTAAAATTGTCTAAATAAATAATTCTTTCATAAACAAAAAAATATAAATAATGTCACTAATTTTTTTTTGAAAAATAAATTTTAAATACAAAGAAAAAATTTAAAGTATTAATTAGAAGTATTTTGGTCAAATAATCTAATAACTAAAATTAGTTATGATTAATTTATTTTCATAATATATATTATATAAGGTGGGTTTACATCAAAAAAATTATTAAAAGATTCTTTTTTGAAGACTATTTTTTAACCCAAAAATCTATTTTAAATAATATATGAGTTGGTATTTTATGCTTTTATAGTTTTATGTTATCTTATGTAGTCACTGTTTTGAAAAATAATATGATTACTCATTTTCAGTTGGGTTTTCTAGTGACAATGGCAAATAACTCTGTTTCAGTAGTTTACTTATTTGATGTGGGCCTATTGGGCCAAAGACGGCCCAACTATTTACGACAGTATGTCGTTTACATAGTTGTTTTGGGCCTAATGGGCCAAAAGCGGCCCAACTATCTGTCCATTCAAGCACGGGCCTCTTTTTTTCGCTATAGCTGTCGATGAACAACATACGAGATTCCAAAGGCTATTTGTAATAAAAATGGTCTTTTAGGGCCAATTTACTTACATATTAGTTTATTTTTGGGTTTATAAACTAAATGAGTTTATATGAATTTATAGTTTATTTTCAGGTTTATTTTTTTATGGGTTTATATAAATAAACTAGGTAAAGTTGTTTACTTAGAGTTTATTTTTTGGGTTTATTTTACTTCAAAAGACTCTCATGTCCCTAAAAAACCGAACAATAATTTTGAATACCCAAGGATGAACAAATAGTATTAAGATGGAAAACCACAAGGCCAAAATCGGGTTTTAAACAAAAATAAACTCATGTAAGAAAAAATAACCTTGGTTTGAAAAGTTTATATTTGATGGCTTATAAACCCCTAGAGAAATAAACCAATCCCTAAGTAAACACCTACAAAAATTAAACTCATGATTTATAAATTAAATGAAACACAAATAAGCTACAAGTAAACAGGCCCTTAGTCTATTTTTAAAAACAAAGATTAAATTTTTTTTGACGTGAATAAATAATAAATCTTAAATATAAACATAAAAATAGGGGGGAAAGTTGAAATCAAGATTTATAAATCGTATGTTAAAAAAGTAATATCACATTAAAATTATGGATACCGTCATCTTGACATAACTTTTAAAGCTATTTTCTAAAACTCTGGATATGCTTTGATAAAGTTAAGAAAATCATTTATTGATAAAGCAAATTCTAAAAAATATTACAATTTTTTTTATAATCATCTCTAAATTTAGAACTTAATAAGCTTCAAATCCTTCGATAGGTGTAGTTTTCTTGATCCAAAAAGGCTCTACTAAGCTTTTGCTTATTAAAATAAAAAAAAATAAATAAAATAATGTTGTTTCTGCAGTGGTGCAAATTTCTAATTAGTCACCACAACTATACACTTCGCGTGAGTAGTTAATATGATCCTCAACTATGTATATGAAGAGCGTGATAATAGTTAAAAAAAAAATCAACTATAGACAAGAAGCGTAGTTGGAATTTTTTTTTTCCATAAATTCACTATACATCTCATATAATGTAGACAGACCCTATCATGCAAGGTGCGTAATTATGACGACTATTAAAACTTTTTACTTGTTATATCTATCAACTCCCTAAATAATACGTTAAAATTTTGGGTGATAGTGGTCATTGATAGTAGGGCTGTGCAAAATCGGACCGGACCGGTTCTGCTCCGGTCTACGGTCTAGTTTTTTTTGAAAATCCGGGTTACGGTCTTGTCCGGTTTTTCTACCGTATAAAACCGTAACCCGGGTTGGACCGTAAACTACGAATTTTCGGTCCGGTCCGGTCCATTTCGGCCCCATCTGGGTCCGGTTTTGTACCGAAAAACCTCACCAAAATTCACAATTTATGAACAAACCGGTCCGGTCCGATCCGATCCGTAATATTCGAAATTGCACAATTTATGTAAAAACCGGTCCAATCCAGAACCGGACCGGACTGTTACGGTCCGATCTACGGTCCAAAATTTTATCAATTTACCGTTCACGGGTCCGGACGGTACGTACAACCCTAATTGATAGCGGTCATCTCCACTAAGGTGGGGTCTTAATGCTTACAAGACATAGAAGTTTGATATTTATGACTGAGAACTGATTGGAATCGGACATAATTTTATTTATTTTATGTACGTGGTGGAGGCTGCATTAGATAGACTTTTCGACGTGAGCACGACGAACATATATATATATATATATGGGCGGCAAGATTTAGTGTTTTTCGTTGTTGACCCTTCAATGCTAAGGGGATAAGCTTTTGGGTAGGCCAAATTTTCAACTTTATATTTGGGCTTTCTACATCTCTAGATTCGACAAAACATAATCGACTATCTAGGGCACACTTTTATGTAGCCTCTGTGTACTAGAGTGATGAACAATGTATAGCCATTTTTATATGCGGAATTTACAAGATAATTAGACTACAAGTAAAAAAAAAACTAAAATTGAAGGGAGCAACCACTGTGTTATTAAGACACCCCAATGTTGTTGGAGTTGTCCATAGGAGATTGAGATGATTATTTCCGACTCCAAACTGGACCTTCATTTTTTTTTTTACGAAGTTTAGATTATGAATGTTTTCAGAGAAGTAAACTGTGTTGCAGACCGACTAACCCATCTAAGTTTTTCGACACCCAACACCAACTTTTCTGATGATCTTGAACTTTGTATTCTCATGCGTAAGGATTCTTTAGGATGAACTATCTCTAGAAGATAGTCGAACATAACCGCTTTCCATTATCAAAAAAATAAAAAAAATAATAAATAGCCATTTTTATATGCGGACTTTGTAATCTATAATACTATATTAAAATAACCTACATTTCGTTCAGGTCCTATCCCGTAAGGCTATCTACATTGGTTTTATTTTCAACCTAAATATATTTATCCCATATCGATTCTTAAATAAGACTTGCGGTTTGAGAACGTGTATAAACGAAATATTTGAAGATTAGACAAACTATACGGGTATTTTGGTTAAAATCTACTGTAATGTTTATTCATGCTGTATTAATAATTCGGGTCACTTGTTTACAGTTTTGCCATAGTATATTTACAAATTTATCATTAATTATGATTAATCATAATTCCTATTAGAATTAATAAATAATTTTTTATCCTTTATTTATGTATAATATTTATTGATATACATTAATAACTCTAATAAGTAAAATCAATATTTTCGACAACGCGTTTCATCCTCACACCATCATTTGAAACGTCAAAGTTCAGTTGATTCATTTTCACCCCATGCCCGTGCGATTTTTCACCATTTTGCTATCGTTTTGAGTACTCGGTTGAATTCAATATTTTAACTGTTCTTCTTCATTTGCGTTTTATATGCTTTTCGAATTTGTGATTTAGGGTTGATAGGATTTCAAGGGTAATGTTCAATTGTACGTCTCTATCTTTTCGTTCTTCAATTATTGTTTTTCTTAGATGCTATGTTTGGGGGTGTGTTTCATTTCTACTTGTCAGTGGAACCATGATAGTGAAATGACTATGAGCCTATCTCTCATCTATTGATAAATGTGCCGATAGCTTGAGATGGAGAAAGTTTCGACAAAGATGTAAATAGATTGGTTAGTGTACTAAGTAAAGCTTTACTCCACAAGTTTAGATAAATGACTTAGTACCTCTCTCAAATCGAGCATATAAGGTTAGTGATATTTTATCCTATAATCAATTGACATAAAATTAACGTATTTGTTGGAGATAATAAAATTCCACGTCGAAAGATGGGAACACTCTGAGTGTAGTATATAACGTCGGTGAGTTACTCCTCCTATTGTCAATTGGTTTTACAATGGAACCTCGCCGGATTTATGTGTTGGGTTTGGGCTTAATACGCATGTGCGCTCCGTATGCACACGACCCCCGCTCTACCGGTCCGTCTGTCTCGGACTTTGACTTGATATCAGAGCGGTTAGCCTCAATTCATATACTCTAGTTGCACTTGCGGGGGCGTGTTGGAGATAATAAAGTCTCACGTCGAAAGATGAGGACACTCCAAGCCTAGTATATAAGATCGGTGGATTACTCCTCCTATTGCCAGTTGGTTTTAGGATGGAACATCGCCGGGTTTATGTGGTGGGCTTGGACTTAATGCGCATGTGCGCTCCGTATCACACGACCAGATTTCATAAGACCCGAAAACAAAATAACTCGATTCGAAACTGTCGGGCTATCCTAAACTACCGGTAGGTTAGTAGCTATTGAAGAAACATCCCCATGTGATCATATACTGTCTTATTTACAATCATTTCTGTTCACGGTCTTTTCTTATTATATTAATAATATATATAGATTATATAATTTCTAAGGTGAAGTTATAAATCTTATAACTTCATCAAATAAGAAGACCACATCAAATATGAATCATCATTTTGTGCTAGTCCACGGTACTTGCCATGGAGCTTGGTGTTGGTACAAGCTAGCCACCCTCCTCAAGGCGGCGGGATACCGAGTAACCGCCATGGATCTCGGTGGGTCGGGTGTTGATCCAAAATCCTTTGAAGAAATCACCACCTTGGATGAGTACTTGCAGCCATTGATGGACTTTATGAGTTCTCTATCTCAAGAAGAAGAAGAGAAGGTGATTCTTGTTGGCCATAGCTTTGGTGGCTTTGGTGTTGCTTTGGCCATGGAGAAGTTTCCGATGAAGATCTCGGTTGCTGTCTTTGTCACAGCAATGATGCCCAACACTTGTTCTCCGCCGGGCTTGCTCAATGCAGAGGTAAACGTGACTAGCTTAAGGTTGTGTATTATTATAATGTAATCCTTTATTCTTGTTTAATATGGAAGTATCTTAGTAGAATCAATTTGATCTTAGAAAATGACTGTTGATTGGATGCTTATGTTTGAGCACTACTACATATAAAGTCTACTATGTTATTTTAAGAATACGTTTTTAAAATATAAAAACATTGAGGCCCGTTTGGTTCCAACTTCGATAACGGAAACGGAATGGAAACGAATTTAGTCCATATATATATACTTATTCATGAAATTTTATGGAATCATTCCTTATGGTTTAGTGCAAAGTATACTCGCTTTCCCACATTTTGTTACCCTATAGGGTATCAAAAGTAATCAAACTTTACTCCAACTGCTTCAAACCACAAGGAATGATTCAAAAAACTTTCTTGAACAAGGGCATACGTATTAACTAGATTCGTTTCCATTCCGGTTCCGATTCCGGAGTTAAAACCAAACGGGCAGTATGATCCTATTATAAATTCGTCGGTAATCAATTAGGATGTGTTTGGTAAGTAACAAATACTAAACACTAGTGGTTTGGTATTGTTTTTATATAATTTACCTAGGCTGTGTTTGGCATGACACTTAAACTAGTGTATAAGAGTGTTTGTGAGTGTTTTAATATTTAACAAGTGTTTGGCATGCAATAAAACACTAGTTTTGAGTGTTTCTGAAAGTGTTTTTAAAACCCTTATTTGAGTGAGGGTTTCGGCTATGTTTGGCATGCAACATAAAAACACTAGTTTTAGTGTTTACTAGTGTTTTTGGAAGGGTTTTTGGAAAACACTAGTGTTTAGTGTTTTTAAACACTAACGAGTGTTTGGTTGGATCTTATAATTTACACTAGTTTTTTTGTGTAAAAGACATGTGCATATCACGTGAGATTGAATTGTTGTTTCTTGACATTCTTCCTCGTCGGATAGAAGAGCGGTAAGCGGTGACAGATTCGAGATGTTGTCTTCCTCGTCGGATACGTTGCACTGCAAATACTCAATCAGATGATCCTCGTCGGATACGTAGCACAACAAGAGAAGCTAAGCAATGGCCCTCCCTGTTATCTAATGCACATGAAACATAGAATTTCTCACAGAACAAAATCAGTTGCTGAAACAAAGCTACAACCTTCCTTTCATTACAAAAAAAAAAATCATACCCATTCTCTACAACCTGCAAAAGGCGAGGAATTCATTCAAGCTTTGTTTCAGGTTTTGAAAGCTTTGTTTTAACTGTAAGAACATTTTGAAAGCTTGAATGAATTCCTCGCCTTTTGCAGGTTGTAGAGAATGGGTATGATTTTTTTTTTTGTAATGAAAGGAAGGTTGTAGCTTTGTTTCAGCAACTGATTTTGTTCTGTGAGAAATTCTATGTTTCATGTGCATTAGATAACAGGGAGGGCCATTGCTTAGCTTCTCTTGTTGTGCTACGTATCCGACGAGGATCATCCGATTGAGTATTTGCAGTGCAACGTATCCGACGAGGAAGACAACATCTCGAATCTGTCACCGCTTACCGCTCTTCTATCCGACGAGGAAGAATGTCAAGAAACAACAATTCAATCTCACGTGATATGCACATGTCTTTTACACAAAAAAACTAGTGTAAATTATAAGATCCAACCAAACACTCGTTAGTGTTTAAAAACACTAAACACTAGTGTTTTCCAAAAACCCTTCCAAAAACACTAGTAAACACTAAAACTAGTGTTTTTATGTTGCATGCCAAACATAGCCTAGTGTTTAATATAGTAAAAACACTAGTGTTTAGTGTTTTAAGGTATTTTTGAAAATACTAAAAAAATTCACGATTTGTGATAAAATACTATTATTTTGGACCAAAAAAGACAAAATTTCCCCTTAACTTTATTCCTTATTACAAGCCAAATCCAGCATTATCAAAAAAAAAACTAAAAAACACTAGATTAAGTCAAACAAATAGTGTAAAACGCAAATCACAAATTCTAAAGAACACTAGTTTATCTCAATGGCTTAACAAACGCAACTTTAATCACTTATTGTCTATGACGTGTTAAATGTCGTAGGAAAGTATACAACTTATACATAAACTTTCTATCGTCCTAAACATCTATAAATTCTTTACGGTTATTGTCACAAAATTACGTAATGTTTGAAAACACCGTGCATTCATAATTGACAACATTTGAAAAAACTCGTGAAGCCATTATCTAGTATATTTAAAATATACCGTAAAGTCCTAGTCTTTTATAATTCAAAAAATCATAAAAAAATAAACTTTTATGACGTTTTTAAATACCGTTAAAAAATATATTAAACCCGATTCTTAATCATAGGATAACCTTAAATTATATTTCACGACCTTTTCTAAACTTCGTGGAATCCCATACCTATACTAATGGAGAGTCTATAGTTACAAGTCAATTTAAAAGGATTTTTAACTAACCTCATGCTAATATTTTTATATTATCATGTCATTAGTCTCTAAGTACTAAGCCATATAATATTAGTCAAATTTATATTTTATTGGTTGAACTTTGTTACCCCCTTCACAAATGATGAGGGTCTTGTACTTTGTTTATCAACTAGATCTTGTGGTCCAAAATATTAACATGCACTTCATTGTCTCACAATATTAGGGTTCCTATGTATATCCTTAGTATATTATTTGTTCATACATGTTAAGGCCTTGAAAAGAGCTCCAGCTGAAGGGTATTTGGACACAAAATTTTGGTATGAAAATGGAACAGACAAGCCACCAACTACCTTTCTGATGGGTCCAAAAATGTTGTCCAAGATGCTCTATCAACAATGCCCACAAGAGGTGATTGATTGTCTTGTCAACTAACCTTAATTTACGGGATGAATTTTCATGATAATAGTTGAATGATGAATTTTCATGATAATAGTTGAATGATGAGTCTAATATATCGAGATTGCTATTTGTACCCACATATTCATGTTATTTGTACCCTTACTACGCGTACGCAATGCGTAGCCGTAGCAAGAAGCTCATTTCGTTCAAAACATAAAGGAAAATGGTTACGACTATGCATGACCGATGCGTAGTCCTACTACGCTTACGCCATGCGTAGTCGTAGTCATGCTACGACTACGCATGGCGTACGCGTAGTAGTTAACATATATTTAGTTTGAAAAATGAAGGAAAACTAACTACGCCTACGCATGGCATAGACGTAGATGTGGTATGTATAGCATGTATATGGTGGTACAAATAGCAAGAACCCTAATATATGGATGACAATTTTACCCGTACACAACGAATATCCGGCTACCCAATCCAATAAAAAAGGGTGAAAACCCGTTAAAAGACGGGTGAAAGCGGGTGGTGGATCGGCGAATGCGGGCGAACATTTCATCCACCCATCACCCGACCCATCATCCACCCACCCATCTGACTCATATTCACCCGCTTAAAATTATATATATTTTTAGTATTTGTAGTTTATATTATAAAAATTTTACCAATATTTTCTTACTATATAATTTTATATTAAATTAAACCCTATATTTTCTTTCCTATTTTATTTTCTTTGGATTTCCAATATATTTCGATCCATTATATAAAAAAAAATATTTTAGATCTTGCTTTGTTATAGTGTTTTACTTGATATCATGTACATTTTATGTTATTTTTTATTTGGATTTAAGCGTATTCTTGATTTTCAAAAAAATACTTAAATTTTTTTACAATTTATAAATGAAGTGTATAACACCCGAAATCTCACCCGATCTACCCGCTTCATCCGACGGATGCGGGTGGATTGGATGCGGGTGAGACCCTTAACGGGTGATGGGTCGGATGGGGTGGACAATTTTGGGTGATGGATCGGGTGACGGTCAAGGTCATACACCCGTCACCCAGTCCATTGTCATCCCTAGTCTAATATATAACGTCTGTGGGTTCACATAATTTTTAATTAGTTTTATGATCAATTATTATCAGATTTATATTTTTTTCAAAAAATCACCATAAACTTCAATTTTATAAAAAATTAACCCTCAAAATCATTTTATTAACAAAGTCAAACCCTTAACTAGTTTTTTTTTTTTTTTTTGTTGAAAGCTTGATTAACCCATTTAGAAAATTTTATACATTTAACTATTGCTCATCAAAATTTGTAAAAAGAGAGATAAATTTCATTTCACTATCATATGTACAATGAATACCCACCTCTACTTATAATTTTCAAGTTTATGGAACAATCTGATTTTGAGTGTAATTTTGCTACAAAATCAATTTAAGAGTGATTTTATGTAAATATTGCAGTTTAGGAGTAACTTTCTATTTAAAAAAGAGATCATATTTTAAGTTATTTTGTATGATTTATCCTGACGTCTAATGAAAATGATGGGTTGGTCTGGTGTTCATTGAAATTATTTTAGGGCTTATAACCATAAAATGTTCAAATAAATTGATTGAAAAACTCTCTAAATTTGCGATAACCCTAAATATCATGTTTTCTAAACGGATTCGATATCTCTGTGACAAGTTCAATACCCTTTTGCAGGATTTAGAATTGGCTAAAATGCTTATTAGGCGAAGTGGATTCTTCCACAATGAACTTGGGAAGGAATCACTACTATCCGAAAAGAGATTCGGGTCAGTGAACCGGGTTTTTGTGATGTGTGAAGAAGATGAACTAGTGAAGATGGATTTTCAGAAATGGATAATTGAAAAAAGCCCTCCTGATGAAGTTAAATCCATTGGTGGGGCTGATCACATGGTAATGTTATCAAGGCCAAAAGAACTATGCTTGTGCTTGGTGGATATAGCTGCCAAATATTGATCCGAAACAAATCATGACAGCAAGAACCGGGTTTTTTTTAATTGTTTTTTTACTTGGAAAATATTTCAATCTTTCTTTTTTTTTTTTTTCTCTATAGGAAGGAGAGTCAGTGGTCTCCCCACATCTAGTCGTGTTTATTATAAATAAAAGATGCTATGTGTTCAGCACACGGGGATAGCCTTACCCCTAAGATCATCACAAAGCAAATGTAAAGCACCCTCCGACGGGTCATACAATACATGAAAACATTGTTCAAAAGAGAAAACTAAACTAGCAAGATATTCAGTTACACAATTATCTTGTCTATAAATATTAAGAACTTGAATTATCCAAGTTCTTTGTAAAAAGTCTTGGCACAAATGTACCAGGTTAGAAAGGGGATGACAACGTGGAAGGTTTTTCCCAATCAGGATGGTTACTAGTTGGGAATCCGTTTCCTGGATAAACTTTCGGATCCGGACTCCCAAGCTAGTTTCAACCCATCATAAACACCCAACAACTCCGCTAAGAGAACTGCACATGTTCCAATATTGCGAATTCCTCCACACTGCCATCTACCTAAATGATCTCTAATAACACACCCGGCAGCCGAAGCTCCGCTACCTTGAACTGAACCGTCCGAATTAACCCATCCTTCCAACGGAGGAGTCCATGAGATAAAAATGGTTGCTTGATAACTTCTTCCTTCATTATTAGCACGGACTTTGCTACTCGAATAATACTCCTTCGTCTTATGGACAATGAAGCTCATCTTGTGCGGCAAAATAGTTCCATCGAAAACCATACGATTTCTCCATTTTCAATATTCCATAAACCTTCTGCAAAAACATCACACCAAGCATAATGTGTATTGAAAAGATTATTGTTTAAGATGTTACTCTAATCCAAGCGCTGAATTGTAAATTAAAGAAGCCCGACATCACTTCCATTTCTTTAAGATCACACCACAACCGCTTTGTCTCAACACAATCTCTTAATAGATGTAGCAAATCCTCCAGCACACATTACATGCCTGATCATATGCAATATGTCCCCTAGCTCGTTCTACATTTGTAAGACATCCACCGACCAAATGTTGCCAACCAAAATATCTCCCTCTCTCTTGCACTTTTAGACCCCAAACCTTTTTAAACAGATCCCTATCAACACAGATTATGTTGTTTGTATGTGTAAGCAAACGGCAACCATAAGCCACATTATACACTCCTGAATTCAAATAGGGTCACGACAGTCTGGTCTGGAAGGATCAACAACAATGGTGGACAAGGCCAACTTTATTTCATGTGGAAAGCTCAGCAAGTAGTTGTTGCCATCACCAAGAGCTTTGAAGATCATCCCATAGATCCCGTACAGTGATGCTTTCTTCTCCAGTGGATAAATCTTTGCGGAAAACATCCCTAAGCTGAAAGTTATCAAGCCATTTATCCACCCAGAAACGAGTAGATCGCCTTTCACCAATAACCAGCTTGAGATTGGTACCCACCAGATACCGCACCCCCTTAGTAATAGCATTCCAACTAGTAGATTTAGTAAAAGATGTGATATCATTCCTGCCCAAATACTTAGCTTTGACTACATCAATCCACGAGGTTAGACTCTGTAAGAAACCTCCATGCAAGATTTTCCTGCAAAAGCTAAGTTCAAAATAGAAGTCATGACAATACCTAATCCGCCATATTCACGTGGGCGGCAACTTGATCACATGAATCTTTCTTTTCTCCGCATTGCTACCCCATATTAAATCCCTACAACGTCTATCAATTTTCCTTGCAACGCCCTTTGGAATGATAATTGTTGACATTGTGTATTGAGGGATCGTAGATAAAACTGAACGGGTAAGTGTTACCCTACCCGCAAAGCTTAAAATTCTTCGTTTCCAACCACTTAACTTAGCATACATTTATTCTAAAATGTACTCAAAGTCACAACCTCTAAGTCTTCCTTGAAGAATAGGCATCCCGAGCTACCTACCAAAATCAGAAGTACGTAACAATAACCCCACTCAAATCCTAAATTCTTTATTTCAATTTGTCACTAACGTTAGGGAGACACATAGATACGTGACTTTTTCACGTTAACTTTCTCTCCAGAATCCATACAAAACCTTTCCATCACTAGTTTAACCACCCGTATCTGAGCACAAGAAGCTTCTGCAAAAAAAATTATGTCGTCTGCAAAAAAACATATGTGATAAAAAGGACCATTCCGAAATAAACGAATCGGTAATCAACCCCCACAATGCACCGCTTGACTAATAAGATGACTCAAATGCTCCTAACAAAGCACAAAAAGGTATGGTGAATTAGGGTTCCCCTGTCTCAACCCTTTTTCCGGAATAAAACGTTCCGCTATATTACCATTCCATTGCACATGCATACGGGAGGACGAAAGACATTCATTTATCACATCAATCCAACCTTCAGGAAATCCGGCCAGCGAAGAGAATCAATCACAAAATGCCAATTAATACGTTTATAAGCTTTCTCCAAGTCAAGTTTCATAATTATCAACTTACATCCCTCTTACGCTGAAATGAGTGAATAACTTCCTGCATAAGAATTCCATTATTTGAAGAAAATATTTCAATCTCTCAATGATACAAATTGTTGAATAAATGGCATGTATGTACTCAACATTATTGGTTATGTTGTGGACTCATGGCCTTCCGAATTTCTCATAAATTTCCGGTAAATATTTTTATGTTATTTTTAATTATTCAAAATATAAATTCATAAATATATTTGAAGAAAATATAAAGTTTTATAAATATAAAAAAACTGTATTAATAATCATCTATGATAAATAATATATTAAATGTTTTCACCAACTAATTTTATAAATATAAAATAGTTGTATAAAGTTTATAATAAATAAGTTGATATTCGTCAATTTTTTTTATTTTAATTAAAATATTTCAACTTCTTCACCAAATTCAAAATTCAGCATGATCATCTGTATATATCCATTCAATATGAATGCACATAATTTAGATATGCCAAATGTACAAATAGTTATCCAGCCGAATTCAAATACAGAATTTCCTTATGTTATTCCAATTTGCAAATAGGTTAAGATATATATTAGAAAAGAAAACCGTATTATGAAATGAATAAATACTATATAATACATAAAAAAAATTAATATATACATTATTAATAGAATAAATTACAAAATTCATTACTTTATTTCCATATTGATTATGAACATGGACTTAAAATATTGGTATGACGAAGGGTGTGTTTGGTAAAAAAAGTAAATTATTTAAATAATTAATCTAAATGAAAATTATAAGAAATTAATCCTTAATAATTTTTGATGACGAGGTTGTTTTTTAAGATTTTTTCACTCAGCCATTTTAATAATCTATATATAATCACCATCTCTTAAATTCGATCAAAATCTAAATGTAAAAATAAAATTTTATTGTTCAATAGAATTAGTCGGGTTGGGGTTTCGGGTTTCGGGTATGTGATTTTTTTATTTGACTAAAAAACATTTAATGTCATCTCAATTTTACATTCACACCTTAGCCCTTAACTATGAATGCATTGGATTCAATAATCCATCTACATATTTTCTCATTCACACCTCAACCCCTACAACAATAAATACCCACAAAACTTCACTATTTCCCATCACAACTATACCAAACTCCCCAATTCATTACCTCTAAAATCAAGAAACACAAATGGATCAACATCACCATTTTGTTCTAGTCCATGGAATTGGCCATGGAGCATGGTGTTGGTACAAGGTTATCACCCTCTTGAAATCCTCCGGCCACCGCGTCACCGCCCTTGACCTTGGTGGTTGTGGGGTTGACCCAAGAGGCCTAAAGGAAGTACTCACCCTTGACAACTATATTCAACCATTGATAGATTTCATGTCATCTCTACCAAATGATGAGAAAGTTGTGCTTGTTGGCCATAGTTTTGGAGGCATTGGTTTGTCTCTTGCAATGGAGAAGTTCCCTAATAAGGTCTTCGTTGGTGTCTTCTTGTGTGCCTTCATGCCTAACCTCACATCCCCATTTTCGACACTCGTCGAAGAGGTAATCTCTCATCTTGTTTCATCTTCTCATTGTCTTATGTGGCAAGGATTTGGGTTCAATTGTGATCATCAATCTTATTCTTTGTTTTCCTTGAACAAGCAGAGTTTTAGAAGGACACCACTTGATCAGTTTTTGGATACAACTTTTGGGTTTGATAATGGCCCTCAAAATCCACCAACTTCTATCAATTTTGGTCCACAAGTCTTAGCTACAAAGCTCTATCAAAATTGTCCACCAGAGGTAATTTTTTTTTTTTTTAATTTATGTATCAGAGTAGGGATGCGATAATAACTGCAAAACCTAGTGTATAAGGACGGCATGTTACTCTTTATCGTCAATTAGTTTGGGTCTTTGGGGTAAAACCTGTTGAACATATTTGTTGAACTCAGACCTAACCCACGACCCACATTTTTTCGTAAAGCTTTCTTATCGTAAAAATAAAGAGGATATATATATTTATCGTAAAATAAAAGTGGCAATGTAATATATACCTTTTTAACAAAACATGTGCATTATGACTACATGTACCTTTTAGGTTCCTTATTCTTTGGTTTTACTAGATACATCATACATCCATGCATGATGCATCCTTGACATCACATCATCCATTGAATCGCTTTAAAAAAGAAAATTTATGCATCCAATAGGGCAACTTACGTGCTAAACTAGAATATAAATGACAAATACAGATTCATCTTTTGTAGGACATAAATAAAAAAAACAATTAACTTTTTTTTTTGTAATTGTAGGATTTGGAATTGGCAAAAACTTTGGTTAAGGCAAACAACATATTCATTGAAGACCTTGTGAAGGAAGTTCAGATTACAAAGGAGAAATTCGGGTCAGTGGATCGGGTATTTGTTATGTGTAAAGAAGATGTACTAATGAAGGAGGATTTTCAAAGGTGGATCATAGAGAAGAGCTCTCCTAAAGAGGTGAAGTCCATTGAAGGAGCTGATCATATGGGAATGCTTTCGAAGCCAAACGAACTTTGCAATTGCTTGGCGGAAATAACTTCTCAATACTCGCCAAAATAGTTTCGAAGTTAATGTTTTACTTCGATGAATCAATTTGATGTTAAGTGTTTATGACTAAGGGAACTTTTATATGCGTTTTGACTTGCACAACTGATCTCGCCTCTTTTCGATAAATAACCCTACTTGTTTCTCGCACATTTTTTGTTATCAAAATGAATAAAATGGATTATTTGCAATTGTATGGGATTGACCGAGTATCCTCAAAGATCGAAAAATAGTTGATGTCCGATAAAAAAACTAAAGTAAATCATAATTCCCAAAGATTGAGGTATAGTTGTGTCCGGTAAGGAAATTAAAGTAAAATCATAACTCTCAAAGATCAAGGGATAGTTGTTGTTCGCTAAGAAAACTAAAATAAAATCATAACTCCCAAAGATCAAGGGATAGTTGTTGTCCGCTAAGAAAATTAAAGTAAAAGCATAACTCCTAAAGATCGAGGGGTAGTTGTTGTCCAATAAGAAAACTAAAAGTAAAATCACAGGAGATGTAAGAATTTTGTGAATCGCAATTTCTCATACAAAACAATATCACTTGACTACGAACTACTACTGCTTCAAATTGAGCACCTATGAGGCAGAGGACAAAGGGTTTAAGAGAAATCAACCAAGAAAACCATAGCAATCGAAACTGACGGATTTGTGAGGGGGTGATAAAATGTTGACAAAATGCATTTAATGGGTATTTTTTGCAATTAAACATTTTAGGGGTGATCAAGTGCAATTGACCGCATTTAGCGTGTTATTTTCGACAATTTAATCTTTTGAGATAATGGGTAGTTTATTTTTCTTATTAATTTCAAGTTACAATTTTAACTTTTTTGAAATAATGGTCCATATTTTTAGGAAATTTGGAAAAAAAATTTGCAATCTTGTATAAAGTCAATGAATAGAGATTCAAAATTTAAAACTAATGTGAACATTAAAAGTAATGAAATAAATGACAATAATGGTGGGAGTAATTTCATTCAATGTATAACAGAAATAAATTCCCACAAAAAAAAAACAGAAATAAATGACAATAAAATTAGTTGATCTTAGAAACTTGACTTTATTATTATCAAAATTATTATTCGATTGATTCTTTATTTGAAGTGCAGAATCAAAATTGAAATTAATTAATCCCACGTTGAAAGTGGGATACCGAAATTGATTTTAATCAATTCCGCACTTAAAATCTGAACCCTTATTGATTCCGCATCCAAAGCGTAAAATTCAATAATTTTATTAATAATCTATCTAGATTCAAAGGCCTTTATTTTTCCTATCATTTTAGTCTATTTTCTATTTTTCAACAATTGAATCGTTTTTAAATATCTGAAATAATGATCCATAATCTATTAACTAGACGGTTCATATTTCGTAATTAGTTTATTTTTCTTATTTTCGTATCAAAAGGACGTGAATATTTTTTAACGTTTTGGTAAAAAAAGATATACATACGAAAATAATTATCTTATCTAAATGAAGTAAATTTGAAATATTTTTAAATAAATAGGGTTAAATAGACTCATTTTTATAGGCTCTTGTTTTGTACACTCTTCTAATTTGTAGCATAAACTTTTACTAAATAAGTTTATGCTATAAATACTTTTAATGTGAACACTAAAATTCATAAATTAATGACTATAATGGTGAAGATAATATCATTCAATGTATAAAAGAAATACATTACAATAAAATTTAAAACTTGTACATGTAACATATTCAAATGCAAAGTATTCAACTCGACCCTTAATATATAGAGAGGGCTTATTTTGTTCTCCAATCGACAACTAGCCGGTACACAATGAAGTACCACTTTGTCTTGGTCCATGGCCTTTGTCATGGAGCCTGGTGTTGGTACAAGTTGACCGCCCTTCTCAAGGCGGCAGGTCACCGGGTAACCGCCTTGGATATGGGCGGGTCAGGCATTGACCCGCAATCTATTGAAGAAATCGCCACCTTAGATGACTACTTTCAGCCATTGTTCGACTTCATGGCTTCTCTTCCTCGAGAAGAAGAGAAGGTGATTCTAGTTGGCCATAGCTATGGCGGATTCGGACTTGCTCTCGCGATGGAGAAGTTCCCGGAGAAGATCTTTGTTGCCGTCTTTGTCACGGCGATGATGCCGAACACTACGTCTCCGATGGGCTTGCTCTTAGAAGAGGTAATGTAATGACTTGTTCAAAATTGTTTTTTATTCTAACGTTTGACGTCATATATCTTTCTGAGATCTTAACTAATATTCAACAAGGGAGAAAATAAAATAATATCCTTACATTAAAAGTTTTTATAAATTAGAACTTTGAGCTTCACTCTAATACTAACCACGTCTCACTCCGTCTATAATGCTATTTATGCACAGTATTTTTATACGTATTTGTGTATAGACTCCGTCTATATAGCTTTTTGTTGCATTAATCTTATTTTAATCTTACTTTCTCTTTTTTCCATAAAATATTTAAAAAAAATAAATTACAACAAGATATTATTGGTTTATTTCTAGAGGAGTAGGACCCACTTTATTTTGCACTCTTGGAGAGGATGACGTCTATATTTGAACGGTGAGAATTTTTATTTAACTATTTACACGGAGAAAATACATTGAATGTAGGAATTTGTTTTAGATAGGAGTGTAAAACTTAACCTTTTTCACTAGGGATGTAGATAGTCTAAAAGACACAAAACCAATTTCAAACCGTTGTAAAACTTTTAAATTTTAGACATTACAAATATTAAGTTGATAATTTTATTACGAGTTTTCTAGCATATACCCTTAAGATGTAATAATTCTATTTTTAAAAAATGTTTTTTTAGATTTATCTATTTTATTTCAATTTAGTTATATTTTAAGATTTTTCTATTTATTTTTCTATTTTTAAAATCCAAATTCTTAACCTATATTTTTATGTATATTAAAAAATTATTATTATTATTATTATTATTATTATTATTATTATTATTATTATTATTATGATATCGAAAGAAAAACACATTACATAGTGTTGGATGAGAGCCGACTAACAAGTTGTGCTCCACACACTTTTTAAATAGGTCATTGTTAGATTAGGTCATTCACTTAGTTTTCTTATGCCAAACTTATATTTTTGTGTGTATATACATTATACACGAATGAAGAGCGTTGAAAGGTCTAGAGTTGAAGGGTTTATGGACACCAAATTTTGGTTTGACAATGGAGCAGAAGCACCAACTAGCTTCGTGGCAGGCCCAGAAATTTTGTCCAAAAGATTATATCAACTGTGTCAATCAGAGGTAAAACCAATTGTTACCCGTAATTCGGGTTATCCGGAAGTTTTTTTTTTTACATATCCGAAAGTTGAGTAAATTGACTATTTAGTTGAATTTATGTAACAGGATATAGAGTTGGCCAAAATGCTTGTTAGGCCGAATAGATCTTTCCAAGATGAACTTAACAAGGAATTACTATTAACCGAAGAGAAATTCGGGTCAGTAGATAGGGTTTTTGTCATGTGCGAAGAAGATCAAGTGGTGAAGATGGAATTTCAAAATTGGATCGTCGAAAGAAGCCCTCCTAAGGAAATGAAACGCATTGTTGGAGCTGATCATATGCCAATGATGTCGACACCAAAAGAACTATGTTTGTGTTTGGTCGAAATAGGTGAAGGATACACAAACAAGTAAATCATGGAATTATACATGTGATTCGTTCGGATGTTTACAAGGAGAATGATCATTTCCTCCTTAAACCCCAATCAGGACCATAATTCATTTAGTAACGGATAAAAAGTTTAGTTACAAGAACAAATTGTTCATTTTGATATGCATGTTGAACATGTTATCTTGACTAAAATTATCAATGAAGCGGGTTTGGAATATGAAGTATGTACTTTCCTATATGTATTCTCATTATCTTAGAGCTTTTTGTACGTCTTAAGCTCCCTCAACGTTTAAGGATAAGAAATTACGTCATCTTTCTTAGAAAAAGAAAGAAATTGGCTGAGTTGGTTAAGTAAGTTTTTTTTTCTGCCTAATGTAGCGTCTAGTAGACTCTTCTGTTTAATATGTGACAAACTAGACATCGCTTAATTATTTATAAATATTAATTGAAAGGGTTAATTGATAATTTCAATTTACTTAAGTCTAGACACAAGCTCATACCCAATTTAAATACAAATCGTGTAGTTGTGTAACAGGACATCCTGTCCACCCTTATATCAGCTGAACTAATTGAACTTTGTATATTATCTTGTTATACACAATATTAATACATAGTGTTAATACACAACTTTAAACACAATTTTAATTACACAATGTAATATACAATTACACAGTTACAATTGCGTAGTGTTGATATACAATTTCAATTACAATATAAAGTTTAATTGTTTAACTCGATTGAGCTTGTGTAATTGGAATTTTTATAAATGACGGACTTTTAGCCTGTGCAACTCTTAAATTACAAAAAACGTGATAATTTGAGAGACCAATGGTATCACTAAATTAAGGATTGTTAAGAGATGAATGTCCTATAATTCTATAAACGGTCCCGCAATAATAAATCATATCATTCATTTAGGGGGTGTATTCAATTAAGATTTTACAGGAATTTTTTATAGTTTAAAAGTCTATGGGTATTTAATATAGATTTTTAAAAGTCCATATGCATGTGATTAATTCACTTGACTTGGAAGTTATCCACTCACTTCAGTGTAAGAGAAAGGATGTAAGTTGATGATTATGAAACTTGACTTGGAGAATGTAATAACCGAAAATTTTAAGTTACGGGAAATTGAAATTAACCAAAGTCCGATGAGACAATCGTAAATAAATAAATAAGTAAAATAAAACGAGTTTAGTTCGATCATTTTTGTGACCTAGATTCACATAAAATGATAAATTAAATGACCGGAAATAATTTACGTACGTTAAAATAAGAATAATAATAAGTTATAAAATACGGAATTTAATTCCGTATTTTTATAAATTTCCGCACGCAAATAACGAGTTGCGGATCCGTTTTAATAGTCGCATAGCGGACCGGGTGTGGGCTACTACAAAGCCCAATTAGCAGCCCACTTAATTAATTCCTAACCCTAATTAAATTTTAACCTAATCTAACCTATCCTACTGTGCCGCACCATCTCCCCCCCTTACCTTCTGATTTCCGCCTCCTCCCTTTCACGTACCTTCTGAAGAGCACAACCAGGAGCCTTCCGTTCCACCGGAGTCGACACCGCCGCTGCTCATACTCGCCTGCCCTGCTCGCCGGCGACGCACCTGAGGTAACGAATCTGGCCTAACCTTCCTTCTATCTCTCGCTTCTTTACCGAACTGCATCAGCTTCATCTTGGCTGCACATCCAAACCAGCCGGAGCCATCGCCGCCGAGTCCGCCGTCTTCAGTCAGTCCGCTGTAGTAGCGCACCACGCCGGAACGCCGCCACCACTGTCCTGCCCATCTCGCCTTCCTTCCTCCGTCCTTGCCTGATTTTCGCACAACAGTAGTACCCTCGACGCCGGAAAGAACCGCAGCAGTACCTTCGACGCCGGCACCTCGTCACGGAGCGTTGTCCTGCTGCTGGTCCAGCCGCCGTCGACGCCGGTCTGCAGTGGTGAGTCCTCCCTCCTTTCCTTCCCTCCTATCTCTCTACGGTATTACGGAATGAGTAACGTATGAGAGGACCAACTTCGAATCTGCAGTAACAGTCGAACCGCCCTCTTCCCTGTTGTGGTCAGGAAGGTTACCGTTGAGCCGGATCGAAGCAAACTGAGCCGGACCATCTTCTTCACGGTTGCAATCAAGAGAAGCACTGCCGAGTCGGACCGAAACGAGTGAGGGTAAGTCCTTCTTCGGGTCTTCTGTAGAGGTGTTGAACATATATATATATCAGTAGTTTTTTTTAAAAGAGATAGTGGAGGTATGTATATATATAGGAGTACAACAGACGTGAGTATGATATAACCTATGTACGTGTGACCTCAATTAATATTATACGAGTTAGGGATATGAATCGCGTAAGCTAAGCATACATAAACTTATATAATTATATATAAATGAATGAGTAAAATGTACGGGTATACGGATTCATATGATTTTACGAGTTGGTTGAGTTGGTGTTCTACTGTTTTAGGAAGTTCGGAATTGAAATAGAGTAAAATCTATAAGTTTATATATGATGACATAAGTAAGAAAGAAGAGTGAGTTCGAGTACGGATATATGTATACTTATTTTAGATAAGAAATTAAGAGTACCGAGGAGTTATATACTTATGCATATGGATAGATATGCACGGCGTTAAGAGTATATATATATATATATATATATATATATATATATATATATATATATATAGTTGTATAAGCTAGTGTAGGCGTATAGATAAATTTCGGAATAAACTTGAAAGTGTTAAGACTGAGAGCAAAATAGTCTTTTGCCGTAAGAGAGTTTCCCGTAATTCCTTTGAGTGAGGTTGGACGTTTGAATGAGACTCTGATCCACATGCCATATTTGACAGGCGTTTGAGTTACCCCGAGTACGGGCTGTTGAGACGTGATAGAGAGTATTTTTTTCGACTCAGGTAAGTCCTTGCGACTTACTTAGCCAGTTTCTGAGTGTTAGTTGAGTGATAGTAGTGGTGTGTGCTATTGCGTGATTTAATAATAATAACTTGCTAGGACGACTGATATTATTACGTTTAAGGCCCAAGTGTATGTATAACGGGCCGTGACATCACTGCCCAGCTTTGACAGGAGACTGGGAGGTTCTCTATACCCAGACCATGCAGGTACAAGGTGAGATGCATCGGATCCATTCCTGATGGTTAGACGGGGGCGGAGGCGAGGTTTGGGAATTCCTCGTGTCACAAAATAAGTATCACTAGAGTGAACGAGTAAATTAAAGCAAGATAATAAAACGGACTTGTTTGAAAGCATGCTGAGTGTTATGTTTATCTGAGTGTGTTTGTGCTGCTATTATTCTGCTAATATTTAGATAACTAGCTAACGGTTCTCCTTGTGTTGTTTTAGATTTACCGCAGGTTAGATCAACAGCTGAGTGATCCGGAAGTAGTGGTCAGCCGGGTCTCCGTACTCCTTAGAGCGGGGTTGGGATTGTTTTGTCTTTCCGTACTTTTGGTTAAGACAGTTGTTCTTTTCTTTTGTTTAAGTACTTTAGGCTGCTAGACAATGTTGCATTCATTACTCTAAAAACTTGGTTTTTATGAATTTCGGTTTCTTTATTTGTGTCTTGTTGCAAGATCCTAGTAATGTTGTTGTCAAACTGAGGTCGGGACCCATTGTGAGGTCCTAACCAGTAATACTCCGAGTTCTGAGAATTCGGGGTGTTACAGAGAAAGCTTATAATCGTGTTAATTGGTCTTTTGTGATTAATTCTCTTCGTTGGGCCGGGTTTCCTGAAGGTTGGATTGATATGATAAATGAATGTATTTCGTCCTCCCGTATGCATGTGCAATGGAAAGAGGATATAGCGGAACGTTTCATTCTGGAAAAAGGGTTGAGACAAGGGGATCCTAATTCACCATACCTTTTTGTGCTTTGTTTGGAGCATTTGAGTCATCTTATTAGTCAAGCGGTGCATTGTGGGGATTGATTACCGATTCGTTTATCTCGGAATGGTCCTTTTTATCACATATGTTTTTTTGCAGACGACATAACTATTTTTGCAGAAGCTTCTTGTGCTCAGATACGGGTGGTTAAACGGGTGATGGAAAGGTTTTATCAAGGCATTTGGATTATGGAAATTTTGTAATCCTGCAAAACTTGGATTATAAGGATTATGAAGATTATTGAGGCTTAAATCTCACTTTTACCCCTCATTTTTTTTCATTTCTTTAATCTATAAAAAAAAATTTAACACGTATTTTTTCGTAATTTTACCCACAATTATATTCCTTTTACCAAACACTCATAATCTAATTCCCTTAATCTCTTGAAACAATTTGGTTTACTAGGCTTTTTCTAGTTTTGTGTTTAGTAAATGTACCCATTGAGAGAAGAGTGTGTAGAGTTTGAGAATAAATACAAAAGGTTGAGGTATATTTATTTAATTGAAACATTAAAAAGTCTAATTACTAATATAGTTTTTCAAAAAAGCCTAGTTACCAAAATTGTCCCTTAATCTTTATAATATAATCCCTTTAATCTACTTAATTCTCTTACCAAACGAGATTACGAGAATTATTTCTTTCTTTTAATTCTCATAATCTTCTTAATTTACACACTCATTAAGCGGGGTCTAATTCTCTTCATTCTCATTTTTATTTACGTAATGTTACGTTACCAAAATATCTATGGTCGTATATCACTCATACTCGTAACTTTAGAAGATCATTTTTCATTTAACAAAAGAAAAAAGAAGTATCTTAAGTTACCTCTAAGTTTTTGTTGGGTGGGAGACCATTAGGTCATCTTCATCCCAGAAATCCAATTTTGATTTTTTTACTGATTTTTTTTGCTTTATTGTTAGAACCCAAAATATATGTCAGATTTCGTTTCTCTGCAGAGAAACTTCTCTCTATTCATCACCTTGGTTCTCTCCCCAAATCTGACATCTCAATAATAAAATTGTTTCTTATATAAGTGAAGAAACTCAAAATATCTGGGATGAAGATGCCCTTATGTATCACTATAGTAGTTTGCGTCGGTTCATATAGAGAAGCCGACGTGTACACTGAGAGCGTCACCACGGCAAGGGCTGACGTCAGCAAGACTACGTTGAGCATTCCAAATGTCGCTTCATTTTGCTTGAAAGAAAGTTGATGAATGAAGTTTTCCAGTGATATAATGTGTATATATATTGGAGAATGGTGAGATTAATGAGGAAAAAATATATTCACCGTTAATATTGTGATGTCGTCATAATTACATTTTATTCTCATATTAAAGTGTGTGATTTTTCTGGGTTTAGTTACGGTGAAGTTCTTGAAAAAAACTCTACCTTGAATTGAATGAATCTCAACCATTAAATGATGATCCAATGGTTAGATTAAGTTTATCCTCTCTCCAAATCTTTTTAATTTACAATTACCTTTTATTGTGTTTTGATTGTTTCTATAGGATTTTTTGAACTTCACCTAGAGTAATTCTAGGGGAACAAGACCCGATTTTTCTTTTACAAAAAGTCACATTATTTTGTGGTACATTTAGTTCTTTTAGGGTACGTTCCTTTTCCATACCCTCATATGGGATATTGGATATGGAATATGGGTATGAATATGACATATTCAATATCCATATTTCGTAATTGAGTATATGAATATCAAAGTGATATACTAGATATTAATACTTTACTTTTTTTTTCTCGATTTTAATATCTTTAAAAATTAACAGATATCAAGTTCTTTTTCTCCCATGTCTCCCTCTCTACTCTCCCTCTCAACTCTTCTTATTCTGATATACCTCACCATCTTACCAAACAGAAGTATCAAATATCAGATATCAACCTCATATCCATATCCCTGATATCGATACTGATACCGATATCTGATATACTCATACCAGGATATGGGAAAAGAACAAGCCCTTACAGAGTATGCATTTCAACAACATATTAAGGGCATGTTTAGATTTAACTCCGAAAACGAAAAGAAAATGAAAACAAAAATTAAATTTTGATGGATCTAAATTAGGATGCATTGCTCTAAAAGATATATAGTTCACCCTAATCACTTTTTATTATCAAAAAAAATAAAAATTTTAAAAAATATTCATATATCAAGAGAAGATTAAGCTACTAGGTAACTTATTTTTCTAGAATATAAACAAGGCCCACAATATTTACCATTTTTCAAGAAAAAAAATAAATTAAGCTATTTATTAGGCAGTTTTATATAAATGAAAGTTATCTTTTATGGTAAAATATATTTATTAAGCACAAATTAGCACAAAAAAAGGAGACGGTTAAATATGGTAACCGGCAAAAGATTCCATTAGTAAATATCCCAAAATTCTCGCTTTTTAATTGGAACCAAAATTAAAAAAACGCTCTTTTAAACATAAGCTTCTCTCGCCATAGCCAATTTTTCAGTGTTTGAGTTCTCGGCACGAAAGCTTCTCTCAACAATCTCTTTCAATTCAATCGTCTATTAATCGTTCGTCTTCCACACGTAATAGGTACCAATTGCTTTAAATGATATTCCCAATATCAACTATCCCCATTTTCGCCATTCAAGCCATTCTTCATCCTCAACATTCAATCAAGAACCCTAATCACCATCGACATCAATCAAAAACCAAGACCGGTCTGTAAATTGACCAAACAATTGTTACAACAGTGGCGATAGATCGAACGTGTATAAGAGTGTGCTCGATACGCTCCCAAGGATGACGTACACATTTACGTCATCGTCTTCAACCCCGCGCTTGGAGGTTGTAATTTGCGCAATCTGTAGGATTCAGTTTAATCGAGTATTCAACGGTCGTTTTCAACAGGTATAAGTTAAACACTGATTTTGTACATATGTTGTTGATTATGTACATATGTTGCTGCGAAAATATTAATAACTAATTACATATGAACCTAATATGTAGTTTGTGTATATTTGGATAGGGTTTGATGATCCACAAAACATCTTTTGTGTGTACATATAACATGATGTCGATTAGAATATGTACAGTTTCGTGTTTGCATGTACATATGTTTGCAGTCTCTGGTGATTATGTACATATTTTGTTGCGAAAATGTTACTGATAACTATATATGTTCATATGTTTGTAGTATTTGCGATTATGTACATATGTTGCTGCAAAAATCTTACTAATATTGATTCAATATCGTCGTCATAGATGAACGCAAGTTGGAAAGGACAAACATTCTGGAAAATATTTTGATTTCCTTAATAAATGGATATATTTTGATTTTCTTAATAAATGGAGAGAAAAAGATATTTACTTTCCCCATTTTAACAATTAGTTGCTTAATTAATGGAGATAGAAAGATATTCTGAATTCCTTTTTTATTCTAATTAATTTTTTTATATAATCTTGAGGGTCTATTTTGTACACATTTTTTACTTGGGGTCCTTTGTATGCTCATAGTTACAAAACATACTTATTCTTCCATTTTACACATATATCAATCCATAATCTACTTAGAGTCTGTTTAGAGAATTGGGATTGAAATGAAAGAGAGAAAAAATGAGTGAATTGGTTAAGTAGGCTTTTTTTAGCTAATATATGGTCAAACAGGCAATTTTTCGTTATTAAGACACAAACTAGGTCTCTTTTCACCCCTTTAATCAAGTATTTCTAAAATTAAAAAAATCTTAAATTAACAAAGACTTAGTTTGTATCAGCGATACAAAAAGGACTTTATTAGACCAATTTTAAAAATATATATATATATATATACACTATAAATTATAAGGATGTATGGCCAAATGAAATTAAGTAATAAAAGGTCTAGTAACCCAAATTACTCATACTTATTTAGTTATCGATATAACAAAAGTAAATGAACAATTTTGACAACTAGGTCTTTTCGGAAACTAGTTTTGACCTCTTAGGCAAGAGAAAGCCAATGCTATCACAACTCAAAGAATAATTCATGTGCTTGATGGAAATAGCAAACAAAAACAAATACAAATACAAATAATTGATGGAAGCATGAATTTACTCAGAATTTATTTTATATTCTCAATAGTGAATAGAATTGTTCAGTTTTCTATGTATGCTCACCATGTTCTGCATATGTACCCAACGAACTTGTTTTTTTAAGGTCAAAATCAGAAGAACTGATGTTTTTATTTTTAAATTATTGAATTTTTCATCGAAGCCCAAAATGAAAATTAAGTCAACATGGAAGAAGAAAGAAAAAAAAAACTGAAGTAATTTTAAAGGGGCAACCTAGCAAGTTATATTTGTTTCTTGGAGAGCCAAAACGCTACATCGGTACGTTAAATATTGACTTTTAACCCAGACCCGAAATGCCAACTCGAACAACAACTTAGACCACCGGCAGGTCCGGCTCGTAGCCGGTACAACCCGTTCATACGAATGGGGTCTTGAATCGTTATGAAAAAATTGGATAGTTAGTATTAATGCAATAACTAGTGTATTATCCGCACTTTGTGCGGGTTCAGTTTTAATAAATATTTAATACTTAAAATTTATATGTATATTTTTGTAAAATAAAAATCTAAAAACTGAAATTATAATTAAATATTATGATTTTTAATTCTCTTTTAAGTATTAATCTCTTCTAATTAATTATATTTTAAAATTAATTTGTTAATATATGCTTGTTGGTAAAAAAAAATTCGTAAAAGTTTAAAAACTATTTTTATAAAAATATTTATTTAAATATTTTTTAAAGAATTTAAAAATCAATTTTCAATTTATATTAACATTTAAAAATCACTTTTTAAAATAATTTTTAGGCTTCGAGAAACATGGCGTTGACACGTGGCAATAGAGGCTTCTGCTTTAATAGAAATAAGATAGATGGTTGGTAAAGAAGGTATTTGTCATGTCTACTTCTTAATTTGTAAGTAAACGTTTACGTAAGTTGTTTTTTCTGAGGTTGAGTCAATTTCGAGTTGTTTGTTTTGAAATGATCGTCGATATGTGACCAGTAATAAACAATTTTCCTTTGAGTTCAAATCCAAGACGTTCACAATAGTTCTTCAAGATTCACTCTCCACACTTTCTTCAAATGACGGTTTTTCACTTATCATCTTGATTTGCTCATCTCTTCTTCTTCTTTTTTGACGGTTTTTCTTTATTGACCATAAAATTAAATAATGAAATGTTCTCACATCGATAATAAAAATACTAACGTACCTAGTATATAAGGTTGATAGATTATTCCTACTATTGTCAATTGATTTTACGATAAAACTCACCGGACTTATGTGTAAAACATAAACCAACGAAACCCCAGATTATCTGACCCGTCGGATGTCGGTCATTTTCTATTATGACGAGAAGGGGAATTAGCTGGGTCATATAAAAAAATTGTGCAAACCATTTTCATGTGAATAAAAAAATTATTACAAAAAAAATGTTCACAATCTTTGACCTTCTACCCGTAAGATTTTCATATATGCCTATTCACACCATAGTCATTTCATTGACTTTAATCACCACAACACCAATAAATAGCCACAAAACATTACAATTAACAATCCAATTAAAAAAACTCTCTAAATCATTACCTCTACAAATACAAGAAACAAACATGGGGCATCATCACCATTTTGTTCTAGTTCATGGACTATGCCATGGAGCATGGTGTTGGTACAAGGTTATCAACCTCTTGAAATCCTCCGGCCACCGCGTCACCGCCCTCGACCTTGGTGGATGTGGGTCCGACCCAAGAGGCTTAAAAGAAGTAGTCACCCTTGACAACTATTTTCAACCATTGATAGATTTCATATCATCCCTACCAAATAGTGAGAAAGTTGTGCTTGTTGGTCATAGCTTTGGAGGCTTTGGATTGTCCCTTGCAATGGAGAAGTTCCCTAACAAGGTTTTGGTTGGTGTCTTTGTTAGTGCCTACATGCCCAACTTCACATCCCCACTTTCGACCCTCGTCGAAGAGGTAATCTTTCACATCTTTATAATTCTCCTCAGCTCTGTTCAGCTGAGGAGAATTATGGGTCCGTTTGATAAAGTTTGAATTACGAGATTATTTAAAATTATAATCTCGCGTTATTTTTCTTTCTAACTAGACTTTCAAAAGAACATCAATCGACCAATTTCTCGATACAACATTCGGGTTTGCCAACGGCCCGAAAAACCCAGCAACATCAATCAATTTCGGCCCGGAAATGATAGCTACAAAGCTCTATCAGAATTCCCCACCGGAGGATTTGGAATTAGCAAAAACATTGATCAAGGCAAACAACATCTTCTGCGAAGAACTCGTGAAGGAAGGCCGGCTTACGAAGGAGAGATACGGATCGGTTAACCGAGTGTATGTGAAATGCAAAGAAGATAAGCTGGTGAAGGAGGATTTCCAGAAGTGGATCATAGAGAAGAGCCCTCCTAGAGAGGTTAAGTCCATTGAAGGAGCTGATCATATGGGGATGATTTCAAAGCCAAATGAACTTTGCCTTTGCTTGATGGAAATAGCCTATCGATACTCAACAACATAGTTTGTATGGATCAATTCAATGTAAAGTGTTGATAGAAAAACTAACTTACAAGCATTGACGTTACTGAATTTTGGCTTATCTCAACTACCTGCATTTGCAGATTGATCTTCCTGTTTTTGTTTGCCTTACGTGGGGGCCTCTTATGATGTGTTTGGTAGATTTTTTTTTTTTTTTTTTTTTTTTAAAAGGAAT
>BSUD01000005.1:146263053-146291878 GCA_033239045.1 Fagopyrum esculentum
CTAACAAGGTTTTGGTTGGTGTCTTTGTTAGTGCCTACATGCCCAACTTCACATCCCCACTTTCGACCCTCGTCGAAGAGGTAATCTTTCACATCTTTATAATTCTCCTCAGCTCTGTTCAGCTGAGGAGAATTATGGGTCCGTTTGATAAAGTTTGAATTACGAGATTATTTAAAATTATAATCTCGCGTTATTTTTCTTTCTAACTAGACTTTCAAAAGAACATCAATCGACCAATTTCTCGATACAACATTCGGGTTTGCCAACGGCCCGAAAAACCCAGCAACATCAATCAATTTCGGCCCGGAAATGATAGCTACAAAGCTCTATCAGAATTCCCCACCGGAGGATTTGGAATTAGCAAAAACATTGATCAAGGCAAACAACATCTTCTGCGAAGAACTCGTGAAGGAAGGCCGGCTTACGAAGGAGAGATACGGATCGGTTAACCGAGTGTATGTGAAATGCAAAGAAGATAAGCTGGTGAAGGAGGATTTCCAGAAGTGGATCATAGAGAAGAGCCCTCCTAGAGAGGTTAAGTCCATTGAAGGAGCTGATCATATGGGGATGATTTCAAAGCCAAATGAACTTTGCCTTTGCTTGATGGAAATAGCCTATCGATACTCAACAACATAGTTTGTATGGATCAATTCAATGTAAAGTGTTGATAGAAAAACTAACTTACAAGCATTGACGTTACTGAATTTTGGCTTATCTCAACTACCTGCATTTGCAGATTGATCTTCCTGTTTTTGTTTGCCTTACGTGGGGGCCTCTTATGATGTGTTTGGTAGATTTTTTTTTTTTTTTTTTTTTCTTAAAAGGAATCAAGTTCTTGAGTTTGGTAACCTTAAAATGTAAAATATTAAAGTTTTGGTGACATTTCGTATCAGCAATGATCATAATAAAGATAGACGTGAAAGTATTGGATATTGTCCAAAAATAAACCAAATTGAAGAAGTGTACGTTTTAAGAAGAAAACTATATTTTTTTTAAATGTAAGAGGTGTCTACTCTACTAATTAAGGCGATGTTTGACGCTTTTTTAATATATAGTTTTTGATAAAATTTGGGAAATTGGTGTCCATGTATTTTTTGATTTTTGTGGATTTAAAAAAAATTTTTTGATGGTGTCGGAATTTTAGATTTTTTCAAATTATACCTTCCTACCAGTTATAAATTAATATTTTGTTGAGAAAAAAGATAATAATTTTTTTTTTATAGTTATTGTTACCAGTCATTTTAAAAATAAAATGATAATTTCTTGAATGAATAACTTATTTTTTGGTATTTTGACCCAACCGAGGACAAGAGAGTACAATTTTTAAATTTTAGTTTTTATTTTTTCCTGAAAATATAAATAATTTTTTTTAAAAAATTAGAAATTTTTTTAAAAAAACTAAAAATTGTGACTGAGTCGAAATACCAAAACCCTCGCTTTTGCTATTGCGAGGCTCTTCTAACATACTCTGAGATTTGTACTTTACAAGAAACTTGAATAAAAATAACATGAGATAATTATCTTCAAAATCATCAATACTGAACTACAGTTTCGAAGATTTCAAGTCTCGATCCGCCGTTGTGTTTAGAAAGTTTGTTCTCTCCAATGTGAATTGAGTAGCGGAGTGTCACTTGTGAACTACTAATCTATGTGATAATTGATAAAGAGAAGGGACAAACTAATAGGGAAAAAAAATTGAGATTTGTAATAGAGAAAAAGGAATGTCGTTGTACAACGTTTTTATCAAATTCCTTGTGAAGCCCAGACTTCACAACAGAGTAGAAGAGACCTCCGGTGACAAAAGCAAGAGTTTCGGTATTTCGACTCGGCTAGAGTTTGTGCCCAATTTTCTTTTTCTTGTTTATTTTTATTTTTCTTAAAAAAAATCAGGAATGGAAAGAAAAAAAAGCATTAAAGTTAGGGATTTATCCAAAAAGTTTTTTATAAAAAAAAGACAACTGTCACACCTTTTGTCGTCTTCCCTCGCATTAGTGCATCACCATGGCTGACCTCTAGACCTGTACAAATCCGGGCTCGGGCCGGGTTCGGGCCGGACCATACCTAAAAATTTTACCCGGAAGGTGCGGGCCGGGCCAGCCCGGCCCGTCTTGCCCGGGCCAAAAACTCTACCCATGTCCACCCATGTAAAAAACGGGCGGGCTACCGGGCCGACCCAGATGATCCATGTGTACTTGCTTGTGCGTCTTTTTCCGGAATTTATCGTTAAAAAAAAAGTAATATAATGAATTTAATACACACTTTCAATCCAATTATACTTGCATAGTGCACTACCAACAAGTTCAATAACAATCAACACACAGAAATGAACAAGTCCAAATAACTAAAAAATAATAAGTACCATTATAGTCAAGCTAGTCCTACAATCTTGTGTTACAAACGAATATAACTCGTCAAAATGCTCCAAACAAACTAAATGAATAATCAGAATATGTAAAACTCAAATAATATAAAGCTATATACGGACCGGACCGGGTTAGACCGCGAGCCAAAATGTTTACCCGTACCCATCCCATCAAAATGCGGGTTGGGCCAGGACAGGCCCGAACGGGCCAATCTTGTTGCCCATACCCATATTTTTTCCCAGGTGGGCGGGCGGGCAGGACGGGCCGGCCCGGTTTTGTACAGGTCTACTGACCTCATTTTCAAATAAATCTAAAGGTAGTTTAAGTGTCCCCTTTAGGCTAGGGTCGTGCAATTTTTGTCCCGATCCTAATATAAAGGGTCCACTCTCCTTCTTGACTTTATTCTTTTTTACATTTTTTCATCATATGTTTTTAAAGTGGTAATTATCCGATCCGGTTTAAACAAGTATTCAAATTTAAAGTGGTTATTATTTCAGTCTCCCGTCTAGAAACTGATCGTCGTCATCTACAAACAATGATGGCGGCGTTCCATTACAACTTCCTTCTCTCAGTCGGAGACTCCGACGGTTCAAAGCGGCGATGATAAGGTACCCAAATTAGAGCCGTGGTTAATTCTTTTAGGACATACTCCCTCCGCTCAAAAATAAGTGTCGTTTTAACATTAGAAATTTGATCAAAATTATCTGTCGTTTTAAGCTTTCTAGGCCAATAAATGAAGAAAGAATTAGGGAAATGAGGCTCTTAAAAATTCTACTATGCAAAATGGGCTCCTACATAATATAGGAAAAAGTAGGCCTGCAAATCAAAAAAATAGGGAAGAATCCAAATTATGGTGGTGGGTCCATTCCTTCTACTTTTTTCTTTTATTTCTCATTCCTTCACTTTTATCTCTCCTCACTTTATCTCAACCGTAACTCTCCCCCTCTTGTAAATGATAGTGGTGGGCCCTAATTTCTCTATTCCTTCACTTTTCTCTCTCTTCATTAACTTCTAATTTTTCCCTCTATTTCTCATTCCTTCATTTTTCTCTCTCCTCACTTTATCCCACCCAGAACTCTCTCCCTCATGTATTTTTTGGGTAGTTGGAACCAAATCTATATTTTTGATAGGCTATTTCCACTAGATTTTGAGTATGCTTTTGACTCGTTTTGTTAAATAGTATTAGTATGTGTTTGATGAATTGAGTATACTGTTTAGGGGTATGATTACCCAATTTATGGGTATTAGTAATTTATGTTGTAAAATGTTACCCAAATTATTGGTACGGTTGGGCATTATATGTTTATTGTTGGGTATGTTTTATGGTATGTTTCTTATTGTTGAGTATGTTTAAAGTGAAATGTTGGGTATGTTTTATGGTTACCCAAACTGTGTTATAATGACCAAATGTCATTTGATATTGATGTTTGTGTAGAATATCAATTTATGTAAAATTTGGGTATGATAAATTCTACCCAATTTATGAGTGCATTGGGTATGAATATTTTATAACACAAAAGTCTACCCAATTTATGGGTATGATATTTTTTGATATTTTAGTTTTTTTGGATATGTTTGGGTTTTGGGTATGTATGTTTTCGAGTATGTTTGTGTAGTTTGACAAAATTATTTTGGGTATGAATAGTAACGTTTTTGGGTAAACGAATTTTAGGTAGAAGGTGGGAAAGTATGCATGTTGAGAATTGTTCATTTTTGTAGTAGGTGGAGATAAATATCAAATGTCAAATATGTCAAATCAAATGAGATGGACAAGTTGATAGCTTTTGTACTATATTTATTCCAACCTATATTTTAGGGACCCAAATTTTCAATTGAAAAAGGGAGTAGTTTTAAATATCAACTCATTGGCCTAAAAGGCCCAATTCACCAATTTATCCATAAATGAACAACAATTATAAGAAATGTTCTTAAAAATTGGTGTGGTTTAAAAAAAGGTTGAATATTAAATAAGTGATAAGATTTAGAAAAACTTTACAAAATCTATGCTATTTAATATTTTTCTTAAAAAATGTGTCAAAGGCTAAAATAACAATTATTTTTGATCGGAAGAAGTATCTAATTAGTTTGTGTAATAAATGGTATGTACTTAATTTAGTCTTGCTATTAATTCCATTATGTACATTTCGTTCTCTTTAGTTGTGTTAAGATATATTAAATCCATAGCTACTCACCTACTCATCACCATTTAAATAATTAAAACACCTTATATACTTATTATATATTAAAACTAAAATGTCTTATAATTTAGAGCAGAACTAGTAAAAGATTGGACATATTTAACTTAATTCTTTCTATAAATAGATATAGATTGCAATATTTTATATATTTTCCTAAAATGTAAGATAATTACAATATTAGAAGTTAGAAGGAAAAAGTGTTGGGCATTAGATTTTTTTTTGGCAGATAGAGGAATTATTATTTTTTAACTTTTGTGCCTTAAACAGAGATGTATAAGTTTTGGTTTCATCTAGTACCAGCTATTATTTTTAACTTTTCATAAGAAAAGAACCGATTTATTTTTATTTTTTATAAAATATTGTATAAAATAGTTATCAAAATCATTTAGGGCAGGTAACTAGGCTTTTTTGAAAAAATAGAGTAGTAACTAGACTTTTTAATGTTTCAATTAAGTAAATATACCCCAACCTTTTGTAATTATTTTCAAACTCTACACACTCTTATTACAAGGGGTACATTCACTAAACACAAAACTAGAAAAAACCTAGTAAACCAAATTGTTTCAATATTTTTTTATCACTTTTACTCTATTAAAAGTACCTTTAATAAATATTAAAGGATATACAAAATAAAAACGCATATAAAAAGATTTACTTCACCTAATTCTTTCTAAATAAAATGTTTTCTATTAAAACACAGTTTTTCAGTTCTTCCTTCCATTTCAACGAAATGGAACTAGTTTCCTGCACGTTCTGATCACAAACACTTCTCCCAAGTATAAACTCATATTATCATTTTAAAACAATGTTATCTTGATCTAAATGTTTAACTAATCTTCAATTACGACGTCGGCCCACCAGAGAAATAATCATTGTTAGACAATTCGTGTTAAATACATAATTCCATAACTAGGACTCCAGTCGTACCCTGTAAATCCCGGATCCGTCCCACCAAAAAATATCTAGGACAAAAAATGGATCTTACCTTCTTCCTCCCATTAGACCCTCCTCCCATTAGACCCGTCTCGTTCTGCATATATTAAAATTTTAAATATAAAACATATATTTAAGCTCATATCTTAATAACTTATTATATGTTTAAAAAGTATAATTATACCCAAGACTCAAATTGACAAATGGTAAAAATTTAACACTTCAAATTTTATAATTTATACATGTTCATCCTAATCCCATCCCATGCTCAACTCTGCCTAAAATTGTTAAAAATGGTACAAATTTAACACTTCAATATTTTATAATTTATACATGTTCATCCTCATCTCATCCCATCCCATCCCATCTCATGCTCAACTCTGCCTAAAATTCTTGAAAATGGTGAAAATTTAACACTTCAATATTTTATAATTTATACATGTTCATCCTCATCCCATCCCATGCTCAACTCGGCCTAAAATTGTTGAAATCAACACAATCGAGTTGTGCAGTTTGTAAATCGGACGCCACACAGAAAAACTATATACAAATCTAACGCTTAGACTAAGGGTGTGTTTGATTGGAGATTAAAGGAGGCTCATTTAGATTATATTTGTGCAAGTGTTTGGTTGAAGATGGAGATTATGGAAAAAATTATAGAAGGGATTAAATGGGATTAAAAATGGCTAAAAAATAATATTATATTACCAAGGTTTAAGGAGATTAATCTTCAACCGTCAATTATGACTCCACCTACGCCCCTATTTAAGATTAAAATAAGGGTAAATTTGTAAATCAATATCAATTAATCCTATTAAAAGATCTTCAACCAAACAACTTCATGTAGATTATTTTATATCAAATAATCTCTAATAAATCTCATATAAAATTTAACACTTTTTAAATTCCATCTACATTAATCTTCAAAATAACATCTATCTCCTACCAAACACACTCTAAATTAACTTGTTATAGAGACGACAATCTTGACAGTACATGTACATGTGTTCTAGGTAGCTCCAAAAAACAAATTTGCTAGGCATTGAAAATTCATCAAATCTCTCAAATGGAACCCACACACGTCGCATCAGCTTTTCTATAAATCAAGCACCATTGCAAAAATTCTATCAAGCAAAAATCCGAAGAAAATGCATTTTGTTTTGGTGCACGGAGCATGTCATGGTGCTTGGTCCTGGTTCAAGGTCAAGCCCTTGCTCGAGGGCTTAGGCCACAAAGTGTCGGCCATTGAGCTGGCAGCGTCAGGCGTAGACACGAGGCGGCTTGAAGACCTCAAGTGCTTTCGTGATTACACAAAGCCGCTGCTCGAGTTCATGGAGAACTCGGTTGCACCTGAGGAGAAAGTGGTGCTGGTTGGACATAGCTTAGGAGGAATTAACTTGGGTTTCGTCATGGAAGCTTTCCCTAACAAGATTGCTGTTGCAATTTTTTTAGCAGCATTTATGCCTGATACTACACACCAACCATCCTATGTACTGGAGCAGGTAATCATTCTGTACATTGTCTTGTCCATTTACTAGCTCATAACTAATATCAGTAAAGTATTAGTTCGGGTTTTGGATTAGTAAATGGATCAGTTCTAAATTTCACTTACGATCCCGTCTTAGACCATTATCAGAGTCTAATTTAGAATCAATCCGGGTCAGTTCTGTCGGTTTTTGCACAGCCTTAATTTTGAACCAGACGATCAGGATTACTAAGTATTAGTCATTTTTGTATTGATCCCCATAATTAAATTTTTATATGGTATATTTATCTGTAGGTTTATGAAAGACTATTATGACACTTTTGTAATCTTGCTGAAATTTTGGAGCCTAGATCTTAAATGTTTGGATTACTAGGAGAGAGGGTCTTGAAAGGGATTGTTTGGTTTGCAAACACGTTTAATGGGTTTATAAGTTTTAAAAGATAAACCATAATTCATAAGTTATTTTGGCCGATTTACAAGTCATATGAATATATATATTTGACCCACTTTCTTAAAATGTGCAAGATCTTAGAAAGAGGAATTATTGATAGAAAGAATAAGAGTTGTCATAGGATCTTTTGATGATATGACAAGAAGATATATTGATGAATATCTGAGATTATTATTTATACGGGTAAATTTAGTTTTAGGTTCCTAGGTTTCACTTTTTGATCCGTAAACCTACTAATTGTTAAATAAAATCTTTGTTGTTCCATCTTAGACCTTCAAACTATCACAAAATGAAATAAAGATCAAATCATAGGGACTAAAATGAATATGTATTAAAGATAAGGAACTATTTTGGAAAACTTCAAAGTTTAGGGATCGAAAATAAAATAGACATAATGTTGAAGAAAAAAATCAACAAAGCTGACTTAATTTTTATTAAAATTATTGCTATTAGCCACTAATGGTGAAGGCTATCCCTTCGATTTACGAGGAGACAAGTACTTTAGGTTGGTCTTCACCATAAACCAAAAATTATAAAATAGGTTCACCTTTTTTTTCTATTTTTTTGATTAAAAAAAAAAGAATTTGATATAATAGAGAAACCTAGTGAATCAAAAGGCCACTAAGTGGCAGACAGATTGATTGAATGACAAGAAAATGATACAAAAGGATCCGATCGAAGAGACGCAAAAGGGAAAGAAAGCAAATCGGAGAAAAAACAGCACCTGAAGAAAAGTGTGCACACTGTGGAACCGTAAAAACCTCAAATTTTGGACTCAATTATGGTTCTAGCCCTATTATTTGCTTTGAACCTGACTACCTTATTATGAGATTCACATCTATCTAATCTTACACAAGTAATGGTAAATTTATCAATTTACTAACAGTCAACTTTGAATTTACTGTTCAAGTTAATGGCAATAATGCCCGAAGAGTATTGGCTGGACACCGAATTCATAGGGATTGGCAATCCAGAAGACTCGCTCACATCGATGTTTTTTGGACCTAAGTTTCTGCGACAGATGTACACTTTGTCCTCTCCCGAGGTAATTAAGAAAAATTCTCCCAATTTCAACACATTTGAATGCAAAACACGTGTTTTATAATGCAGCACCCCACAAAAACCCCCGGTTGTAAATAGATTTTACAGTGCTTGCTTTTGTTATGGAAGGATTTTGAGCTTGTCATGATGTTGAAGAGGCCAGCCTCCTTTTTTGTGGAAGATTTGGCGAATTCGAGCAACTTTACAAATGAGAGATATGGGCAAGTGAAACGGGCTTATGTCGTGTGTAAAGAAGATAAAGTGATCACTGAGAGTTTCCAAAAATGGATGATCGAGAATGGTGGAATTGATGAGGTGAAGGAGCTTAAAGATTCTGATCATATGCCTATGTTGTGTGTGCCACAAGCCTTATGTGATTGTCTAGTTGAGATATCAGAAAAGTTTGCCTAATCCGTTTTCCCTTCTATAATGTGATATTTTTAAATGTTGTTTACCTGATGCAGCCATAAATAATGGAAAAATAAGGGATTCGGAATTGGCACATACCTTGTAATTGAACGTCTATACATCAATCTGTTTGTTTTTCCGCCAAACTCGTCTTGGGCAACTGCACATGATGACATGTGTTTTTGGTTAATGTCGACATCTTGAAATGAGAAAAATCATATGCAGGGATAAACAGTAATGTGGCATGTTGGGAAGAACGAATTCATACTTGCAGGGAATTATATTTAGCAGAGTAATCTTTATGAACCGCAAAGTTCTTCGAATTTCTTTAAACTGCAAACAAAGGACTGCTTCAGAAAGTAGATCTCGAAAGTACTATACTCTCAAAAGCACAATAAATTGGAATGTCAAATAGTACAAAGGACAGAAAGCAACATGTCATTATAGTGAACAGCTTTCTGAATTATTGAACCATCTAAAGATTGCTAGGGAATGCATTTTTCACATGTTGCAACTCCAAATGTCCCACAAAGGTCCAAAATATCAATTAGATTTTCAGTAGAACAAGATCATCGAGTAAAGTGATAACTTAAGGGGAAATAATACCGTCTTAGAAGCACTTCTGGGTTGTAAGGAAAGAGGCTCTTTTTGTGAAGCTTTTCCAAAGCGTTTTTCAAAGAAAGCAAGCATGTTGTTGCCTTGATGAAATACATGTTTTTTGCTGTAGCTCTTTTGATTTGAGGAGCATCATCAGTGTATTCTTTGTGCAACATAGCAAGTCCACTCTGTGATGTTGTTGGTGTACTCTTTTCCAGGCTTTCTAGAGAAAACTTTCGTTTCTTGAGCTTTTGTTTACCATTATTTTTCAGCCCAAGAGGTAGTTCTACAAACCTTTTCCACAAATCACACACTTTGCGCAAGCACCTACAAACAAACCATATAGCAAATGAGTCGACTTCATATGTCGCCGTAAGCAGACAGAACTGCATCACATTTCCACCACAGAACTTCTGACTTAAAGCAGAACGAAAATATCACCGACGAATCTTCAAAAGTAGATGAAGCTGCTGATTGATATTGCTCTTTAATTGATTTAGACAGAAAGCATCAAACAAAATGCCAGATTGTTATCACATATTTTTTAGTCAGAATTGTTATCACATATTATAAACAACTTACTTCAAAAGATATTCTGCACACCTAATTCCCGAATCCTTTGAAATAAGATAATCAAGAAGCAGCTGATGGTCATATTGTAACTGCAAATATGGGGAAGATTTTAAATTATATATTCTCACTACTTATAGATGGAAGTTAGAGAATGATTATTTAATTCACATTAAACATAGTACTGGTTTAAATATAAAATATTACCTCAGCGAGAAATGCATGAAACAAAAGAATAGGATCGAAAAGTTCTGAAATATGAAAAAGAGCATCCTCGTCAGCCTCTAGAGATGCACCTTCATCTTTGAATGTCCTACTGCTCAGCATAAATTGCAACAAGAAATCCGTAAATCAACAAGCAGAAAAATAAATTGCTGTAAAAGGTGAATAGAAACTTTCCACTTGCCAACTTTCCTACTTACTGTTTATCAGCGTAGGTAGCAACATTAAACATTTGCAAGAGCACTTCAAATAACAAATCATCCTGGGGTTCAAGACATAACAAAAGAATTAGACTCTGAGAAGCAAATTGTTGATCACTAATAGATGAAAAAACTATCCTGGAGTTCGAGACAGAACAATATAATATTATAGTTCATCAAGATGCTATGTCACTGATCCTATTCGAAACACTTGAGTACTTGGAACATCTTAACTTGACCCTTGCTTAAACAAACAACTCGTGACCCTAGAGAAGCGAAAAGCTATGCACAACAGATAAAGAGCATGATAGATTCCAAACATATTAAACCTCATGCATGTAGAGCTTGATAAAGGAGGACGAAAAACCGATGCACTTCTTGATGCAAATCTCGCTGCCTCTGATCATACTAACTGGAAAACGGGATTGGATCCACTCACAGAACTCCACTATACACTTTCTTCTAGCATTGCATTTATCAACAGCTTTTGGGTCAGATGTCGAATCTGAATCTACTGTGCTACAAGTACAAAGTACACCATTTGATTCTTCCCAGACAATCAAGTACATTGAGAGCCTCAAGAAAAGAAAAATAGATTTCCTTTGCAAATGGAATGTCGAAAGATGATTGTTTTCCTGATAAGATAAACTCCATAGGAATGGAGAGCCTTCCAGGCAGTTGTCCTGATCACTATCAATTGGCGATATAGGTTTTGTCAGGAAATCTTCATAGAACTTGTGAAGCAGTTGCAGCCATAACAGAACGGTGCTACAGTTTATCAACACTCGAGAGTCAAACCTTGACATCAGCATCTGTGAAGATAGAAGTTATCTTCATAACAAGATCAGTAAATAAAAAAATCATACACTCAAACCTCATAACTTACAAAACTCATACAGATATCAAGGATCCCTTGTGTCTTGTGACGCAATATTAGCTTAAGATGGAATATTGTATAGATATCTGACGAAACTCACCAATATTTTGTGCTGAAAATAAGGTAATATGTGCACGTCATGTCGGATCAAATCTTTAGCAAGGCACCACTCTGAAATTTGAGGGACTATAGTTTTGATCCCCTGGCTTGAAAATTGTTTATTTTGTGAAGTAGCCAGATCTACAATTTCATAAGCAGCTTCAACCAGTGAAGATAAGAGTTGAACAAGACTGCCAAGGAATACAATTCGTGGCTGTGTAACTTTAGCATTCATACTCTCACTGGATTTCACATGATCAATGATATTCCTACGTCTATGCAATGCATCCAATGTATCCCACGGCAATCTAGCTAAACACGAACTTAAAAGACACAAAAATATTTCCAAACTTTCGACATCATCTTCAATTTCTTCCTTTAAAGCCTTTACTATAACGCGTAATATTCGTAGAACTTCGGCCACAGTGCTCCAATTCGAATTCTTCAATCTCAATTGTAAAACCGCCAAACCTGGTGAATCATATCCCAAGTGCTCATACAAAAGTGCATTGGAGATTGCCATTTCAAGGCAAATGACAAGCAAATCAACAAAGTTTTTCCAGTTTGATTGCTGTCAAACAAAAGAAAGTGATGAAGCTGACAAAGCACAAAACACCACAAGAGTAAAAACCAGAAGTAGATGTAATTTATCTCAGCATATTACATACATCTGCAGCAATGAGCTTGGAAACTGCTACCAGAATTTTGCCTACCAAATGCTGACAATATTTATTTTCCACTGTGAGAAAGCTGATCTGCAAAAGAAATCGGAAACATTAAAATCCACCGGCCAATTCCGAAACCGCACAAATAAAACAATCTAACAAAATTACATGTAATAGTTACCAAAGTAGCAACAATGTCCGTCAAGCACTGATGATTCTCGCAAACTGAAGCGCAACATATAGTTTGCTCGTCGATGAGAGGAATGGAATCGACCGCACTCGTCCATGCTTGGATTTGTCTAAAAACCTGTAACAGATAAACTAGCGATACATAAAAGTGATAGAGATGAAAAGAAACGAAAGAGAGTGATAGATACCTGGGAGAGAGATATTAGTAGCTTCCTCTCATTCTCCTTGCTTAATTCAACCAGCTCTACCACTTCCTACATGATTCAATTTACATCAAAATCAATCACGGAGAGAGGAATAAGTGAATCCACAAACAAAGAGCAGAAGATTATCATGGTTGGACATATTGGGAGAGAAGAACGCAAACTGAAACACGTGAGAAAAAAGAAACCCTAGAAATCGGCAAGTTATTACGTACCTTGTGATGACCGAGGGAGACGTCAATTAGGCGGCAGAGAGCTGAAAGGTCATGGTTGGACATATTGGTTTCCCAGAGAGTAATACACACCGGGAAATAGAGCAGAAGATTACCGACGGCCACCGACTCCGGCGAAGAAAAATAAGAGTTCCCCTCTCGAGGACGATATAATACGCTGCGCGCGCGTTCTGGTTTCGCCTTACTAGTATAATCACGTGATTCGCACGGACTGTGGGTTGTCCGAGTAAGGTCGAGATGATTATTTCAGATGTCCAGATCAGATATATTTTTAGATAAACTCACTATAAGATAAACTCACTATTTTGCTGGACTCCGACTGACCCATCCGGAAATATTAAACCCAATAAATTAATCTAACCGCTTTTTATTTTTCAAAAAAAAAAGTATTCGACAATTGTTTCATCGACTAGTCCTCCTTAACAAAGTGTAATATTCGACCATACATTGAACAAGACTTTTTTTGAACTACCAATTTATGCCCTTAGAAATTTATATGGGTGAACACGGGTAAAGTGAAAGGTACTGATCTACTAGACTAGTCACTCAAAGCAGTCTCAACTACATAACGCTTGTAATTTGACAGGTCTTTCTCCGTTTTCATGGGTCGGATTCGAGGATACCCACGCGGATATGGGTATTATTATCAACTCTAGTTAGAACATGAACAATAAAAACGATTATAAACCGTTAATATAAAATTTATATCACTTGGAACCGTATCTCGTATCGATATTGATACTTATACGTGATATATTTGATATCATAAGAATTTCAAATAAAACTACATATAGTAAAGCTACAAAGTGAAGATTATTGAGGACAATTTCCTTTATTTTTCATAAGTTTTCACCATTCTACAATTCAAACATCGTATATAACACGAACCAAAATCAATCAGAATCACAACTTACACAAGAAGATTTCAATTATAACTTCCAAACAAATCGAGCACAAACACTGAAATCAACTAACCAAGAATCTCAAAGATCCTTAAGCTGTCGAAGATTCATGGGCGAGACGTACTTAGTATCCCCATCAAGAAGTTGCTTAGTAAGAAGAAGATTAGAAGCTTCACTTGGATGGTAAGGATCCCAGAACACGTGTGTGTTCCTGTCTTGGCACAAGCTTGAGGTTGGTCCACATGGTATTATTCCAGCAAATTGCCCTCCATTTCCACAGCAAGCCTTGCTTGCTGTAGTGAAACCTGCGAATGTGGTGTTGAGTTGATTATAAAACCAAGTTAGTATAATGTGAAAATGAGAGTGACTTTGAGGTTATTCTTACCGTATTGCTTGTAGTTTGTGATGAGCTCAAAGACTAGATCATACACATTTGCATAGACGAATGTAGAACCCGGTAAGTTTTCGTTCAATTCCGTCAATAGATCCTTCAACCGCCCGTTGTACTTTCGCGCAAGTTTGTTAGGTAATTCGACACATTCGTTCTCGTTGAGTTGGTTTATCGTCTTTTGGTAGGGAATGCACCCGATAGGACCTACATTCCCTACCACGAACTTTCTTGCATCCAAACTGTACAATCTCTAACAAAACACACATTTTGAAACGGTTAGGCGGGTGGACCTTAAAAGATAAGCAATACGTCACAAAATTTAACGTGGTTCAATATGACGTGGGGTCCACATGTTCCTAGCCTCCGGCACATAAGTATATTGCATTTTTAAAAGTTGTCTAAGTGGATTTTGGACCTCGTGCCTTACAGCCGACAAGCTCGGCATACCGAAAAATCGGATCAGACTAAAAGCTTGCTTTGATACCATGACATATTTCAGTCAGTCTTGACCCGTCCATATATATAAGCACATGCTTAAGATGTGCAACGATCCGGATTGAGCCGTAATATTACAATCCGGACCTAACACCTGATCGTTAGCACTTTCAAATCCATGGACCGAACCATAATGGTTTCGGTCCCGGCCATAATGACCCACTTTTAGTTTTTTTAAAAAAAAAATTTAATGGGTTCAATATGGTCCGGTTTTCTAGCTGAGATCTGCAACGCACAGTTCATCAAAGTTATACACTAGCCTCTTTTTAAATCGACGTACAAACTGCAAACTCACCCTTAAGGTTTGAACAATCTCACAAAGAAAATAGACATGAAATTGTTTGAAACTACTTACTGTTAATTGATTCCTTAGATGGCTAATCATATCGTCGATGAACCCATCCGGAGTCTGCGAGATCCGAGCCCCGACAGAGAGCACCGGAAGCAAGTAGTTGTTGAGGAAATCATTTGATCCAATGGTGATGGAGAATATAGATTTCTTGCTTATGTAGTCTTTTGCTTTAGACTTGCCTAGAAGTTTGTCAAACTGGCTTCTTGTATTGTTAAAGAAATCCACTTGCACGTCCATTCCAATCCTGTTAACCTGCATTAATCAAATCATTAACAAGAATTCTCATTTTCCAGTGACAAACATTAAGTTTTGTATGTCTTACGAAAATCCTCCCGGTAGCGTTTAGTATCCCTCCACCACCCGAAGCATAGTTTACACCATACAATATAGCTTTTCCCGTCGAGTTTGGAGCCAAATATGGAACGGAATACATTGGTTGACCCAATGCATCTCCTAAAACACAACACCAAATAAAGTCAGTCCAACATATAAATTTGATGAGGTTTCATTATAAAAACATGGTTTAAGGTGGGGTAATTTATTACCTACAATATCGCCTATGGTTCGCCCATTGGTGTACCGGCCAGTAGGGCTACCACCCGAAGACTTGAAATCGATACCATTAGGACGAATGTTCGCTCTAGATAATGTAGGCAAGTAGTTATTATTTCCGGCATCTACTAAGGAGTCTCCGAAGATGAAAGAGGCTCCTAAGCCAGAATCATTGCCGGCACCAAAAGCTCGTTCGATAGAGCTGAAGATGATCATGAGAAGCATAGAGCGGAAAACCGAACGTGGAAGGTTGAGATGATAGATGTTAGAAGAAGCCATGATGAACAAACAAAGCTTCTTCTAGCTACAAAAATAGTGATAGTTTTCATATATTGGATGGGGATGGCTTGTTATTATAGCAAGATTTATGTGTATATTAAAAATGAAATAGGGTTATGGTTGGATAAAAGAAGGAATGTTGTGAGAAAATTTGTTCATAAAACTTGTGAATTTGAACAAAGTATTTGGTGTGACTTATGTTTCTTTCTTTCATCCTTACAAAAGATAGAAAATTTTGATTTACAAAGAGAATTCATGAAGAAGAGAGAGGGCTTGTGCCTTTATTTGGTAATACTTTGAATGTCAAAGCGTTAGTTTATCAACCAAAGTGTATTAAGTGGCGTTTGCATCAAGTGGGTAAGCAACATAATCAAAATAGACAAGTACATAGGTTCAAGTGAGAAGGATTTATGCGGTAATACAAGAGGATAGAACGATAAGATAGAGGGAGCCGAAATCAAACCGAACCTGAAGCAAAACGGTCAAAAAACATTGGAAGATTGAAGAAAAATAAATTATTTTCATCCCATAAATCTCATATTTTAGGCTGTGTTTGGTTGGGGATTAAACAAGGTTAATTTAGATTAAAATTTAAAAGGTTAATTTATAAACAAATATTACTGCCAAAAGTTTATATTAGAAAATTAAACTAGGATAGTTTAGGATTAAATAAGAATGATTAATCATTTTTATTATACAGATGCTCGTTTTAGAAAAAATATATAAAGAATTGAGATTAGACGAGGTCGTTGGAGGTCGAGATAATTATATCTAAGTTCATGATAACATTTGTTCCTTCGAAAATTTTCAGATTAAACATTAAAAAATATAGGATTTTTCCGTTTGGTGCCCCTGAGTTTTTGGCTTTTCCGGATGGTGCCCAAAGTTTTTCACGTTTCCGTTTGGTACCCCTGAGTTTTTGGCTTTTCCGGATGGTGTCCAAAGTTTTTCACGTTTCCGCTTGGTACCCCTGAGGTTTCGGCTTTTCCGGATGGTACCCTTATTTCTTATTATATGTCTAAAATAACGTTTCTTATATTTAATTTTTTTAAAAAAATAGGGGGAAAGATTATAACAATTTTATATTATGCATTTGAAGACAAGTATATTTTAATTAAACAAATTTAATCAACTATTAATAAATTATGATATTTTTTAAAATATAAAGTTTTTACATATTATTTTATGATTTTTAATATATTTATTACTATTTGATACTTTATCATACTTTTGCATCAAAACATGAATTTTTTTTATGTTTTATAGAAAATAATTTTTATAAAAAAAAATTTCCCTATTTTTTTATAAATTTAATATAAGAAACATTATTTTGCATCAAAACATGATTTTTATACAAATTTTTTTTTATCATATTTGTTAAAATAATTTTTATGTTTTATTTGATATATGAAATAAATCATTGATAAATGTATAACACAAAATATTCAAATTGGACATTCGGTTTTTTTAAAAAAATTAATAATTATTGATAAATGTCCGTTTTGAATACTATTTCACTTTTTCAAAATAAAAAAAAATAAAAAAATCCTACTTAAATTTTAATAAAACTATTGAAATGTACATACAAAACTCATGTTTTTTTATAAAAATTATTCTGTATAAATATTTTTTTTTCATGTTTTGATGCAAATATGATAAATTATCAAATAGTAATAAACATATTAAAAATCATAAAATAATATATAAAATCTTATATTTTAAAAAATATTATAATTTATTAATAGTTGATTAAATTGGTTTAACTAAAATATACTTGTCTTCAAAATTTATATAATATAAAATTGTATCATTTTTTAATATAAATATAATAGAAGAAACGTTATTTTAAACAAATAATAAGAAATAAGGGTACCATCCGGAAAAACCGAAATCTCAGGGGTATCAAGCGGAAACGTAAAAAACTTTGGACACCATCCGGAAAAGCCAAAAACTTAGGGGTACCAAACGGAAACGTGAAAAACTTTGGGCACCATCCGGAAAAGCCAAAAACTCAGGGGCACCAAACGGAAAAATCCAAAAATATATATATTTGCGTTTTTGGTTCAAATCTAACTTTTATTGTTTCCCTTAAAATTAAAAAAATCCATAAAAATACATCTATTTGGTGTCGTTTGTTTTGACATTCTCTCGAATCAGCACCTTTGTCATGGGAGGTGGATTGGACAAGAAAAAATGCAAGAAAATATGATTGTTAAAAATGTAGCAATCGTAATCAAAATTGTGGATTCGAATCACCCTGAAATGGTTGACGTCAAAAGCCTATCAAAACTGTATCCTTCCTATTACACAAAGATAGCAAAAAAAAAATACATAGCAAAAGAATACATTACTGACCAAAATTTGCCGTATTCATTTCTAACAGGCTGACCCAAAACTTCCCGCAGCTTCTTAGGGAGATTTATGCAGAAGCTCGCCATGGGCAATGGTGATGGAGGTAAAAGGTTCGTCCCGATTACATCAAGCCTCAAAACACCGCGTTTAAGTTAGATCATTCCATACAACAACTTGGTTGTCTTTGTTATGCCCAGGCATGTCCATGCCCAATAGATTCCGTTTTCGCTTTCTTCTTTTTCTTCTTGTCCACAAATGACTCTCTCTTTGGGTCCATACGCTTACCAAGCGCTGTCCGAATTTCAAGCAACTTTGCTTTAGCGTCTCTAAACGGTGCATCTGACTGCGCGGCCATTAGTTGCTGCAAGAGTGAAGTTGGTTCAATTCTGTAAGAAAATGGTTTAACTATGAAATGAATAATGTCATGTCTTGGTCCAAGTTCAACAAACCTTGATGTGATCCATGGCTGCAAGGTTGAAACCGAGGGTGTCTTTACATTCCTGAAAGAAAACACATACATATCTTGCTCTTTGATATCGCGTAAAAATAAAAGATGTATAATTAGAACTTTGAGGAAAAGCCGTAAATATCAACAATAATTCTTCACCTCTATATTCTATTTTGTTTTAAACAATCTAAGATGTTTGTCTAAGCAATAAGGATTCGTTTGGTTTGATTTTATGGGAATCAGGAATCGGGAAAGGGAACGACTCGTTCCCTTATTTGTGTTTGGTAGAGCCTGAAATGAGTTATGCCAAGCATAGTGAACAATAAGAAAGCAAGTTATGAGTCATTCCAAAAGCAATATACAGGAATCGGTTTGTGTTATCCTTAATGCCAAACGAGCCCTAAAGCCCCTAAGATGGTTTAGTGCAGCAAATGTAGTTCACTGCAGTACAGCTTTAAGAATAGCCCTAAAGCCCCTAAGATTTGATTGATCATGCGTAAAAAAAAATGGTTACCTTTACTCTTGCATGAAGAGAATCTTTCAGAATAGTCAAAGCAGGCCTGGCTGATGGGGTACTGACTAATTGACTGTAATGTGTTTGCAACAGCACTGTAGCCACCCTACATATAAGCTCAACCTACATCCCCAAAATTTCACTATTTCAATAAGAGATGAACCAGACTGATTTTAAGTAAAAAAAAAGTTCTTGCCAGCATACACAACATATTATCAACTACGCATCAGCCAATACATTTTTTTTTGTTAGAAGTCAATACAATTTCAATTCAAGAACTTCGTGTATAATTTTTGCCAAAAGGCCAAGCATGTATGAGGTTATTGTGCATATATATATATATATATATGATGTCAAAACAAATAAAAAGATAAATTAAAAAAATCTCAAAAACAGCTTTTGCCTATAAATTGTTCTCTACATGCAAAGATATGCTATGGTCGTTAGAAATGAAGTCCAGAAATTGATCCCATCATGATTTTCTCCGGGATGATTTCTCCTGTGACGTGCAATAAACCAACAACCAGGGATTCCTGAACAAAGTCAGTCCAGACACTCACCTTATCACGATTCGAAGTCCAGAGCACAAGGTAAGACATGAGCTTCAATGCATCTGAAAACGGCAATGCCTGAAGAAGCACACTAGTCAATTAGTAGCAGACATAATATCCAATATAACTGATTTAGGAACAAACGGAAAATTAATAGAATGCCATCCGGGGGGGGCACTTAGTTGATAATTTGGTTTTTTTAATGATTATTTTTAAGACAGTATTATTCATTAAAAATGCCATGATGGTGGGCAGTCAAATATATCAAGAGACGAAACAACATAATTAATGAAACAGAAACTTTAGCAAGGACTGTCAAAAAGAAGAAACAATAACGAATTGGTTTTGTTTAAATTCAGAAAAGCTAGTTATACAAAATCAGATTTACGGCCAATTCAAGCTATATTAAACACATGATTAAGGTTGCCAAGCTGGAAGAGCTTGCTTACCAGCAAAGTTTGCTCGAGATCATTTGTGTGGACACTGGAAAGTGCACGAAGAACAAAATCAGAGGGTGAAAAACCAAGCAATAAAATATTTGGCTGAAAAGCAGCAGCATTTCCACTTCTTTTCTCCTCCTGCAAATTACAATGCACTAATGTAAGATGAAACAGAGTCACAATCATCATCAAAATAAGAAATGCACCGCTTGCTTAGACTTTGATACACGTGGCCACCTCAATGCAGATGTACTAATCATCAAAATAGCAAGAGAAACTGACCAATGTTGCAGTAATTGGAAAGAGTAAATCAAATTCATGACAAAGAAAGTCACCTCATGTTCAGCAATGCGTTTAAGTTCAACTTCTGCCATGTCTAATGCTTCAAGAATGGAGTCAGTTGCACTTAAAGTTTCTTTAGTCTTTTTTCCTGCAACTGCAACAGCTCCTTCATCCGGAAGGTCTTCCTTGGGAGCATGTTGATTGTCACCATCAAGGTCAGACTCAAACATCTCTTCCAGCCTCTTTTCTTTTTCTTCCTGAGGATTTATGTCATATGGTGTGTCAAAACAAATCCAAATATACAAGATTCACACATCCCAACTGCTCAAGCAACTATTATGAACATGATACCTCAAGGAAAAATGATTCTTCAGTACGATCCCAGCGCCGCAAGGACCTATCATGTGACCCTGTAACGATAAAATCACCACGATAGCTGACAGCAAGGCACCACACTTCGGCATGGTGCCCTTCAAGAGTCAAAAGCAGCTCAAACTTATCAGCATCCCAATATTTGACAAGTCGATCCTTTCCAACACTGAATAAATAATGAGTATTGCGAACAAACTTGACATCCATGACACTGCAAGGGGGAAAAGGCTAGCAGAGTTAAATAAGAACCGACTGCGAAAGTTCTATTTATTTGTCTTGCTGTTATTATCTACAAAGCCAGACACCTTATACAGTAGTCTGGTAGAGCCTACCTGTCGGCATGTGCAAAAAGAGACTTGTGGCAGTCACCAAAGTCCAAACCCCAAATCTTTATGTTCTTGTCTGCAGAGCCTGTAACTATCAAGTCTCCATCCGAGGAAATGTCCATGCAGAGCACAGGCAACTTGTGACCATACAAGGAGAGGAAAAATTTGAGTGAATCCAGGAAAAAAACCTGAGAAAGAGAATTAAGATAATGTAAATTGATGATACATTAACTCAAAGAACATTCCAGGTCAAAAGAAGAGCAAGTGAATGGAAGAAACTGAGAATATCAACAGCTTACTATTTGGTTTACTCAGAAACTACTAAACAAATCCTCCATAAGAGCAAAATTTGTTTCCAGTAACTTACAAAAAATCAATGCTGACATTACATAGCTTCCATATGTGACTTGGTGGCATTCAAATAAAAAAGACAGTACAATTAGATAGAAAAGAAAGGATTGCCACTCACCTTAACAGTACAATCCAACAATGCAACAGCAATATACTTGGCATTTGGGCTAACTGCAACCTTCAAAACATCGTCATTCAGTTTCATTGTCCTCGCATGTGATACTGTACATTGATTGGCATCCTGCAATAATGGATAATAAAATAACAGCATTATCGACCACAAAAAATATGCTTCAGGGGAAATTACATGACTCGTTTTAACTATTAAATAATAATGAAGGTAATTTTTGCAATTGTCAAAGGGTTTAGAGTTTCAGAACACAGGAAAAATCTTTAAAACCACAATTAATAGGAACTGAAAATGTGCTGGAAATAGAAAAAAAGACAAACCTGGCTATACTCCCAAAACTTAACATCATGGTCTGCACTTCCAGTAACAAAGCCGTTTCCATCTGGCAGTGCAGTAATTGAATGAAGAGCACCTCCATGAGCCTCCACTATTTCTAGACGAGTGCTGCTTCCAACGTCAATAATCTCAATGGTTCCTTCTTTAGTTCCAACAAGTGCATATTTGTTGCTTGCACCACCGGGAGCAAACATGCTACACAATCCATATCCAGACTCAATAGTCCGGAGACAAGCACAAGTGCTGGGGTTCCAAATCTTGACTGCATTGTGACTGGTTGATAACAAAAGCGAATTATCAGAACTAAGAGAAAGACTCCTAATATCAGAACGATGTCCTGGTAGCTCAATGGCATGCATTTGATTTGTCGAATCACTATCAACAGAATAAATTTCTATTGAATTATTATTCAATGACAATGCTAGAGTTCCTAGGGTGCCTTTGGAAGTCGTTGGGCAAAAGGAAATTGAGCAAATCTTCTTGCTTGCTCGAATAGTCTGAAGAAGCTTGAAAATATCAGAAACACCAATGGACAGAATATTTTCCTCGGCTTGTAAGCCTACGTTTGCAATACCATCCTCAGTCTCAGAATTCTTTTTGCTGGACTTCTTCTCTTTTTTCCTATTGACTCGCCTCTTAGCTTTGCGTTTAGACTCATCTTCATCCAAGACACGGAATATCTCCACCATCTTCCCTGCCACTTGGCAAGCAAGCAGATTTCCGGACTTGTTAAAACTCAAGGAAGCAACTCTATCTTTACTTTGCCTCTGAATTTCACCAAAATGTTTTAAAACCTCCCAGTTGCTCTGAGGTACTGAGACATCACCATTTGCTTTCTCATTACCTTTGGAATTGGATGGAATAATTACATCATCTTGATTCACTATAGAATAAAACCGAAGCTCGGGATCAGCAGAACCACTGACTAAGAACCTCTCATGTTGATCGACATCTATTGACCAAATTTCACTATGATGTCCACCAACAATTTGCATGCAATGTTGAGTGTCAAGGTCCCAAACTCTTATAAACTTATCCTTAGAGGAGCTAACTAGCTTTTTTCCATTATCAACGAATACAAGGTCAGTAACCTACAAAAAAACATCAATTTCACCAGTTTATGACTATTTCAAGCAATCCGACAAACAATAAGCACAAGACTGTCAATACTACAAAACCTGAGCTCGATGTCCACGAAGACGGAAAAGACCAGTCTCGCCAACCACATCCCACAATATGATATCATTGTCTTTGCCACCAGATGCTATCATAGATCCAAGTTTGTTGAATCTAAGTGCGGTAACAGCACCTTTATGTCCATTCAATGTAGTTTCGACAGTCCCCTTATTCAAATCCCAAATTCTTATACTTCCATCAGCATACCCACTCGCCACCTACCATAAAATCGCATGAAACTTTGAATTTGGCATACTAAGTTCTACAAAAAACAAATAGAGGAGCAAGAGATTACCAAAGAAGATGAAGAAGGGGCTATGGAGGTGACAGCAAGAGAAGGACCAGAGGCAGTTGTGGAAGGAACTAGGGTTTTGGAGCAAATTCCCTGACGAACATGCCAAACGCCTATTTTCTCAAGCGCAGGAGAGAGCAAGAACTTGCCGGAGCTGTCATAGGAGATGTTGGAGTCGATGGAGGCTATGACGCCGAACGACTCCGCAGGATCGTACCGGAGATAAGCCTTCACCATTTTGCTTCACCGTGTTCTTGAGAGTGGTGGTTATGAACGAGGGGTTTAAAGCAGCGAGGGTTTAAACGATGTGACGTCAGACAGTGAATTGGGCTTCGATGAACTAATGTGGCCCATTTGTGACGGTCGATTTGGTTAGTTTGGATTATAAATTAAGTTTATGTTTAAATTTTAAAATATAGGTATCTTTTAATTATATTTATGAAAATATTATCGTAAAATATAGGTGGTTTAAAAATAAAAAAGGGTGAAATTATATTTGTTTATCACATTGTTACCAAGCCTCTTCTTTGAAGAATTTTTGTAGCATATAAATGTTCCTTAGGTTAATAAACTAATATTTATTTGCAAACAAACTAATCCTTTTCCTGTCAAATTAAATGAGGTTAAGGCCCGTTTAGTTTTAATTCCAAAAACGGAAACGAATGGAAATGAATCCATTCAAATATCCTTGTTTATAAAAAAATTTGGAATTATTTTTTGTGGTTTGAGGTAATTGTAATTGAATTTGACTGGTTTTAGAAATAAAATGGGGGAAACAAGTTATTTTGTAGGAAACCAGAAGGGATGATTCCAAATAATTTCTTGAACAAGATACACATATGGACTTGATTCATTTTCATTTTGTTTCCGGAGTTACAATCAAACGGGGTAAGTGGAAACTCCTACGATTTGTACAACATTTTTCTAAATTTGTTCCATAAGTCAGTGCAAACTCAGACTTCTCTGCACGAACATCAATTTAGTATCTCGTGCATTATTGATACTCGGTTAACATAGTGGTAAAGTGACAATCAATTTTTTAAGAGTTGGTCAGGATATTCAAGTTTGATTTCTCCTGATACCCCGGTTTTGATGCAGAGCAGCTTTAACCGATTGAATGGGATGAGACAAAGGCGAGATGAAAAAAACAACGTGTGCATCTTCAAGAAAATAATATTACAATGATTATATATGAATGCTCTTAGTATAATGAGATTGGTCACTACTTTTATAACCCTTTATTTTAGGATGAAACGCTTATGGTTTATTTTTTTGGAAAAACAATTTCATTAGTCTAGTCATCATATTGGCAGCACGGTCTCAAGATAGAAAATTTATTGACTTTAAGTGTTGAACTAGAACTTAATGTACATGTACACTCGCTACTTGAGCGTGTGATCCCCACATTGTATTGGTCCACCGGAATTTATCTTGTAGTAGAGCATGTTTATGGGCCGGTACATGCAGAAATATCCAAAACCCAAGGTCAAGTTTATACATGCATTAAACTTGTACCTAACCTAATTCACATACATGCCCAAAACTGCAAAACACGTCTATCCACCGTATGAAAAACTCATCTATCCACCGTAATTTGACAATAATAAAGTTGCACCATTGAGATGGTAATTGTTAATGTTTATGAGCATTATCATATCTTTACATGATCGGAATTCATACATCAAGTGACGATATCATCCGAGAAGGCCAAAAGCTTGAGTTGCAAGCTTTAATAGTCGAAGTACGAACAAAAATTAACCAAATTCAAAAGCTGCATGCTTGGTATGTAGTGGAATTTAGTGGAATTTAAGATAATGTGATCCGAAACCGATCCAAGCTACCCGGCTTGCTATCTCTCACTAAATCTGGCAAAACCCAATTCGACCCTAGCTACCCGACTTGCTATCTCTCACTAAGACCCGATCCACCTTTCTGATAATTTGGCTCAAAATGTAGCTAAGTTCATCCCTACCAAACTTGAAACGAAAATAACCTAAACTGAGAGTACGTGTGCATTCAGTTCTCAAATCTGAATAACCACTGTCTTTCCAAAGATATATTCTTCTAACAAACAATGCCAAATAAACATAAACTCGTTCTATCATCATGCAAAACTTTGCAGGATGGTGATCGGGATCATGTTCAGTACGAAGAACAAAAGTTTGTTAACTTATTTGAAAGAAAATAAACTGCCCAATCCACAAACAAAAAACAAATTCATTTAGAAATAGAACAAATTAAAAAAGCAAATAAACCATCCAAAGTTTGGGTTCAGTTGATGAACAAGCTGACAATAAAAAGAGTCAATGTCATTCACGAAACTCAAAAAATAAAAACAAATAAATCTTTTGCAACAGAAGAACAGTTGCTTCAACAACTTGTCCAGAAAAATCCACAACTTCATACACTAGATTGCAATGCATCATCCAGATGCGACAGCGTCTCAAATGCTAACCGATGCTTCAAGGGAAATTACCTGAGAAAAAACGAATCAAACTTCTATGAATAAAGGCACCATATTGAGGTCATATATATAGTATATATTGTATTATGTATACCTGATGTTTCGGAAAGACGAATTCAGCAAAAGTGTCTACCAACTGCTCCCCCAATTGTTCATGTTGATCTGATAGAATATTAACAAAGGAAGCGATCACCTTTTTGTGCCATGTAGTAGACCTCAAGCTGAACCAAGTAAGGAATTTTAGCCTAAACTCTGATGAAATATGGCCGTCGCGTTCTAGCCTGCAAATCATAATAACAAAGTCTTGAAAGCTTATGTTGTCTAGATACATATCAGTCTTAAATGACAAGTCATTTCCTTCAATAGGACTCGATAATTTCCCAGGAGAGTTGTTTCCTTGAGCACGATAAGCATTGACATCTTAGTTCATGCATATGTTATCTTCTTCTTGTGATAATTCAAATGGAGGTGTGAGATCTTCATTTGAATTGGAAATTAGTGCAGCATTAAGGTCTGGTATAAGTGAATGACAGCCATCCATAGTATTTTTCTGGCTTTGCTTCTTGGAAGAGGGAAGCAACTTCTTCTTACTCGCTTTTATCTGTCGATCAGTCATGTTGCTTCTAGTCGAAGAATTCTCTCTCTTTCTCCCCGAGGACAAAAGATTTCCAGCATAGCTCACCATTAAAACTAGTCTGCATAAAACCTTGGTAAGTTCACAGCTTTCAAAGCATTGCCTCTTTCTAAATATTTCTAGCATGCTAGAAGAACTATTTTGCAAGTCAGAAACTAAAGAGATATTGAAAAGACAAATAATTGCAGCAATACAAATACTATTACAAGAGTATATAGTAAGGAAATGATGTAGTTGTATTATGCAAAGACAATTTGCAAGCTTAGTTTTATAAAATGTAGCATTTATTTCTTATAGAATAGTGATGAAAAAAATGGAAGCATGGTTGCAGTTCCACAAATGATGGTTATATCAACAACTCTCTCAAAAAAAAAACTTTATCAAGAGAAACAAAGTGAATTTTTTTTAAAGACAAGTTTATTATCAAATTACCATGGGAGTATAGGAAAGTCGTTTGAAGAAAAAGGCAGAATTGAGCTAATTCAACTAGCATGACTAACAATAAACAACTAAATAAGTACATCTTCAATGCAAAACAAATTAAAAGCAACGTGTGGATCATGTAAGTTGCATTAATGTTTTTAGATATCAATGAGGATCCCAAATCGCACTCATAATTGAGAGGCAATTACCAACAAATTGTCAAATTATACATACAAAGCAAGTGCAAACCAAAACCTTAAAAAGGAAACTTTGTAAGTATATCTATCTGCACGCATTAACATAACACACATCTACCAAAGAAGGAACAACAATAATAAAAAGATCCTATAAAGTGCACGAGCCACATGAAACAAGGAGAAACTTTAAATATCAAGCTTGAGCATGACAACAAAGTTCGATTATGAAAAAACTTAAAACCTAGAGATGACTTTCAAGCAGATTGGAGAAGGTAACAAATTGAAGTGTAGATAGTGAGTTACACAACAAGAAGAAAGCTTTGATTGGAAAAGATTCCTGACTTTAGCTCATGAAAAAGGAAAGGAAGTGGAAAATAGTAAATCGATATAATAGATGATGACGAGCTTCTCAAACAGAGGGAGCGCAAACAGAGAATCAGGAATCCAAAGCTTTAAACTCGAAAGAAAAAACCTTGAAGACGATTCAAAGGAAAGTTTGATCGGGAAATAACTTAGAATTCAGGGATCTTTAGGATACAAAATTCAACAAAGATTGAACTTGAATACCAACACCTGACTATGAGTTCTTAGAAACAGAAGGAAGCGAAAAAATAAGGATCGAATGGAGGTTTTCATAAGGACTAAGGATCGAGGAATAGCTATAGAGTAAAAAAAAGGTTCTGATGCAACTTCAAAGGACAAGCTTGAACATGAAACCAAACCCTAAAATTCAAAGATTTAAAACAAGTAGTGTGAGTTAAAACCTCAAGAACAGATAATCAATTCATCACATGAAGGGTGAAAATTGAGAATGGACTTGAATACCTGATTCCGAGCTTCTCAAAGAAAAAGAAATGGAAATCAAGGAGTGAAATTGAAATGGTAGATGAGCATGGGGCTTCTCGGCGTTAAAAGGAGCGAGCAATAAAAGTTGGTAAGGAAACACCAAAAGCCTTACCCCTTTAGAAGGATGTATTGGCATCAATTGAAGTTACAATTCAAATTAGGCATCAACTTTTTCTTTGTCGTTTATCTTTTTCTTTATGATTGACCTATTATATGCGGCTGACGGCAAACAACGATTATAGAAGAATAATTGCAAGGTTAACCAAGATTTTAACCACAAAAGTTGATTTACTCGTAATGACAAATAAGAAAGGGGTAGGACAGGATTATCTTCCGACAAAAAAAAAAGGATTATCAGGTAAAAATGTAATACTTATTTCCTACACATGATTTACAGCGAAGGAAATAATTCAAAAGACAAGTAATAAAGTTTTCATGTAAGCTTGACAAGATCATGGCTCCTTTCCTCCTAAAGTTTTGTTTAGCGAAAATGGTAAAAGTGGCCCAAATTAGTCTCAATTAGTCAATTGTGAGGACACTCTACTCTATGCAAATAAGGGTACAATCTATATCCTGTAATGTAAGTAAGATAGTCTATTGATGGCTCTGATGTCTACAACTTTGTGAGTGTGTTGCCATTCTTTCTATTAATTTGAGTTATGAAAAAATGTTTATTTGTGAATGAATGTCGTGAAATGTATGACTACAAATATAGAGCAGGTACATGGGCCACAAGCATTTCAAAACAAAACAATTTCTTAGGGGGGAAATGTGAAGAAGGAAAAAGCCACACAGGTGACCAATTATTGGGAAAAAAAATGCAGGTCAATAAGATGTGAGTGAAAAAACTATAGAAGCTTCTACTTTGCAGTGTAAGGAAGCCAGCGGAGTAAAATGTTAGTTCTAAGAATAATTCAATAAATTTTAGGGGACCTGAGCTAGAAGAAAGTTAAAAAAAAAAAAAAAAAAAAAAAAAAAAAAAAAA